>CM065642.1:28926580-29526580 GCA_033220585.1 Dipteronia sinensis
AAAGAAAGGAATTTAGATAGCTAAACCAGATGCTATGAACCAGGTTTTGATACCAAATGATACGATCCTCGTCGTTTGGTGACTAAGACCGTTCTATGGACTGATTTGAATGGAAACCGCGATCCAACACCTATAACGAGATGCGAACCTTGGTATAAAGGAAGACGCCACAATCAAGGATGTGATACTTGATTGATAAGTCGGGAAGGAACGCCACAGAGGAATTCTGATAAGTTCCAATTAGTTCTCAAAGAGCAAAAGAGAAATTGCTCTCTATTTTTATTAATAATCAACTACCATTTTATTGAAATAAAATTGTACAATTTATAGTACTAAGGCCACAGAAGACCAGCCCTAAAAATCCTTAGAAATCCGAAGATTATTATAATGATTCCTGAAATTGTGCCCAAGGCAACGAAAAAGGAAAGTTTGACAAATTAAAAACATTCTTAACTAAGCTAATTTCGGCCTCAAATCAAGGAAGGCAATCTTTCCTTTAATTCCTTAATATCTTAGCCTAAAATTGTGCAACAAGAAATAAAAAAATACAATTTATTCAGCCCTAAATCAGCTCTCAACGCCTATTGACTTTCTTGGACTTGAATCATGTTTGTTATGGACTGTAGATTTCGTTCATCACCTTCAATGGGCCTCAACGTGCTTGCTTGGGCACAAATCCCTTGAATCAGCCCACTTAATGCATTCTGGAACTTCTTGGCTCGTGCTCTTGTAACTGGACCAATGAGAACTTGAATTGGATCCGCATTCCATGATCTTGTGCTAGTCACGTCCTCATCAATCAGGTTTCCTCTATGAAAGTAACAGCTCTTTAAAATTTTTGCAGCAAGGGAATTCAGAAATTTAAAGATTCTCCAGCACTGTTTAGCAAGAAGGGTCATGTTGAAAGTTTCCAAATCCTTAAACCCAAGCCCCTCATCCCATTTGGATTTGCATAGCCTGTCCCATGTACACCAATGAACCTTCCGCTTGGTGTCATTACCACCCCACCAAAATCTTGCATTGAGTCTATGGATTTCCTGAATAAGACTTTTAGGTAGCTTAAATAAGCTCATAGCATAGGTAGGAATTGCTTGAACAACAACCTTGATGAGGATCTCCTTACCACCAATAGATAAAAACTTCTCCCCTCAACCTTTGATTTTTCCCCAAACCCGATCCACAATATTAGCAAAGAGTTTTCTTTTACTCCTTCCAGTAAAACATGGTAGACCAAGATACTTTTCATGATAGTCCACAAGTCTAATTCCCATCATAGCAGCAATTCTCTCCCTATCCAGCTTGCAAATCGAAGGGCTCATGCAAATCGCAGATTTGCTGAAATTCACCATTTGTCCTGTTGCTCTAGCATAACTATCCAGAATGTTCCTGACTGCCTTACAGTTTTCCACATTAGCTCCGGTGAAGAGGAGACTATCATCAGCAAAGAATAAGTGGGAAATCGTAGGTCCTCTTTTGTTGCATCTGAATCCTGATAACTCCCCCCTTCTTTGAACACCCGAATAAGACACGAAAGCCCTTCCGCACAAATCAAAAAAAGGTACGGTGACAGAGGGTCCCCTAGCCGAAGACCCCTTGAAGGTTTAATTTTCCCACAAACTTTACCATTCAACATAAAGGAGTATGAGACCGAGGAAACACAATTCATGATCAGATTGACCCAATTTGTAGAAAAACCCATTTGGAACATCATCTTCTCCAGAAAATGCCACTCGACACGGTCGTAGGCCTTTGACATGTCGAGCTTCAAAGCCATTGAGCCCTTTTTTTCTTTTCCGTCTCTTCAATCTGTGTAAACACTCAAAACCAAAAATAGTATTGTCTGAGATCATTCTTCCCGGAATGAAAGCGCATTGATTTTCAGAGGTGATAGCTTTGGCTATGATTTTATATACCACATTGCACAAACTTATAGGTCGAAACTCAGGCAGCGTGGAGGGGTTCTGAACTTCAGGGATAAGAGTGATGATTGTATCATTAACCATTTCAGGTGACCTTCCTTCATTAAGCACCTCAAGACAGGCTTCAGTCACACTTTTCCCGACAGTACCCCAAAACTTCTGAAAAAATGCCGCTGGTAAACCGTTGCTCCCCAGGGCCGTAAGCTGATTCATACTGAAGACTGCCCTCCGAATATCTTCCTCATTGAAATTAGCATCTAAGACGGAAACCAAATGCGAGGGGATAGTATTTTCCACATTGTCCAGGACCAGCTGGGTATCTTCCTCATGAGGATCGTTGAAGTAAAGAGTTTTTGGAAATAATTAGATATTATACCCTCCATATCTACATCAGTTTCTTTCCAGTTACCTGCTTCATCTTTGAGACCCCTGATTTTATTCCTAGCTTTCCTGACAGAGGCTTTCATATAGAAGAATCGCGAATTTTTGTCCCCTTTATTTAGCCACTCCACTTTTGCCCTTTGTCTCCAATATCTTTCTTCCTTATCAAGGGCGGCATCCAGTTTTTCTTCTAGGTAAGCAATCTTTTTCCATGAAGAAGCCGGATTATCATTATT
Source organism: Dipteronia sinensis (assembly GCA_033220585.1). NCBI lineage: Eukaryota > Viridiplantae > Streptophyta > Magnoliopsida > Sapindales > Sapindaceae > Dipteronia > Dipteronia sinensis. The sequence continues at coordinate 28,929,117 of CM065642.1, forward strand.
GTTGGCCGCTCTCAACTCCTTCCTTCTTTTCCAGATGTCTCTTTTGTGATCCATCCTTTTCCTACTGTTCCACTATGCTAATCTCTTGGCACAATAATTAATATTATTTAACATAGATCCCAGGGCATTATCCTCTTCAGTCAAACCAGCCCAAGAAGCAACCACAATGACTCTGCATTCTCTATCATCACTCCAACATTCCTCATAAAAGAAACGTCTAGAGTTGCTCCTTGCCCCAATTCTGCTATTCACAATATCATTTCCGCAATCCAAGAGCAGAGGTCTGTGGTCAGAACCCCAAAAATCTAAGTGATTAATAACAAAATCAGGAAACAAGTCCCTCCATTCACTATTGCAAAAGCCTCTGTCCAGCCTTTCAAGGATAATCTCAGCTCCTTCGCGTTTGTTACACCATGTGAATTTTGGTCCAGTGAAGCCCATATCAACAAGATGACAGTCCTCAACCGCTTCTCTAAACTCCGAAAGCGCGCGCCAGCTTTCACTCACACCACCTCTCTTCTCGGAATCCTGCAGAACTTCATTAAAATCTCCCATACACAACCATGGCATACAATACATACCAGCCAGTCGCCGAAGAAGAACCCAAGAGTGGCCTCTCTGAGTCTTGTCCGGGTTACCATAGAATCCGGTAAATCTCCATATCCGATTGTTTCCCTCCTGAATGATAACGTCGATATGGCCTTGAGTGAACGACAATAAATTGACATTCAAATTTTTCTCCCAAAACAGAGCAAGACCCCCTGACTTACCCTTGCAATTTACAACTAGCTTCCAATCATATCCCAACTTAACCCGTAGGTATTCCATTTTCTCTTCTCTACACTTGGATTCCATAATGAACATCATATTTGGCTTCACCTCCTGCTTGTGGAAACGCAGGTTATTGAATGCTCGGGGATTGCCCATTGGGCCCGGCCGATAAATTGTTCTCTGACATACCTGAATTGAAAACCCCTTCATGAGTGATCTCCTCAGCAGTAATATCACACTCGTTCGTCTGGTCAACCTTCCTCACCTCGGATCCGATTCCTTCGATGGTTGCATCTTGGATTTTCTCCACCATTTGCTTCGAAACCTTACTCTCGCTACTGATATCCGGTTGTTGTATCTTCGCCCCCTGTTCTCTGATTCCTTTTTCCCCATCATCGATTTTCCGCTTGAGATCTGTGAGATCACCTGGTCTCCTTCTATTTACTGCTATATCAATCTCGCTCTCCTCTGTCTCTAAGCTACGTTTGCCAACCTTGACCTCTCCCCTCTGAGTTGTTGTATATGTTTTAGGCTTTGGGTTGATTCGTTTCCAAGACCCGGTTTTCTTGTGCCCACTTCTTTGGATAAAATCTGTCACCCCAAACGGCCCATTCTTTTCAGACACCACTTTCTATTTGTACTAGCCCTTGGGCATTGAGATCCCACAGAACAAACTGGGTTAGGGGCAGGTCTGCCAATCTTATTTGTTACATCCTCCTTAATTTCTGAGTTATCCATAAGCAGATTAAGGCCAGTAGGAACAGGCCCATGTTGATTACCTCCACTCACACGGTCCATTTTCTTATTGGTATTTAAATTTATAGCGTCGTCTTTGGGATTCCCACATGAGACGTTTCCATTACCAGCCGCCCTCGTTTCCTCAGTCTCCATACAGATTACCTTGAAAGACTTAACATTCCCAATCGATTTTCGTGGCTGCTGATCTTCCAACTTCCGTCCATCGGAGCGTGAGTTTTGGGTCGTCACTTTGTTTTCCCTCCAATCTCCGGTTGATCTGCTACCCATCCGATTGACAGAGTTAGACCCAGAAGCGCCTTTAAATCTACCCCAGTTCCGATGTTCCTGCTTACTATTGCCGGAAAATGATTTCTTTGGAGGGCTATTAGTCCGCAGCCATGCACAAAGTCGGAGGCTGTTCTCCGACTTGAAATCCCGTATTCCTCCAACTGCTGAACACTCAATGAGGGAGTGCCCAAGCCTTCCACACTTAAAGCAGTAGTCTTGTAGCCTTTCATACCTAAGCAACATGGTAGTGATAGTTACTGAACCCTTAATGTCCACCCTCAGACACCGTTTTAGGGGTTCATCCACTCTAATTCCCACTCGCACACGGATAAAGCGACCATCGTCTCTCTTTCCTGTATCCAAGTCAATGTCTTTAACATCTCCAATCATTTTTCCAAGGAAAACCCTGATATCTCTAGAACTGCATAGAAGAGGGAGGTTATGGATTTGAACCCAGAAATCCACAAGATTGAAACTCAAACTTTGAATGTCACCTAGTCCGGAAGGTTTGACCAAAACTATAATTGCCCTATCAAAATGCCAAGGACTTCCTGCTAAAATTCTGGCCATCGCATCAGTATTTGCAAAGTAAAACGCAAATATGTTACCTTCCACTGGTTCAATGAAAATGACTTATTTAAGATAAATTAGTGCAATTTGTCTGTGTAAGGTCTGTAGGTTTGACTTTACACATGGATTTACCATTAAGTTCGACTGTGGACTACTAAGTTCTATTTCTCGCTTGGGTTAAAAATCATAGGACAGACTATGCAACCACCTACGAGTACAACACAACTAGACATGACGCCGGTTTCGGTTCCGGTTTCGGTTCGGTTCCGGTTTCTTCGGTTTCGGTTCGGTTCCTTCGGTTTCGGTCCGGTTCCACCGGTTCCGAACCAAAACCGGTCCATTTTATTTATTTATTTATTTATTTATCATATTTCATTAAAAAATTAATCATATAAAAATGTAATTGGTAAATGTATTTTATTGTGTCACCCGTAAAATTAAATTAAATAAATTAATGACAAATTATAAAATAAAATAAAATAAAACAAAACTAAAAAAGAAAAAAAAATTAAAAAGGAGGAACCGGCCGGTTCGAACCGGAACCGAACCGCCGGTTCTGGTCCGGTTCTAACCGGCCGGTTCCGCTCTAAAAGGAACCGGAACCGGCCAGACCGGTTCCCGGTCCGGTTCTAGAACCAGAACCGGTTTTTCCTATTCCGGTTCCGGTTTTTGGACGCCGGTTCCGGTTCGATTCTCCGGTTCGAACCGAACCGGCGTCATGTCTAAACACAACGCACACTGTGGGTTCCCCCGAATGCCCAAAAAAAAAAAGTTAGTGCAATTTGCCCAAAATACAAAACAAATATCATCCCATCATAATGAGTTGCATTTGAACTTAAGATTTTATTACCATTTCAACCTAAACTAAAAGAATAATGCTACTTTATCTAAATATGGTGTTCAACTGACGAAGCATCACTATAATCTATTCATTTAAATCATGCAAATATAAGACAATTTAAACTAATGGATTATAGTGATACCACATCATTTAGGCACTAGATTTGAACACCAAATTTGGTCAAATTAATATTAGGGGAAATTATGAAAAATGTCACATTTTTGTCTCGTTGTTGCACCAACGTCACCGGTTTAATAAATTATGTTTAAAAGGCACCTATTTTGGTGAACTACCAAAATTGCCCTTAAATAATCAATTTTTTATTGTCTCTGTACTTCCATCTCCACACTTGGAACACTGAACGCAGTAACTCCTCTATTTCTCTCTCTACAATAAATTTCAAAACTACTCAACGTTCTTCAGCACAACAAGGTAATATGTTTGTCTGAAATACTGTTTTTTATCCTTCATTTTTAAAAAACGTTCCTTTTGTAAACATGAAGCTGGTTTCGTGAAGTTTGAATATGTGAAATTTGAATCTCTGATGCTGTTAATAAAAAGCTACGAGCCATTGGTAAAAAGATCGAAGCCCATATTAAATAGCTCGGACCCTTTACTAATATGCTCAGACTCTTTGGAAAAAAGCTCGGAGCTTTGAAAAAAGCTCGGAGCCTTGGAAAAAGCTCGGAGCCTTTGAAAAAGCTCGGAGCCTTGGAAAAAAGCTCGAGCCTTTGGAAAAAAAGCTCGAGCCTTTAGAAAACAAGCTAGGAGCCTTGAAAAAAGCTCGGAGCCTTTGGAAAAAAGCTCGAAACTTTGTAAAAAAACTCGAGCCTTTGGAAAAAAGCTCGGCTCTTTTGGAAAAACCCTCGGACTCTTTGGAAAAAAGGTTGGAGCCTTTACTAAAAGTTCGGAGATCATAGTAAAAACCTCGAAAACTATTTTAAAAGACTCTGAGCCTTTTCCATAGCTTTTATGTTTGTCATAATGGTTTGTGGTGATGAATGTTACAGGAGAATGAATCGGGTGAGAATAGTAATATCTTACAACGGTCGATGAAGGCAGTTACCCGACGGAAGTCAGAGGTTTGTTGGATCCGACAACCAAGGAATGTATGTGTCAAAGAATATGAGTTACGAAGAATTGGTGTCGATCGTGCATACCATTGTGAATTATGATGTAAACAAATACAATGTTGATCTACAGTCAATATCAATCGTTCCTAGCGCTACATGTCGCACATCTGTAAGAAATGACAATGATGTTCAGTTTATGCTAGGGGAAGATCGAGTGATCCCTCAAGTATGTGTTAGTCTAATTGAGAGGGCAACTGGAGATGTGATACGGAATGATATTCATGCTCCTGAAAATACCCAACCATCTGGATCCGCTAGCCGTAGCAACCAAGTGTTCACACAAAGGAGTGCCACTGAAGATGAGAAAAACATATGTGCTGTCCAACCGGTAGTGGTCGACCATGCAGATGTTGGTGAACCTCAATTCGACGATGTGTTTGGTTGTCGATTTGAGATGAATGATGGGCAGTACAATGAGCAATACAATGAGATGTACAATGAGGATAACACTGAAATGAACCTTGGGCCGAACCAGGAGGTGGATAATGAGGCAAATAATGATCTTGTTGACGGAAATTTCGCTCGGGATGAGAAATCTCAGTTAACGCCCTCGAGACCACTACCACGTAGGTGGTGGCCAAGATTTATTGTATGTGTAGCAATGATTTATAAAATGACAAGGAATGATGATATCATTCATCCAAAAGAAAGCAAGAATATTTTTATTGAACGTGCATGGTATACAAATAAAGAAATTCTTTTATCTTTGCTCTCAACTCTCTCTAGGGAGTGGTTGATTGTTTGTTGTATGCCTGTCGAATAGTAGTCTCCTCTTTTTCATTTTCTTTCTTTTCTATTTATACATAGTTTGTAGGTCACACAGACTGATTCTCCCCTTGATTTTCTCAGTCTCTCCCCTCCTTATCGAGCGGGATTTCTCGTTTTAATGTCTTCGACTTTGCCGAATTAAGAGTATCGTGGTGGAGATCAGTTTGTTTCCTTTTTGGATTCTATTACTTGTTCTGCATATAGGTAACGTTTCCAGATGTGATTCAGTGTATCCCTCGTATCCTTTCAGCATGATCCTTTATAGAGGTCGTTAAATATGGCATGGTGTGGTGCACCAACCGGTGAGGTTGATTATTGTTCTGACCTTGATATCTGAGAAGTTTCATCCAGTTTGGACCAGATCTGGCTTCCCTTGACCCTTTCGAAGCTAGGTGTGGCTTTCCCTGACCTTTCGAAGCTAGGTGCAGCCTTCTATGGACATTCTTCTGTGTCAATCGAGGTACAGGCGAGTCTCTAGAGTATTTGCGAGGTGACCTCGACTTCGGGGAGCTTCTAGTTTTGGTGATGCTGGCTAGATCTGATCGTTCCGGGCTCTATCCCGGATGTTTCCAGAGCCCGTCCTTGTTCCTGGTGTGGTATCGTAGTTCGGCTCTGGATAGAGAGGTCTCCTGGTGGAAACACTCTCGGGTATGGAACCAGGTCTGGGAGGTGGAAAATTTTCCTTTGGTCCTTAGCCAATTTTGGCTATTAACAGAAGTCCCCTCTGACTTGAACACCAGACGTCGAGCTCGGGGTTGGGGTCAGATTTTTACTTTATTTGGGAAATCTTCCTCTTTTTACAGTTACCGAAATATTGGGGAAATTTCTTCATTTGAGTGACGTGATGCGAACCGACTAATTTATCTTCGAATTAATCTGATTGCGTTATGTCAGTCCCCGAGATTTTTTACCGTTACCATAATCTTGGGGAGATCTTCCTCTTAACTACGTAAGTGATGTGGCGTGAGATGATTAACCCGCTTTTGAGTTTAGTCCGGTTACGTTACTGTAGTCCCCGAGATTTTTGACCGTTACCAAACGAGTATCTCGGTAGCTCGTGCTGTTGCCCTCCTGCTTATATATATGTCTATTTTCCTTCTCCTCTTCCTCACATCTCTTCGAGCTAAAATCTTTTTTTGCTGAGAAATATTTCCATAGCTTTTCCTCCAATCTTGCTTTTTTCTTCATTCTTCATCCTTTTTAGCTTTTACAATGTCGAAAAACAGTCGCGACTCAGCTGATTCCATAATCGACGGTGAGGAGGTCGTCAGTTTTACTCTGGGGAAGCGGGCTAGGAGGAGTTCTGACGGCGACGATTACCCGCCCACCTCGCAACGTCGGCGGTCGAGTAGGAATGTATCCATCGGGACTGGGTTCTCCAACTATCCTGACCACCATTTGGATATCGTCGACAAAGATTCCAATAAAGAAGCGGACGGTGGCACCGCGGGGGAGCGTCGGGTCTCGGTTCTTGGTCCCCTTGTGGAGAGGCTCCCTCCTTACGATTTTCGGGTTGTCCCAGATTCCAATGTTGACTCGGTGTCGATTGACCGTTTGAGGTCAAATTTTGGCATCCCCGACAGCGTATCCATCTCGGTGCCTCCCAAAAATTACTAGTTCTTCAACCCCCCTAAAGGCGTGCTTCTGATTCATGTGGCCGCTCTTGAGAACGGGGTCATGCTTCCCCTTCATCCGACTCTTCGGCGGGCTCTCAACGCCATCCAGCTCGCTCCCTTCTAGTTGACGCCTGGCTTCTGGAGACATCTGATTGGTTTCCTTGTATTATGGAGGGAACAATGCCAGATGAGTAAGGTGACGAGGAAGCCGGGTGCAGAGGAGCTGGCCTATCTCTTCCAGATTGGGAGCCTGTCTGGGGCTCCTCGAGGCCAGTTCTATGCCAAGGCCAAGAACAAGCTCAACTTCATCGTTCCTGGTGCCTCGAAGAAGAACCCCGCGTGGAAAGAAGAATGGATCCTGGCGGGGGATGACTGGGGAAGCTCGATTTTCATCAGAGAGCATGAATTCGAGGTTCCCACGGCTTTCAGTGACAAGCCGTCGTGGGACCGGGACTCCATGCCTTCTGAGTCCGAAGCCGTTTTAAAGGCTATTCTAGCCCAGAATTATTTGAATCTGAAGTTCCCTACTGTTGAAGCTTTTGATCCTCGTAGGGTGAACAAATATTTACGGATTTTAGACGCTATTCCTCATAAGTGTCATTGAGTTGCTTCGCCTTATTACTCAGCTTGGTTCTAACATTTTCTTTTTTAATTTGCTTATTCACAGTTTTTGTCGTGGAACCGGCCACCCGTCACGTCTCACGCTCTCCTCAAGGTGGAGTTTCCCTTCCCTCCTCTGGGGTCGAACTTGCTCTGGCTTCATCTATCTCTCTAGCTGGGTCTAAGATGGCCACTTTTGCCTCACGGGCTTTCCGGGCTTTGGGTAAAGCTCCCCAGGTGGTTGGCCCGGCTGCTTCTGTCCCTTCGGTCGTGGTCGCTAAAGTTGCTACCCCTTCGACTCAAACACCTGATTCCGCTGCGCTTCCAACAACCAAAGCTTCAGAGGTTTATGGGAAAGGTGTTGCTTCTGGGAAAGGTGTCGCGAGGGTTCTTTCCAGCGGCTCCCGGCCTCAGTCGAGCTCGACAGGGCGGGATGAGGTCCTGGAGCAATTCATAGCGTCCTGTCCGGGTGGCGGGATCTCCAAGATGGCTTCCATGCCTGTGGATGTCCATATAACCAAGGGGTCTGCTATTTTAGCTGAGGTAATTGTATTTCCTTCGTGCTACTCTTGTTAATTCGTTCAGTTTCTAATTCAAGTTCTGTATTTTGTAGGCCTTCAAGTTCAATGTTGCGATGGGCCAGCAGGTAGCCCTCATCCGCGACCGGGCTGTAAAAGCCGAAGCTGAAGCCGAGAAAGCCGGGGAACTGCTCAAGCAGGGTCGGTCTTTAGTGGAAGAGGTGACTTCCAACCAAGGAAAGGTCGAGGTCGAGGTCGAGATGGCTGAGCTTCGCTGCGATCATGCGAGGATGAAGCAATCTTATGATCAAGAGCGTCTTCAATCTCTCTGGCGGGCTAGGCAGCGGGATTCCTGGAGATCTGAGGCTAAGAAGTTGGACCTCGAGAACCAGTCTCTGATTAGTCAGGTGACCAAGCTGCAAGCTGATACGGTGACCTCCTTCAGCGACGGGTATTTCTATGCTTCCTTTCAGGCTGCGGAAGCTCTTTCTCCTCCCTTTGATTTGTCATCCATTGTTGGCTGGGATAGATAGGAAATAATGCTCAAGGCGGCCGAGCTATCTCGCCCTGAAGGTGACAAGGTGGTTCCCTCGAGCCAAGCAGGAGCTGGGAAGCAACCCGCTCAGACAGATCCTCCATTCTCTCTTCCTACCTTTTTCACCTCAGATCCTAGGGAGTCTTCCAGCAAAGTGATGTCCTCTCGATCCGAGGAGGACCATTCGGGAGCTGGTTAAGAAGTTAGAAGCCCATCTGAGAATCCCCATTTAACAGAGATAGAGGTCGATAGGAGTCAGACGGGGTCCATAGCTGCCCTTCTTGACGCGGCTATCCCGCCTGAGGTTATGGACGTGATAAATGAGGTTTTGGAGGAAGATCCTGCTGATCAACCGATGGAGCCTCTAAATGGAGGAGCGGTCGGCGAGGATAACCCAGATGGACAGTTATCTGTAGAGGGGGTTGATGGCGGAGGTTAGCAAGAAGGAGGAGGGCCAGCGGAAGGGAGCCAAGAGAGTTCTAAGGCTTGAAGCAGTTCATCACAACTTTTTTTGATTGCTCGGAAAAAGGGGTGGATGCCCCGTTTTGCCCTTATTAGCTTTCTCTTTTTTTTTGTAGCCCGAGTTCGGGGGTTGGACTTCCCATTTGGTGGATGTAGCTTTATCGGGGGATAGGCTCCTCTTGTCCTTAATGAGAAATCGAATCGCTTTTGAGAACTTTTATTTTATTTCTGGTCTTGAATGGGATCCAGAGTTGCATCTGTAGCAACAATTAAGATTCGTGTAGGGAATTATGATGATTTTGATCCTGCACACGAAAGCAAACATTATATATATATATATATTTTTTATATGGGGTGATAGCCCAACCAAGACATCAGGAGGGCTACTTAGCTATTTCCTAGTCTTTGAGATCTGGAAGGTAACTGTGCTCTTACACTCAGATCCTTCTTGGGGGTGGTAGCCCGACCAAAGTATCAGGAGGGCTATCGAGCTATTTCCTTGTCTCGAGATCTGAAGGGCAATTATGCTCTTACACTCAGATCCTTCTTGGGGGTGGTAGCCCGACTAAGGCATCAGAAGGGCTGTCGAGCTATTTCCTGGTCTCGAGATCTAGGGGGCAACTATGCTCTTACACTCAGATCCTTCTTGGGGGTGGTAGCCCGACCAAGGCATCAGGAGGGCTATCGAGCTATTTCCTGGTCTCGAGATCTGGAGGGAAACTATGCTCTTACACTCAGATCCTTCTTGGGGGTGGTAGCCCGACCAAGGCATCAGGAGGGCTGTCGAGATATTTTCTGGTCTCGAGATCTGGGGGGTAACTATGCTCTTACACTCAGATCCTTCTTGGAGGTGGTAGCCGGACCAAGGCATCAGGAGGGCTGTCGAGATATTTTCTGGTCTCGAGATCTGGGGGGTAACTATGCTCTTACACTCAGATCCTTCTTGGAGGTGGTAGCCGGACCAAGGCATCAGGAGGGCTATCGAGCTATTTCCTGGTCTCGAGATCTGGAGGGCAACTATGCTCTTACACTCAGATCCTTCTTGGGGGTGGTAGCCCGACCAAGGCATCAGGAGGGCTATTCAGCTATTTCCTGGTCTCGAAACGTTTATGTGGAGTTTCTCATACAAGGGTGTAGTCACTAATGTCGAACATAGTTGGAGACAAAGATGGAGGAGAAAAGGAAAATGATTTTATTGATGATCGAGATGCAGTACATCTTTATTAGGGTCAGTAATGAAAACTAAGTGGGGGTAGTCTACTTGAGAACTCCCTTCAAGGATAGAATTTCCTCAAATGATCTGCATTCCAAGTGTGGTCGATGGATCGTTCGTCCAGGTCTTCGAGTTTATAAGCTCCATTGCGAACAACTAGCTTTATCAAATATGGTCCTTCCCAATTAGGACTTAAGACTCCATCCGACCTTTTCCAAGTGTTCAGGGTCACCTTCCTAAGTACCAGATCCCCTTCTTTGAATTTCCGGGCTCTGACCTTTTGGTTGAAGTATCTAGCGATCTTGCTCTGGTAGATCGCTACTTTATCTGCTACCCGGTCTTGTTTTTCTTCTAAGAGGTCTAGATTAGCCCGGAGCTTGACTTCGTTGCTTTCGGGTTCAAAGTGATGTACCCTGAACGAGGTCAACTTATGCTCGTTGGGGAGGACTGCTTCAACTCCGAACGCCAAGGAATAAGGTGTCTCCCCGGTAGCTGTTCTTTTTGTAGTCTGGTATGCCCATATGACCTCTGGTAGCTCTTCGGCCCACTTGCCTTTCTTCTGCTGTAGCTTCTTCTTCAGAAGTTTCTTGATAGTCTTGTTGGTGGATTCTACTTGCCCGTTAGTCTGGGGATGAGCAACGGAAGCGAGTCTGAGGTCGATCCCCAATCCCTTGCAGAAGTCTTTGAACCGGGCGTTGTCGAATTGTTTTCCTAGGTCGGCTATAATGATGAGAGGGGTCCCAAATCTGCATACCACGTTAGTCTTGATGAACTTGGTTGTATTCTTTTCTGATATTCGAGAAAGAGGTCCTTCCTCGACCCATCTTGTGAAGTAGTCGATAGCCACGATAGCATGTTTCATCTGTCCTGGAGCGGTAGGAAGTGGCCCAATTAGGTCGATTCCCCATATGGCAAAGGGGTAGGGTGAACTGAGGGACGACAGTCGCTCGGGTGGCTGGTGGTTGAAGTTTGAAGTTCTTTGACAAGGTTCGCAAGATTGCACAAAACTCTTTGCATCTTGATGGATGGTCGGCCAATAGTACCCCATACGAAGCACCTGATAGGCTAGAGCTTCCCCACCTATGTGGTTCCCACAGTCCCCAGAGTGGACCTCTCTCAATGCCCACTTAGCATCATCGGGATGCAGGCACCTAAGTAAGGGGAGGGATCTGCCCCTTCTGTAGAGGTATCCGTCCACCATACAGTATCGAACTAAGAGTCTCTTAATTCTTCGGGCTTGGTCGGGCCCTCCGGAAAGCTCTCCTTCAAGAAGGTAGGCGACAATTGGGTCCATCCAGCAAGGCAGGCGATCCAGGGAACAAATTTCTCCATTTGTGGCTATGCTTGGCTGGGTGATTATTTGGAGGGGAATTCCCCTTGATAGGGACTGGCCTCCGTTCGCCGCTATGTTAGCCAGAACATATGCGCGATGGTTTTGGTGTCGAGGCACCTGATCGATCTTGAGTCCCTTTAAATTTGCTTTTTAGCAGCCGAGCTAGATTTAGGTAGGCAGCCATATTATCTCCCTTTGCCTGGTAGACCCCAGTCACCTGGTTTACAACAAGCAATGAATCGCTCTTGATCTGCAGGTAGTCGGCCTTTAGTTCAATGGCTACCTTCATCCCGGCTAGGAGGGCTTCATATTCTGCTTCGTTGTTAGTAGCTTTAAACTCGAATCTGAAACAGTGAAAGAATTCGGTCCCCTCCGGATCTATTAAAACTATGCCAGCTCCTCCCCCTGCTTGCCCAGATGCTCCATCTGAAAAGATGATCCATGGCATGCAGCCTTCCGGCCAATTTTCGACCTCGGATATCTTCTCAGGGATCTCATTTGATACTGAGGGATCATCTGGATCTGGGATCGCTGAGAATTCTACCACGAAGTCGGCCAAAGCCTGTGCCTTAATCGTAGTCCGGGGCTTATACTTTAGGTCGAACTGAGTGAGCTCAAGTGCCCATAAGACTAGCCTTCCTGACACGTCTCGTCTTTGCAAGAATTGGCGGAGGGGTTGGTCTGTCACCACTGCTATTGTGTGAGCTTGAAAATAGGGACGAAGTTTCCTCGCTGAGATCACCAGAGCATAAGCGAGCTTTTCCAGGAGAATGTAATTCCTTTCTGATTTGGTCAAAGCATGACTCACATAGTATATGGGTCTTTGAAAACCGTCGCTACAATCCTTGGCCAAAGCCACGCTTACTGCAGTTTCTGATACGGCCAGGTAGATCCGCAACTCATCTCCGAGAACCGGCTTGACTAACAATGGGGGGCTTGTCAGGTACTCTTTCAAAGCTTGAAACGCATGTTCGCTCTCCTGGCTCCACTTCATGTTCTTCCCTTGTTTGATGGCCTTGAAGAAAGGGAGACATTTATCGGTGGAGCGAGAGATAAACCTGTTGAGTGCCGCCACCCGTCCAGTCAGAATCTGTACTTGCTTGAGCGAGGTCGGGGATTCCAGGTCCAAGATAGCTTTGATTTTTTCAGGGTTGGCTTCTATACCTCTCTCATGAACCATAAAGCCCAGAAACTTCCCTGCCGTTACCCCAAAGGCACATTTGGAGGGGTTCAAACGCATCTGGTTTTCCCTCAATATGAGGAAGGTTTTGCGAAGGTCTTCCTGATGTCCATTTGTGGTTGGGGATTTCGTGATCATGTCGTCGATATACACTTCCATCGTCCTTCCTATCTCGGGCTTGAACAGTTTGTTAACCAGCCGCTGGTATGTAGCCCCCGCATTCTTCAAACCAAACGGCATCACCTTGTAGCAGTATAAGCCCTGCCTAGTAATGAAACTAGTCTTATCTTGGTCAGTCGGGTGCATTTTAATTTGGTTGTATCCCCAGAATGCATCCATAAAACTCAAAAGTTTATTTCCGGATGTGGAGTCAACCAGCTGGTCGATCTTTGGTATAGGAAAACTGTCTTTCGGACAAGCCCGGTTGAGGTCGGTGTAATCGACACACATACGCCATTTCCCATTCTCCTTTGTGACCATGACCACGTTGGTGATCCATTCGGGGGAACGCACTTCTCTGATAAACCCTGCCTTGATCAATTTATCTAACTCTTCCTGCACCACAACGTTCCTATCAGCGTTGAAGTGACGTCTCTTCTGCTTGACGGGCTTGACTGTTGGATCTACTGCTAGTCGGTGGGTGGCCAACGATGTCAGAATTCCAGTCATTTCATCATGGTTCCAGGTGAAGATGTCGCTGAATTCCCTGAGAATGTCAATCAGTCCTATTTTTACTTCTAGATCAAGGGTGGCTCCGACCTTGACGACCTTGGAGGGATCGTCATTCCTGATAGGTATCTCTTCTAGTTTATCTACGGGCTGCCCGCTGGCTCATTCCTTACTCTGTTCTTCCTCGTAGGGCATAATAGGTTCACTCTCCGGATGCTCAGGATGTTCTGCAGGCTCCTTCTCCTCCTGGATTATCAGGGACGTATCCCTGTCTTTATGGACTAATGTCACATGTACACACTGTTTTGCTAGGGCTGTAGGATTGGCAGATACTGCGTAGCATTTCCTGGCTGCCTGCTGGTCTCCGCGTACCTCTCCTACTTTGGTTCCAACCGGGAATTTCAAGACGTTGTGGTATATGGACAAGACTCCCTTCAAGGAGGACATGAAAGGTCTCCCTAGGATGGCGTTGTAGGCCGATGGGGTGTCCACCATAACAAAGTCGGTCATAACATTCTGTTGGAGCGGGGTGATCCCGATGATTACTGGGAGGATCATTGACCCCACTGGTATGATCGAGTCCCTAGTGAAACCGTAAAGCAGAGTGGTACAGCTGTTGTAACAACGTTGCTTCAGGTTCAATTTTTCCAGGGTATCATTGAAGAGGATATCTACACTGCTACCTGTATCCATGAGCACGCGATGGACCAGACAGTTGGCGATCTGTATCGTGATTACCATAGGATCATCATGAGGTTGCACAGTGTTGAAGACATCTGCTTCAGTGAATACTATCTGTGCTGATTGGGAGGGCTCTGTCGGGCTCTGGCTGACTTCGAAGATCCCTCGGCTTTCTCCGATGCGGGGAACCTTTCTTGCATGGTTTTTCCGGGAGTTATTGGAAACGCCAGCCAGTGTAGGACCTCCGCTGATAGTGTGTATCACCTGGATCTGTTGCATTAAGTCAGCCTGCTCCCCCTTCCTCTTTTCTGCGTCCTCACGGATTTCAGCTTGTACCTCCCTTCCAGTCCTGATATTATCTCTGACCTTTTGTAAGAACTCAATCAAGCATCCTCCCCTTATCAGGGCTTCAATCTGGTTGCGCAAATTATAGCATTCTGAGGTGTTGTGGCCTACGTCTTCGTGGAAGTCGCAGTACTTGTACCTGTTTCTCCTGTCAGCTGGGGCCTTCATGGGAGCAGGCTTTTGAAGCAACCCTTTATCTCGTATAGCAAGGTAGACTGTTTCCCTGGAAGCATTCAAAGGAGTGTAGTAGTCATACCCTTTTTCCCCTTGCATGACTGGAGCCACGGTCCTAGGAGGCGGAGAAGCCCGGGGAGGGGTTCGTTTTGCTGGATACCTCTCGTGCCTATGTAGAGGAGCATGGAGGCGATAGGTCGACCTGTTGGGAGGTTTATTCTGAGTTTTCTGCACTGGCTCAAATTTGGGGGCTTCTTTCTTCAGACGCTTTGCCGTTCTCATGTCGTCGTGTTCAATCTTGACCTTGAGTTGTTCGTCGATCTCGACCTGCTCAAGAGCCTGGTTGTAGGCCTCCTGGTAAGTCTCGGGAGGTCTCTTGGAGAAGGAACGGAAAAGCTTTCCTGCCCATAGGTTTCGCCTGAAGTTGGCGAGGGTTTCTTTTTCAGTGAAAACTCTCATTTGTATGACCTCCTTGTGAAATCGTTCCACGTACGATCGAAGAGTTTCACTCCATTCTTGGATCACATATTGTAGGTGTATGGGATCTTTCGGGCGAGGTTTGACTCCTTGGAATTGTGAATAAAAATCTGTTGATAATTTCGTGAAAGAATCCACGCTACCAACGGGTAGTTTCCTGAACCAGGTTTTCACGTAGTCGGTCAAGGTCGTTGGAAACATTCTGCACATAGCTGCTCTGGTAGTGTTCTGGACCTCCATTTGTTGAACGAAGCTCTCTAGGTGGCTTAGAGGATTTTCGGTTCCAGAGAACTTATCTGCTGGCATTTTGAATTTTGGGGGGAGCTCTGCTTCCCGGATCCTCCTAGTGAAGGGAGCATTCATCTCGCTCAGAGGATCTGTTTTGTCCTCCTTATTCTTTCCCTTCCTTATCTGTTGGACCTCTTTTTGTAACTTTGCCAGCTGATCCCTCAGTCGCTTGGTCCCAGGTCTTTTCGAGTTAACCTCAGATTCCTCACTGTCGAGTCTTTCCGATGAACTGGCAATTTCTATCCGGTCCTCCTCCTGGATAGGATCCGCTCGGGGAATTTGTCTACTTTCCTCCTCTACGGCCCGTGTAGTTCTCCTAGATGTAGTTGGATGAGATAGCCCTCGCGGCTTCCGGATAAAAGCATCCGCGGCAGACTTAACCAGCCTGGGTTGATATTGTGAAAGTCATTTCGGAACTGGGGGCATGGGTCCCAGCCTATCCCGGATCGAACTTTGGGGCCCTGATCTACCTCGAGCCAGCTCTGGAAGAGGAGGTCCTAGGCGATCAAAAGCAGGTGGCCTAGCTCTGAGCCTGCTCAGCTCTCCCTGATCATTCAGGTTAGTTGGCTGGATTGTGATGCCTTCAGCGAGGAGGCGAACGCGGATGGATTCTACGAAGGTTGCCGCTTGTTGGTCGATCGCTGCCTGGCTCACTATAGGGTGGCCAGTAGCCCGCGTATTGGTTGTCTGGATCGGAGCTTGACTACTATATCCAAACTTTCTCCCCTTTCTTAGGGCTTTTCGTGTTAGCCTCGCTGGAGGTTGCTCCGGGACTCTATGTTGGCCTTGGGAGGAGTGGAGCCTCATAGTTCATGTAAAACAACGAAAATGTAAATACAAATAATTGGTTAAGGGTAATTCCCACAGGCGGAGCCAGAAAGTGTTAACGGAAATTTCGCTCGGGATGAGAAATCTCAGTTAACGCCCTCGAGACCACTACCACGTAGGTGGTGGCCAAGATTTATTGTATGTGTAGCAATGATTTATAAAATGACAAGGAATGATGATACCATTCATCCAAAAGAAAGCAAGAATATTTTTATTGAACGTGCATAGTATACAAATAAAGAAATTCTTTTATCTTTGCTCTCAACTCTCTCTAGGGAGTGGTTGATTGTTTGTCGTATGCCTGTCGAATAGTAGTCTCCTCTTTTTCATTTTCTTTCTTTTCTATTTATACATAGTTTATAGGTCACACAGACTGATTCTCCCCTTAATTTTCTCAGTCTCTCCCCTCCTTATCGAGCGGGATTTCTCGTTTTAATGTCTTTGACTTTGTCGAATTGAGAGTATCGTGGTGGAGATCTGTTTGTTTCCTTTTTGGATTCTATTACTTGTTCTGCATATAGGTAACGTTTCCAGATGTGATTCAGTGTATCCCTCGTATCCTTTCAGCATGATCCTTTATAGAGGTCGTTGAATATGACATGGTGTGGTGCACCAACCGGTGAGGTTGATTAGTGTTCTGACATTGATATCTGAGAAGTTTCATCCAGCTTGGAGCCAGATATGGCTTCCCTTGACCCTTTCGAAGCTGGGTGTGGCTTCCCCTGACCTTTCGAAGCTTTGTGTGGCTTTCCCTGACCTTTCGAAGCTAGGTGCGGCCTTCTAGGGACATTCTTCTGTGTCAATCGAGGTACAAGCGAGTCTCTGGAGCATTTGCGAGGTTACCTCGACTTCGGGGAGCTTCTAGTTTTGGTGATGCGGGCTAGATCTGATCGTTCCGGGCTCTATCCCGGATGTTTCCGGAGCCCGTCCTTATTCCTGGGGTGGTATCGTAGTTCGACTCTGGATAGAGAGGTCTCCTGGTGTAAACTCTCGGGTATGGAACCAGGTCTGGGAGGTGGAAAATTTTCCCTTGGTCCTTAGCCAATTTTGGCTATTAACAGATCTGGTAGATCATGTAGAGAACACTGATGAAGATCATGTCCAAATTCAAAGACGTGGAAAACGTGTAGAAGGAGTTAGTTGCACTAGAGCAGATATGTCTGGTACTTCCGAGGTCCGGCATAATGTATCTGCAGATGATTCTGATAATACCACAACGTGGGTTATTCCCGGAGCAGATTCATACTCAGTTTGGGATTGGTAGAAGCACAACCTTAGTAGCAGAAGAACCTACAAGCATGATTTATAAAGGTCAGTTCTTTCCGACTAAAAAGGATTTGAAGAGACTAGTTGGCCTTTTTGCAATGCGGCGAAACTTTGAATGGAAGGTGAAAAGGTCCAATAAGACAACGTTACATCTTGTTTGTTTGATTGACAACGGTACATGGAAATTAAGAGCGGTGAAAAGAGATGAAAGACGTACTTCCAAGTAAGGAGTTTTGTCAATGAACATAGTTGTCCCTTTGAGGAGATTCACCGTCGCCACCGACAAGCTAATGCAGTTTGAAAATACACAAAGTGTGTCTAATACAACCTAGATGGGGGGTGAATAGGTTTTAGTTGATTTATTACCAACTTTTCGACTTAATCAATTTTAATAATCCTACCCCATATTAGCAATCAATCAATCCAATATAAATATGCGGAAAACAATAAAAACGCAAAGATTGATTTACGTGAGAAACCCTCCAACTGAGCAAAACTCACGGGCTATCCTTCTAGCCACATACGGTCCTCAAATCCACTATTTGAACAAAAGTTTACAACCTAGGTTGACCTCAAGTCACACCTACTTGGTCACTAACCCTTTCACTCTACCCAAAGGGCCTTTAATAGTGATTCTTGACCACAAGCTTGTGCACTAACTCACTTAGTCACAAAGCTTAACAATCAATGAAGAGGTTAAACAACCTATGTGAATATGTAAAAGATATTCAAACATGCAATTAATGCTAGGCAACAATAAATGCTTATCTAAGGATTTAAAGATGTCAATAAATGCAAATCCTAGATATCAATATCTAAATGCAAATGCATGAAAATTTAGCTAGAAGGGTAAAATCGTCCTAAATGCTAGCTATTAATGAACAAAGCTCTCAACCAACAAACATCAACTCAAACATGTTATAAATGCCAATAAACATAAAGATATGCAATAAAATCATATAAAAGAGCTAACCCTAGGCAAACAAGAACATAAATAAATACAAAGAGATTTAGGGCATGTTCAAGTTACCTAGTCAATGAAAGTAAGAAAAATCCATGATGAGATGATGCTTGAAGAGGTTAAATGCACATGGATTTGTGTTTGGTTGAGTAAAGATGAGTTCTTGGGAGTTTCTCTCTCTAAGGGAAGCTTGGCCTCTCAAAAATGGCTTCTTGAACTCATAAAAAACGAGCAAGGAAGAAGAGAGAGTATATATATGGGAGCCCTAGTTAAAACAGCGTCGTTTTGAACTTAGGGCACAAAATCCCGTCAATACCGCTAGATGGACCGCGTCGCAGGCAAGTGTCCAGACCGCGGTACACACAGCAGTGCAATGTCTGGACAACAACGCGGTGCAGGGCGCTGCGCATGCAGGTGCACAGGCCGCGGTATGGGAAACAGAGGCCTACTGGAAAACACCGCGACTTGGATCGCTATGCGTGCAAGTGTACAGGAAGCGGTACAGGAAGCATGACCCTGTTGAGGTATACCGCTCTGTATGACGCGGTGCAAGCATGTCTTGCCAAGTGGTCTGGGCCGCGCTAAGAGAAGAATTTCTCTTTTCGAGGCAAACTCAACACACTAAGTGATGTGCAATCAGTGCAAGTGTGGAGTGTGAAAAATGGCATACAATACATCATTTAATTACATGAAGATAGGAACATAATGCATGCAAATGAGTGTGTGCAACTAGATCTCTTCAAAGAAAGTTAAACTAGTGAGATACCTTTGAAGTGCTCTTTGAGAGAGATGATGTCCTTGAAGCTTGATCACACTCAAGAGGCCTAAATTACCCTTACAAAGAATAATCCCCAATGTGGTTTGTCAACGAAATAAGCCAATCAAAATATGAGGAACTTACACAGTTATAATTGGAGAAGTGGTTGCACCTAGACTTCAACAACAAGATGGTCGTCTCATGCGTCCCAAGGATATAATCGCCGATATGAAAACAACGTATGGCATCCAAATCATGTACAGTAAGGCATATCAAGCCTTGCATTATGCATTGTCACTAACCTATAGGACACATGAAGAAACCTTCCAACTACTGCCGTCTTTTGGTTACGTGCTGGAACAACAAAATCCCGGCACAATCACTGACTTACAGTGCGCTGACGACGGTAAATTTCTTTACCTTTTCATGTCGTTAGGGGCCTCAGTTAGAGGTTTTCGGAGGTGCATGCATCCTGTTATTGCAGTTGATGGTACCCATTTGAAGGGAAGATTCGGGGGTACAATGTTTGTTGCAACTGCAGAAGATGGAAACGAACAGGTGTATCCAATTGCTTTTGGGTACGGCGACTCCGAAAACAACCTTTCATGTGAATGGTTTTTGGATTGCTTGAAAGGTGCCCTTGGTCATATAGATGATTTGGTTATTATTTCCGATCGACATGCAAGCGTTGAAGCAGGGATTTCTAAAGTGTTCCCTTATGCAACCCATACCATATGTTGTTGGCACTTTGCTGAAAATGTGAAGAAGCGATTTCACAGAAAAGATGTTTCCAGCTTAATGGACAAAGCAGCTAGAGCGTACACTGAATTCAAACATAACCGGTACATGGGTGAGTTACGTAACATGCACAAGAATGCTTTCGATTATGTTGAATCTGTCGGTCCACACAAATGGTCCCGTGTACACTGTCCCCAACGAAGGTTCAGGGTGATGACAACAAATGTTGCAGAGTGCATAAACTCATGCCTTAAATTCACACGACAACTCCCTATGTTGACATTGACAGAGTTCATTAGGAATATGTTACAGCGTTGGTTTCACGATCGACATCGAGCTGCACAGTCCATGCATCATCAGTTGACCGTTGCATCACATCTTGTGATGCTACAACAGGTCGAGAAGTGCGGTTATATGAGCGTCAATCCAGTGGATTGGAACATATTCTCTGTCAAATGGTCCGGAAAGCAGTAGACCGTTGACTTAGCCCGGAAGACATGCATATGCAACAAATTCCAAATGGACCATTTTCTGTGTTCTCACGCACTCGCAGCGGCAAGGTACATTAACAGTATACAATTATATGCTATATTAAGCAAACGTGATTGTCACTTTTTTCATTGTTTTTGCAGGGAGCGGAACTTGGATTTCACATCGCTGTGTTCGGACTACTACAAGAGACAAACACTTATTAATGCATACTCAGTTCCTATTATACATGTTGGTCATCCTTCTTCATAGGTAGTGCCATCCGACATCGCTGAGCGGGTGGTTTTAAATCCAAAGACCAAGAGACAATCAGGTCGCCCGATGGAGGGTCGACATGCCTCGTCTTCCGAGAGGAAAACCACCCAATCGTGTAGAAGATGTGGACAATCAGGTCATAATAGCAAGAGGTGTTCTAATCCGCCCTTGATTAATGAAGGTCCGAGCAGAATTGTTCCCGAGGAATACCATCGCAAGTGTAGCGTATGTCATCAAGTTGGACATAACAAACAGACGTGTCCACACAAGGAATCTGCCGTAGAGTGTATCGAGCCTTTCATACTTATTGTTTAATTAAGTTGGGGTGTTAATTATTACTTTTGTTATTGTATGAAATGTGTGTGTTGTACTTGTAAATGCAAACACTTGAAATTTTAAACAAAAAATTTGAAATTTGAAAGTTCATTACTATAATTGTTTGTACATCGACAACTACAACATCTAATGGGGCTTGGAGTTACAAAAAATCTCCACAGTCATCTTCTCTCGTATGGTGCACATATCTTCTTCTGACCAGTTGAACGTCTTCCTATTAGCCAGTACGTACTCCATCAATCTCAAGGTATGAGCACCACAGTTACCCCTACGACTCAGCACATGAATAACCGTTACAATTGAACCCTGCGTCTGAGGTCCATCAGCCTCCGTCATAGGTCTGGTCGCTGGGTCTGTCCCTCCGTCTCTGTCTCTACGTGGAGAGTCTCGATCATGAGAGGGTGGACCATCCCTTTCTGACTGTGATGTCGAACCCCACCGCCCCGGAAGAAAGTCCATCACCTCCCTATACTGCCTATCTCGTTCCTGATCACTCTTCTGGAGATCCTCCCGTAACGCAGCGACTGCATCCATAACACCTTGGATTTTTCGTTTCAAAAGGTCCTGAAACAAAATCATTATTGTCAGTACTAAAACCGAACACTTGTTTCAACATAAATAATGCATTACACCATTTTTGACATATCTGGCGATGCCCTCCAACGTCTTCTCGTGAATGTACTCCACCGGGCATCGCAAATCGAACCTGCCTGGGCCTAAGAGGACTCCCAACGACAAAATCCAGGTCTGAACCCTCCGTATCCAGCATGTGCCTGAGGGGACTCCCACCGCCAAACTCCTGGTCAGAACCCTCTGTATGACTGGGTCCGGCAGTCGTATGATGTAAGGGATCCGGTACCTAGCCGTCGTGTCCATCGGTGGCCATATATAGACTGCCTCTCTCGTATATGCCCACATAGTACCGTGCAACCTTCTCAGCTGCCGTCGGCACCAGTGCAGTCCTCGTAAACATCTGAAATCGTTGTTAGACCATTGTATTTGTATTCGTCGTAATATGTAAACACTTTAACACAATGGTTCCTTACCCTGGCTAAGAAAATCTTGTTCAGCTTGTCCGACCTTGGTTGCTTATGCAACTACCATTTCAGCATACGGGGGACAACTCAATCTGCCTACGAGTCCCAAATCGGGTCCCAAGCTCGGGGATAACCTTAAATGCAAATACCTATGTAAAAAAATAGTTATTCAGAATCCAATCATTTATTCCGTAACTCATGTAAAAAAATATTCAGGTTTTCAAACCGATACAATTTCTAAATTCTCACCAACAGTGCGTGAGCTAGACCGTAAATGTTGTACGTCTCCACCGTGTGAACGTCAGCGCCCTTTTCCTGCTGTCGTCTCTCATACCGCTCATGTCGACCGTCCAAGGCATGCTTGAATCCAAAAATGGACTGCCTATACACGTGGGCACCCCACGGGAATGCATCAAAAGTGTCCAAGTCCTCGACTAGCCGGATCTGCCATAATGGAACTTTCTCTCTCTCGTCTAACCACATCAATATCCAGTTTAGTATATAAATGAGGCACAGCTTCACAGCATCGTACTGCTCCTCAAATACACTGATCCGTAGAACAGCTCTCAGCTGTTCATAATCCACCTCAGCTACACCATTGAAATACCGTTGGTGTATCCCGTTCTGAACCATCTCATACCTCGTCGTGTCGGGAATCACTCCAAACTTCAATCCGGTGATTAGACAGAATTCAACCTTGGAGAACCGGACCGAACGAGGACCTAACATAAATCTCATCTCATCCTCCGACCTATCGTGATGTAGCTCGCGCAATAGCAGTCGATAGACTATGCTACCCGAAAACTTCATCCCCCGATCCATCCGAAGGAAATGACCAAAACAAGACTCTGTATACCGACGTCAGTCTTCGACCTTGAATTGTTCTGGTATACTGTCCAGTGCGACGTCGATATCTTTAAGGTCGCTGAAATGGTCATGCCGAGTGATTTTTCCATCGTATCATTCATCCTCTCGAGTTTTAAGCAAATCCTTTAGTTCACTCCCCATCTGCATTTTCACAGAAATAATGCATCAGTAAACTGTAAAAGGCTCAGACATAATAATATAAAATAGCAAGGAAGCAATTTCAAAAAGCTCGGACTCATTTTGAAAAAGCTCGGGCAGTTTGAAAAAGCTCAGACGCATTTTGAAAAAACTCGGAATCATTTTGAAAAAAACTCGGACACATTTTGAAAAAGCTCAGACTGTTTAAAAAGTTCGGACACAGTTTGAAAACGCTCGAACTCATTTAAAAAAAGCTCGGACTATTGAAAAAAGCTCGGACACTGTTTGAAAAAGCTCGGACTGTTGAAAAAGCTCGGACTCATTTTCAAAAAGCTCGGACACATTTTGAAAAGCTCAGACTGTTGAAAAAGGTCGGACTCAGTTTTAAAAAGCTCGGACTGTTTAAAAAAGCTCGGACACTGTTTGAAAAAACTCAGACAATTTAAAAAAGCTCGAACTGTTTAAAAAATCTCGGACACTGTTTCAAAAAGCTCGAGCATTTTAAAAAAGCTCGGCCACATTTTAAAAAAGCTCGGGAACAGTTTCAAAAAGCTCGGGCATTTTAAAAAAGCTCGGACTCATTTTTAAAATGCTCGGAGACCCAGAAAAAGCTCGGAATCAGTTTGAAAAAGATCGAAAACCCAGAAAAAGCTCGAAAAATGTTTTAAAAAGCTCAAAAAAAAACTCGAAAAAAGCTTGGAATCACCTTGAAAAAGCTCGGGAACCCAGATCTTCAACAGATTTACAAACCCTAACCTAACCCACAACCATTCTCAGATCAACAAACAAACCTAATCTACAAGTTTAATCAACAACCAACATCAAACATAAACTTATTAAAAACAAAATCCACAACATAATCTAACTCAACTTACCACATTCGATTGAAAATGCTCTCGTTTGAACACCTGGAAAAACACTGTTGTCCTACTGCCGGTTACTTAGACGTCGTTTTCAGCCGGAAAACCACTGATCTTCCAACGCCGGTCCTTTTTCCAGTCGATGTTTTCTCTCTCTCGTTTTTCTCACTAAATTTGAAAACGACTAAAACTCACTTGGAAGGGGTATTTTTGTCTGGACAACTATATTGGTGTCTTTTAAACATGAATTAGTAATGTGGTGATATTTGCACAACACCCACCCCAAATAGTGCTATTTATTTTTTGACCCCATTAATATTATTAAAGCTAAAATAGTTTTGTACTGTATCGATGTTTTTTTTTCAACCTTTTATTTAATTATTGTATTTAAAATTTGTAAGTTAACAATTTTTTAAAGTATAAAAATGTCTTTTGTAAATTCTTTTTTGGATTATATAATCTTTTGAAATTAAGATCAGTGGAATTTGATCTCCAACAAAATATAGGTTGTACTTAAATTATATTTAGAAATTTATTATTTCTTTTAAGATTATAAATAAATGACCACCGCTTAACGTCTGGGAATGACAACGGATCAAATTTTGCTAAGCCCAAACCCGTGAAAAATTTTAGTACCTGAACTTGACCGCTAATCCGAAAAATTTCATGGATTCGGGTTTGGGATCTGACCAGCGAGCTTTGAAAAAATCCGACCCGTGAACCCGAATAACAATTTAGGTTGTGCTTTTTTAACTCAAAATGATGTCATTTTGAGTTAAAATTCTAATTTGCGCGAAACTGTCTTTTTAAATAAAGGTTTTTAAAATAATTGGGTTCACGAATCGCAGGCACCAGATCCAAACCAGCTTTTGGTTTTCTTATTTATAATCAAACCCGACCCACACTTGAATAGCAAAACATGTACCCAACCCACCCGGTTCGGGTTCGGGTTTGGGTGGGTACTTGCAGGTTTGGGTGAAAATATCATCCCTGTCACGTTCAATGTGATTTGATGGTAAGAACTCTCATTCAATTTGATAATACACTAGGTTCAAGTCGTTATCACAGCATATGGTTTATATATTAAAAACACTGTTAATAAGTGTATTTAAGATTTAAACATTTTTTTTTCTTTTGAAGAATATTTAAGATTTAAACATTGAGATGGCGGAGGAGGACAGACAGTAATTCTAAACGTGTGAGAAGTGAGAAGACCGGTGATACTGTAATTTCAATAAACAATACAAAATAATCTTGGAAATACAACATGTATATTTTAAACTATTGTCGTTTTGTCTTTTTCTTAATTTTCAAACCTAGTTTAACAGGAGGGACAACAGTAGTTCGTACAATTTTATTACTGAAATTAAAAATAAAAAATAAAATAAAATATCCAACAACAACATTTGATTATAAATCTTTATGAAAATATTTTTTAAGTCATTGTCTATATTCACAGAATTCATATAAGTAAATTGTAAATTCTTATCTTCCCGCCTTCATTAAATTTCAAAATTTATGATAAACTTCTGTAACTAATGCTACCACCACTATTTTATAATTCAATCGTAACACTATCAAAGGAGCCCTTACATATTTTATTTGTGATTTGATGGGAATACTTGGAAGAATAAAAAAATACATCTCTCTTGAGTTACTACTTTATCTCTTCTGCTTTAAGTTTTTGTTCTTGTGTTATTATTGCCACTACGCTAGATCTTTCATATCAAAAAAATAAATTTAGTTTTATTTTCAATGGTTCTTATTTCAGTAATGTGCTTGTTTTGATCGATATTAATAGAACCAAAAGCTGTTAATATTAAAATCTAATTAGAAGTCCTGAATTCGAATCAAATGGAGAACCTGGAATTTTGATTTATATATAAAGAGATTGATTTGAACTTGAAGTTCTGAATCAAAGATGATTCAAATTTACATTGTTAGATAAGTATTTGACAATTCAAATATTGATAAATAAATTACAAAGGCTTGAAGCTTTAAATATTTATACAAATTAGAACATGAAAGTTAAACATATTGATCTTAATAAACCTAATGTCCTCAATCCCAAATTAATCAAATCTGAAGTTTTGAATTTAATTAAATTGTGATAATAAATTATGTTATCAAATTTAATTAGAACCAAGATTTTTGAATTTGATCTAATTGTTGTTCTTATCTTCTAAAAAATTAAATTGCAAAGGTTTTGAATTATTTTAAATTTTATTTATAAACTTGTAGTGATTATTGTTATTACAAGTATATATATTGTGTGCAATAAATTCACATACAGTACAACACAATGAAATGAAATTTAAACACAGAAAACTTATGGTTTGTAGAGATATAAAGATTGAAATAATCTGAGCCTTGTAATACTCATAATTTTCTTAAGACAATTTTGCTCCCTCCACGAATGGTGCTTAAAGTTATGAACAATTGTCTCCCATGATAGAAAGGATTTCGTTCTTCAAGTAGCAGCACTTCAAACTTAAAGAACCGTCGAACTCAAATCGGTGTTTTGTACTCGAAACTTTTAACACTATTTATTTTATTCATAGAGAACAAGAATGTAGAGAAAAACTAAAATACAAATGGTTAGAGGGCATCCATATTTATAGACATCCTCGTACCTATTAGAAATGACACATACCCTTTCGAATGAACAGGTTTTTAAAGAAAAGACGTATCTTTTAAGAAATGATACCACTTTTATAAAATGATACAACTCTTATAAAATAGTACAATTGTTATAAAAAGTCACTAACATGTAACCAAATTTTATCATTCAATAATACAACAATTTCCAACCATTATCGCAAGATTAAACTTGTTGGTTATTGCAAAGTTGAAGTGATGATTGATACAAAGGGGAAAAATCTTCTTTTCAGAAGGTGTCCTCATCAGGGGCTGACAAGCTTGGGTAGCTGTTCTTCTGCTCTGTTTTGGTTTTGGCTGGTGTTTCCCCTTTTCGGTTGTTTGTTGTTGTCTGCTTGCTTTGCTTTCTTGCTGTTTGTTTGTTTGTCTTTGTTTCGGGTTTGTCCTGTGCTGCTTCCTTGATGCTATTGTATATTTGTATCAAAAAAAAAGTGATGATTGTACGAGTAGGACTGGATGATGATTCTATCTTGGGAACAACATTGTGTTTGGCACTTCAAGAAGAAAAACTCGTTCTCCTTATCCATTGAGGAACCCAAGTACTGTATGTTGCAACCAGAAGTCGATGTACTCAACTCTTCTGTTACGTGATTACATCAAGGGGCCGTTTGGTATGGGATAATCAAAATAATGTGATTCCTGCCAAAGTTAAACACAGTAATGTGATTCTCGGGAAACCTGTATACTTGTGTTTGGTTGTGATTCCTAGGAATGTTAGATAACTGTATTTGGTTTTACATGGGAATCTTTTTTTTTTGTTCCTAATAATCAATTTTTTCATAATTACATAAAAAAAACTATGACTATAATATTTATTTTCTTAAAAAAAATCATACAATATATGGTGTCTTTTTCTTTAAAATTATGTATTATAAAAAATTGTTTTTGTGAAAAATGTTTTTACATTCATAAAATTGAAAAAGTGACTTGGCAACCACTTGCTGGAAAGCAATATCTTCATCCTCTATTTTGTCTTTTCCTTTACCCCACTTCTTGTCTGCAAAAAAATTCAATTTTGAAATCAATTGGATTTGTTGATTCAACGAAAGGAGTCGTTGAGATTGGTGTATTAACGAACTTCTCTTCCAGCCATTGTAAAGAGTATGTATTGTAATTCTTGTGGTTAAAAAAAATTATTAAATTAAAATTAAAAAACCAGATGGTGATCTTATTCTTCTTCATTAAACACCTCTCAATTTCTTCTTTAAAAAAACCCAATTTCTCTCATCTCTCTCTTCTTTGTTACTCTGATTTATCATTTCTTACACTGTTTTAAGTTTAAAAGTGCTTCACCAACACAACCTCAGGTCCTCAACTACTACTCCAAATCCAGCTATAGATTCAACGACATCATGCTAGACAATCACCACACCTACCACAGCCGCCGCCACACTCCGCCTCTTCTTCCACGACATCATCCTCAACGGCGTCGACATTAGTTGCCCAAACACCGTCTCCTGCATCATCGCCGTCACAACTCACGATCTCGTCACCATGGCCGGTGGACCTTACTACAATGCCGTATTAGGTCGGAAAGACGATAGAATCTCAAAAGCTTCCACCGTCGACGACAATCTCCCAAAACCAACCATGTCTATGTCGCAGATTTTATAGATCTTTAAAAAGAGAAACTAGAGAATCTTGATTTAGGTTTGATGATGATGGTTTGGCTTGGGTTACATTTGGATTTGAATCTGAATGATGATGAGGGGGAGTGATGAATCTGGAAACGGATTGACTTGAATTGAATTGAATTTATTTTTTATATTGAGTGTGGGTCCCACAATGGGAATCAGGTGGAGGGTAATGTGAAACCCACCTGTTGGGATGGGTTTCACATTACCCCCTTAGAGGGTAAAGTGATTCCCATGGGATTCACTTTTCTGGGAATCGAAAAATACAAACCTAGTAACAAACATGAGAATGCTATCAGATTCTCATTCCCATGCAAACATTACCCCATACCAAACGGCCCCCAAATGAGATAGGATAACTCTTTAATTTTGATAACATGAGCTTAACTAATATCTCAAAAATTCTTGTGCATCATTCTACGACAAAACATATTGACATTCATAACCTTACAACCTATAAAAACAATTTGTTGATTTATTCACAAAACCTTTAGATGGAGTTAAATTTCAAACAGAGACGTAACTAGGATTAAATATCAGGGTGGGTTAGAATTTCAAAATAACTAGTTTGTAGCTCCCACGATGTGTGATCATGGTAAAATATAACGCAATCACTATCAGATTTATGTTTTAAGATTTTTTAATTTTTTTCAATTTTTTTTTCAGTTTCTAATTTCTACAAGTGCCTCTTATATCAACATTTTCAACCCGTCTTTGTGACAATTTTGATCATTTCATTACTCATTTATGATGTAAATTGTTTAGTAAATTGTCGATATGATATAATAGATATAAACTTACAGTTGAAGTTGATTGACTACAAATTTCACCAGATAAACTCATTCTTGGGATGATATACTTGGAAGATCAAATGATAAACCCTATGTTTTTTGTGATATATTTTTATGATCGAATGAACCTGGTGTCTCCAGGAGCCAAAAAGTGACGCCCTTATATAACAAAACTAACAAAATATGATTAGCTAATTAATTAATCATATTTTCTAAAATCATAAAGGAAATTAATTAATTAAATGATAGAGATGTCCTGTTTTTTTTAACCAAAAAAAAACTAAAAGGTTTTTAATTCACTAACCTCTTCGTATTTTCTATTAATTAATTAGTAAATAAAATTAATTAATTAATTAATAGTCTCCTAGAAAAAATTCACAATGTAATCTAAAAATTATCATTAAGAAGAAAAGTTTGTAAAATAGCATATAATAATTTATCTTTTTCTCTTTAACATTTTTCAAATTTTTAATACAACCCATCAATAGCATTGTGATATACCTCAAATTTTCAATCAGCAACTTCCCAAATTTGAACAAAAATGAACAAGGAAAAACAAAACAATGATCTATCCTCAGTTTACCTCCAAATCATAGAACTCAATATCACAAAATATTAAAACAACCAATTATTTTATCAAATCAAAAATCTCAGATCCCACCAACAGATAACTAACTCAATGAATCAAAAAAAACATAAAACAATTACAATGACCCATCATTTCCAATAATTATGGTATTACTTCTTAATTTGTGATTTATGGGATTGTCTCTTAATTGACTCTTGATTTGAGAAGAATACCAAAAAGAAAAACAATTATTCTATTAAAAAAACATTTCTTAATAATAATATATTTGATTTTCTATTAAGTTAAGGAGTATAAAAATGTTCAGGTTCACTATATATAATGATAAGAATAAGAATACTAATAATAATAAAAACCAAAAGTCCAAAATAACTTATTAATGGTTAATATTTTTTAATAAAAAAAACTAATTAATGGCTAAAGCTATGTTTAATTGGAAGAACACCAAACGAAAAACATTTATTAATAAGAATATATTTAATTTTATATTAAATTTTATATTAAATTAATGAGTCAATTAGGCTAGAGTGCATATTCATCCAGTTTTATTAATATAGATTGAAATTAATGCATTTAAATTAAAGCTCTCTATACAGCGACATGTGGCACTAGACCACTAGTGGTGTAAAAGTGGACTGGGCCCAAAGAACACGGCCCGTCTGGCCTACCATGTAAGGTGTACCGTGCCAGGCCCGTGCCACATGCAGACCGCTTGCCGTGCCGTAGGTCGAGAGCCCGCCCTGCCTACCCTGCACGGCAAGCCAAGCCGGCGGGCACGACATGCCGACCATTGGGCCCGACGAAATTTTTTTTCAACCGACGGTTGAATTTTCAAAATCTAACCGTTGGTGAAAAAAATTGGCATTTGCCATCTCAACTCTTCTATTTTATATTTTTACCCACAATTCAAATTTTCCTATAAATACTCCCACACATTCCAATTTTAATTCGCTTTCTCTCATTCTCTCAATCTCTCCAATCTCTTATTCTCTACACAATTTCATAATTTCATTCTCTCTCTCTCTCTCTCTCTCTCTCTCTCTATACAATTTCTAATACTATATTACTAATTTCCTATTATAGTTCTTGGTAAGGTTTTTGATGAGGCAATCATGTAAATATGTAATACTGAATTCTGAAAGTCGTAAATAAATAAATAATTCTTCATTTCATATTTGCATAACTTCATCTATTTTTTACTTTCTTTAATACTTTATCTTTATTCATTCTTTGAATTATTTTATTAACAAAAATAATAAATCTATCTATCAGCAACATTTTCTTATTACACTAAAATAATAATTAGAGTGGTGCTATTGGCACACCCCCAACTGATCTATTCATGCCCCATTTTTTAATTATATAATATTCATTTTTTTCCTTTATCAAAATTAATTAAAGAGACATACAATTTAGGAAAGAAATCTTCTACAAAGTAAATTTATTAAAATCTCATATTTCTTTTCTAAAAATTAAAAAAAAACCAATAATCTGTTTCTTCAAAAAAAAAAATTTAACTCTTAAACCCTAAAATCTGCTTCTTACATACATCTAAAATATTATGAAAGAGTTTGAGAACGATATCAAGAAAATTGAAGAATTGTCTAAGAACAATATCAAACATCTTGAAGAATTATCTGAGAATGACATAAAGCAAGAATTGTCTGACAATGAGAGTAAGCATCTGGAACCAATTCATTCTTTGGAAATAAGTTTGAAGTTTATTTTTTCTTTAGAATGATATCAAGTTGTCGTTGTGTTAAAGTACCCTGTTATTATGTATTTTTTCGTTTCCGAAATAAGAAGAAAAAAAAAACAAAAATAAAGAAATAAAAAGAAAAAAATAAATAAATCAATGGATGTGAGAGACAGATACAGAGATAAGAGATAGAGAGATCATATATGATATGTATTAAGTTTGAAAAATAAGTAAAATGGGTAGTTTTGGAAATAAACAAAACAATTTAATAAAAACATTTTATTTAATTAAATCAAAATTTTAAAAAGTGGGGTATGAATAGATCAGTAGGGGGTGTGCCAATAGCACCACTCTAATAATTAAGATAAACAAATTGCAATGAAAAATACATTATTACATTATTAAAACAATATTATAGTTATAACTTGACACAATTACATTTATATAATTAAATATTTTAAAAACTTAAAAAAAACAAAAATCAAAGGCCTGGCCCGTTTGGCACGCCTGTGCAGTGCCGGGCCAAGCATGGCACGCTAATTTGGGCGTGTCGTGCCTGTGTAGGCTGGACCAGCACGATTTTACACCACTACGTTGCGCTATAAGGGTTTAATTACGTGATTGCTTCTTACTTTGTGATTTATGAGATTGTCTCTTAATTGACTTTTGATTTGTGATTTATGATCAACACTTTCCCACCTAATATAAATTTTCAATTAATTATGAAGCCTATTCAGATTTTGATCAAGATCTTAATATATATATATATATATATATATATATATATATATATAAAATTGATTTTGCATTTACAAAATTATTAATTAATTTGAATAATCAATTAATAGTAGTGTATTTTTTTTAATTATTAATGTAAAAAAATAATACATCCCATTTAAAAGAAATTAAAAGTGAGGAACATTAGAACAGGAAAAGTTTTGATTTTTGTTTTTATTTTTTTTATGAGATTGATTAAGAGAATTTAATCATTATCCCATTAATTATGAGATTGCCTTTAATTTGTGATCTTTGAGATTGTCTCTTAATTGACTCTTGATTTGGGAAGAATACTAAAAGAAAAACAATTATTCCATTAAAAAACATTTATTAATAATAATATATTTAATTTATATTAAATTAAGGAGTATAAAAATGTTCATATTCGTTATATATAATGATAAGAATAAGAATACTAATAATAATAAAAGTCAAAAGTCCAAAACAACCCATTAATGGTTAAGTAAAAAAAAACAATTAATGGCTAAAGTTATGTTTAATCGGAAGAATACCAAAAGAAAATTATTTATTAATAAGAATATATTTAATTTTATATTAAATTAAGGAGTCAATTAGACCAGGGTGCATATTCATCCGGTTTTGT
The DNA here is from genome assembly GCA_033220585.1 of Dipteronia sinensis. Lineage (NCBI taxonomy): Eukaryota > Viridiplantae > Streptophyta > Magnoliopsida > Sapindales > Sapindaceae > Dipteronia > Dipteronia sinensis. The sequence continues at coordinate 28,961,598 of CM065642.1, forward strand.
TAATACAGATTAAAATTAATGCATTTAAATTAAAGCTCCCAACGTGGAAGGGTTTAATTATGTGATTGCTTCTTAATTTGTGATTTATAGGATTGTCTCTTAATCGATTTTTGATTTATGATTATGATCAAAACTTTCCCACCTAATACAAATTTTCAATTAATTATGAAGATGCAAATAGTAGTAGGACTTATTTTGTAAATATTGTTTACTACCATATATAAAAAACAATTATGAGTGAATTTTATATATTTAGAAAAAAAATCTATTGCATTGAATGCAATAATTAGTGTTTATAATGTGTATCAATAATTGATCAAAAACTATTATTTTAATTCTTTGTTATGTTATCATAATATTATTAATATATTACAATTAATATGTTTTTAGAATTTATCATTAATTCTATAAAAAAACGGATTAACATTAATTTGATATTACAATTGATGTTTTGAAAAATATTTATTTATTATCATTTATATGGATAATTAAAATTCAAAACAATTATTTATGGAATAATACTCTTGTATTAAATGCATAATTAATACATTCTAAAAAATCAAAAGGAAAAGAGAACAAAAAGATTAAAAAAATTTAAAGAAAAAAACTGCAAAAAAAAAAGTTTAAATTCCCTTAAAAGAAATCCAGGGAAAATCGGGTATTGGATACCTAAAACCGGAGTGGATACAATATTTCTTTTTAAAAAGGCTAAACAATCTTACACTTAGAACCAAGACTATAACCCAAATATTTATCTATAGTAATAGTCTGTCTATCGAATCTATCATCCATAAGTACAAAACACATCATAAGTCTCAACCGATTCATTGATTTTCTGCATTGGTGGTGATGAGCAGGATACTAGCCTTACCAGATGGTTCCATTGCGAACACCTTATTGAACAACTAATTGAAAATCCAAGACTGTCAAAGTTAGCATAATCAATCCAAAATTACCTTTTTAACTAATAAAGTGTTTCCTAAAAAAAATTACAATTATTCAACCAAATATTAAAACAAAATTTGTAGAAATTACTCTCACCACCCAATGCCATCAAATTCTCCACCGCTTGTTTTGAGTTTGCTAGTAAGGGAGAGTCAATATGATGAGATGGAAAAAACGTGAGATTAAAAAAAAAACTAAAACTAAATGATTAAAATTATTCAACCAAATATTAAAAAAAAGTCTGTATAAATTCCTCTCAACACCCAACGGTATCCGATTCTCCACCGCTTGTTTTAAGTTTGCTGAAAAAGTCAATGGAATTGGATAGAAAAAATGTGAGATTTTTGATGGTTTTTATACATAAAATTGAGGGAGATGAGAGGGCATAAATGGTTTATGAAGAGAGAGGATATACAACGATTTAAATAATTGATTTATTGTATTTATTAATTGTAATCAAGAGTGCCTATTTAACTTGTGTATTAATATAGAGTGCCTTCTGACCTGATTTGTTAATATAGAAAGAAATTAAGGTATTTAAATTCAAAGCTCTCTCACGGCAACATGTGGTGTCGTGAGAGTCAGCTTTTATATATCATATAGATAATGAAAAAGAAAATTCAAATTCATATTATTTCCCATAACATACGTAATTTGAAGGCCAGTTTTTTATGTTGACAAATAAATTGAGCTCAATTTTGATAAAATAAGTAAATGAAAAATGTTGTTTTCAAGATTGAGGTGAGACTTATTCAATTAATCTGACAAATCTGTTACAAGTATTACTTGATTTGGAAAAAAAAATGTAAATGCAATGGGTATTTTAATAAAATTCAATATACATTTATATTTTTTAAGCTTAAAAACAAATACAAAAAAATTCAAGATTGGTTGGGGTTGGCTTGAGCCCACCCTAGCCCATGCATAGGTACATCTATGGTTTCAATCGATTTGCAAATCCATTTAGAATGATAAAATTATCGGGTAATTTCATTAAAGTTCTTACTTTTTTGTGAAATGTCACTTATTTAAACGTTTTTATTATATTAGTAACATAAGTCCTTTATTTTTTCAAAATACATTATTTTAGTCCCTTTGACTAAATTACTAACAGTCAACGGTTACTTTATATACAAACATACAATTTTGCCCTTGTTAATAATATATAAGCCAAGTTTAAAAAATCAATTTTACCCATAAACTTTTTTGTTTTGGTTATTACACATTTATTTTAAGCATTTCTATCAAATACTTTCCATATTTTAATATTAAATAAATAAAATTCGAAAAATATATATTAAATAAAATTCAAATTAACAACAACAAACAAATTCTAAAAAAAAAACATATAATTTAATTATTAAAAATAGAAAAATAGAAACTTTTTTGAGTTAAAAATATATATTAAAAACGGATTAAAATTAAAAAATTAGACATGCCCGCAGTTCGGTTCAAACCGTGGAACGGAACCGAACCGTAACCGTGGGAAAAAAATCAGAACCGAGGTTTCGGTTCTGGAACCAGACCGGAACGGTGAGCCTTAAGGTTCCGGTTCCTTTAAAAAAAACCGGACTGGAACTGGTGGTTCGGTTCCGGTTCTGGAACATATATATATATATATATATATATATTCTCACTCATCTATCCATATTTCTTTCTTTCTCTTCCAAACCAGTAAACCACTTCCTAAATGGCTAAATCCATCGATCTCTTTCCGGTTTCCAGAATCAATTAATCATACTATTAATCCATTAATACATTAATCCATTGATCTGTTTCAGCTATCACTCACTGAATCACTCTTTCCAAAATTCCATAATCTATTGATCTCTCTCTCATCCAAACTAGTCAAGCATTTATCCATCTCGATCGATCCAATCAAGAAGAAAAGAAAGCGAAGAAAAAGAAAAAGACAAAGATGTTGAGGAAGAAGCCGTGTTGGTGTGGTGGTGATGAACTGATGATGCCCGATTCAAGGGTGGTGGTCGTTTCCGCCGGCGAGATCGAGAGAGAGAGAGAGAGAGAGACCGGTTAGTGAAGGTGATTTGGGGATGGGTGAGAGAGAGAGAGAGAGAGAGAGAGAGTTTGGTTAGAAATCAGAAGAATATGGTGATGATGATTTGGGTGTGTGTGAGAGAGAAAGAGAGAGAGAGTCTGATTAGAAATCAGATTTCAAAAGAAAAAGAAGGCGATTTCACTGAATTAGGTGTGTCATGTGAGATAGAGAGAGAGAGAGAGAGGAGAGAGGAGAGAGAGAGAGAGAGAGAAAGAGAGTCTGGTTAGTGGTTAGGTGAGTTAGTGAGGTTTGGCTCATTGACCGATAAGGTGAGTTAGTGAGTTAGGCTCAGTTTGGCATTGCTATGCTGTGGGGGGAATTACTTTAGGATTTGTTGTGGGGAGAACCAGCTGAGTGTTTGGTAAACTGATTTTTAAAAGTGATGTGAGAACCAAACGTAATTTCAATGTGTTTGAATTGGAAGTAAAAAGTGTTGTGGTTGTGTAAAATTACTAGAAAGAACACAAATGAATATTGAAGATGTTTTGAAAATAAAAAATTTGTTTTATTTTTATGTGACCATAAATATGTTATAAAATAAATAATCTTTTTTATGTGTATGTGACCATAAATATAATAAAAAATAAATAAATATTTTTTTGCACATGAATAATTTATGTTTTCTTGCACAAAAATATTTTTTTTTTGAAGTGATTGGATTATATTAAAAAGAAGAAACAGAACATAAATAAATAACTTTTTTGCTCCACAGTTCTCTTTCTCTACGTCTCTGTTTCCCTGCAAATACACTCCTCTCCCTCTCCATCACCATTCAACGCCTTTCCCTAGCTCTCTCCCTCCACGATCGCTACTCTCTCCAAAGTCGACGCCGCTTTCCTCCTCTGTCCTTCCTCTCTCCACGTCCATGTCCCCAACTTCTCACTCCTTTCCCTCGATCGGCGTAGTCGTCTCTCCCTCTAACCCGCTTCGTTCCGACTCAAATCATTCACCAAATCTCACCAAAAATCGTACAATAGTCATCGACTCGCCAGAGTTCTTCGCTTTATCGACTCAAAGTCAAAAACAATTCAACAACTTTAGGGATAAAATAGGAAGTTTGGTAAAACTTCATTAATGTTTCAGCTCAGGCGTGTTTTCATTACTGCTTCCCTAGGGAGCTGTTTTACAAAAGCTACAATTTTTAGCCTCTGAAAAACTCAGTTGGGAGAAGCTAAAAGTGGCCAAAAACACTTCCCAGAAATTTTACTAAACACTCTATCACTGGTCCAGAATCACTTTTAACCCCAAAAGTAGCTTGGGAAGCATTCCCAAACTAGGCCTTAGTCTGGTTAGTGGTTAGGTGAGTTAGTGAGCTGATAAGGTGTAGGTGTACAGTGTACTAGTGTAGAAATCGTGTGTGTGTGTGTGTGTTTTTTTTTTTAATAAGAACAGAAACCGCCTGAAACCTGGGAATCGGACCAGAACTGGGGAACTGGAACCCTCTTCTAGGCCGTTCCAGTTCCGGTTCCAAGGAATCTGGAATCGGAACCTACGGTTCAGAACCGGTAGTTCGGAACCTGCGGTTCGGAACCTGCGGTTCGGAACCGGCGGTTCTGAATCGGAATCGAACCAGAACCGAACCGCGGTCATGTCTAAGCCCATACATATGTACGTCCATGGTTTCAAACAATTTGCAAATCCATTTAGAATGATAAAATTATCGGGTAATTTCACTAAAGTTCCTACTTTTTGGTGAAATTAATAACATAGGTCCCTTATTTTTTTCAAAATACATCATTTTAGTCCCTTTGAACAAAATACTAACAGTCAGCGGTTACTTTATATATAAAAGTACAATTTTGCCCTTGTTAATAATATATAAGCCAAGTTTAAGCGGTCAATTTTACCCCTAAACTTTTTTTTTGGTTATTACACTTATTTTAAGAATTTCTATAAAATACTTTCCATATTTTAATATTAAATAAAAAAATCAAAAATATATATTAAATAAAATTCAAATTAACAACAACAAACAAATTCTAAAAAAAATAAAATAAAAAACTTATAATTTAATTATTAAAAATAGAAAAATAAAACTTTTTGAATTAAAAATATATATTAAAAACAGTTAAAAATTAAAAAATTAAGGAGATCCAAGGACCTCCACCGTTGGATGTAGAGATCCCGGTGGAGATCCAACGGTAGAGAACCACTGGATCTTCATCGTTTCAACAATGGAGATCTCTGTATCTCCATTGTTTAAACTATTTTCATAAACACTACTCAAAGTGAACAATGGAGATCCACGGACCCCATCGGTCTATGAAGATCGACTCGAAAGACGGCCCCATCCCGATAGTAGAATGATAGAGATCCACAGACCTCCATCATTGAACCATGGAGATATGGATCTCCAGATCTCCATTGTTGAAACTCCTTGCATATACATTACTCAAAGTGAACAATGGAGATCGACGGACCCTATCGGTTGACGAAGATTGACTTGAAAGACGGCCCCCTCCCCAATAGTAGAATGATGGAGATCCACGGACTTCGCTTGATGAAGATCGAGAAGACGAATCTCCATCGGCCAGCGATGGAGATCCGTCCATTGATTAGCAATTATTTTTGTGAGAGCTCGAACTAAAGTTTTTGGTTGAAAAATATGTTTGTATTGATCATGTGCAGGAAAATTGTTGAATCGTTGTTTAAACTCTTGATTGTTATTTGGTTAGATCCTTGAGTTTAAAAATATTTTTTCACCAAAATTCACACCGTTTCTCAATTAATATACACATGTCAATAATTGATTTGAAGTGGCATGGATGTGTGACATAACTTGAGAGCTGGTACACGAAGAATGATCAATAGTCTATATCGGCACATGTAGATTTTTTTAGCACCATTTATAAATAAGTGTACAAAACTAGCTTTATATGCGTGTGAGGTGACACACAAGGTAGGAAATGACTATCTTTATAAATGTGTGAAAGTCTTCGAAAAGTTGTGCATGAAAAAGAAAATTAGAAATAAGAAAAAGAAGGCGTGATTTTTGTTTGTGAAATTGTTGATTTATAACGTTTTAAAGTCGAAAATGCACACATAATGACATAAAAAAAACTCTATTGAAGTCTTATTTTTTTCAGCAACAATTGAAATGATGACTGATTTGAATTTGAATCGAAAACTTCATGTTGAAGTGTGAATGTGTGATCATGTTAAAATAATTCATTGTTTGCTTATATTTTCCGAGCAACATTTCACACACTCACGATTTTGAAAGGTTTAATAGATTGTTTCCAAAAGATTTCACATAAGTATGCAATCACTTGATACAAGTATATTTTGCATCTAAAAACATAGTTTGAGCTTCTCAGGTTTGTTATGAATGAAAATTTTATCCGTTTGGTAAAAAGAAACATTTTTTTTTTATATGAACGAAAATCTATTATTATTATTTTATTTTATTTTGAAAAAGCACATGTTTAGGGGAGCACCGTTGTTACAACTAAATGATAGCTTAATTGATAAATGCTGCATGTTTTGTGCCTTGATTGTTTGGGGAGTAATTGTGGATTCTATTTGGTTTTATGCTGATATGATTGATTACTCACCGTTTGTGCTTGGAGAAGATTTTGTTTTATTTTTAAGGTTTTTCACACATAAGACGACCACTGAACATCACTATTCACTAGGTATAATCTATTTAAGTCAAGATTTGAAGTTTTGTTACGGACTAGCCACACCAATCAATCTCAATCTCATCTCTCAATTTGGATGCACCCAACCTGAGCAAATTGTTGCAAAGGAAATGTCTGAAATTTGATATTCACTGTAAGAAACAGACTGCACATTATACAATGGCTCCTTTTTAAAATAATCTCACCCTACATAACATAAAAGCATTATAAAACAATGTTTCCCCCAAACTTGTAATAAACACATTGATAAATTATGACCTTGAGATGAATTTGAATCATTATATATAGCATAATGAAACAGCCTTTTCGTTTTCCAACACAACACATTTTTCCTTTTGACATTAATATATATGGGGAAATCGAGTGCACAAAGAGGGAATAATCGTACCTACCTTAAACTAGTTGCAAGCAAAGCAATGTGCGCTTGTCCTGCATGAGACTCAGCTAGCTAGACTAGGGAATCACTACCAGCATCATCTGTCCAAGAAGAAGATCACTCAGAACTATTGCCATGAAATTCCTGATCCGCTGGACATAGCTCTAGCCTCAGCTAATGAAACGGCCATGGCCAGCATCATCTGCTCCTCAAAACTATCGGGAACAATGGGTCCTGGGAAATTTTGAAAGTTGCCCACAATTTCATCTGGTTGTGGCAATGAAGAATTTCCACTTCCATCTTCGGTTACATCAGAGCTTGCATAGCTAGTACCTGCTTCAGCCACCTCCGATCCACGATCTACACCCCAATCCCCTTCATCTCTTGCGGCTGCTACCCTGCTATCAGGTGATGTACTGATAGAGCTCTCTGCAGGAGGAGGATTCTCTGCATCTTGGTCCACCCTATTATACAACCTACTGCTTCCAGGAAGCATGTTGAATGCTGAGACATTTCTATGACTGATTATGGATGATTCTCCACCCATTTGCTGACGCTCAGCGAGGGCAGCTATGGCACAAGCAAGACCACCAGAAGGGGATGATGATGAACAAGCAACTGGAGCCAAGGTTGATGTAACATAGCGATCTTCCATAACATACTGTTCAGAAGTATCAAAAGCTGGGTTTCTCGGTCTGCCATTCTCCTATAAAAGTCATTTTTCGTACAATTTCAAAGTAAGCAGCAGAATTATTAAACCGGAAAATAAAAAGAGAACTCAGAGCTTGCAAGCTTAGATAGATAAAAGGATCATTTCAAATTATAACAAAATTGGTAAACAGCGAGTTCATGGGTACGTATTTGATACTCATCTTAACATTATAAATCAAAATTGCATTTAACAGTTGAAGAACTATAATAATGTTTATGCTGCTATACTAGAAAAACAAAAAATTTAAAATACAAATAAAAGATTTTAGAGAGTTATGCAGAAATTCACCATTGTGAAATAAACAAAACTCGTAAATCTTTCTTTTCATTTCCTTTCTGCTTTTGTTTGCAAGCTATTAACAAGGGCCCATTTACAGCATAATCTAATACAGGGAAGAAAATTGCTCAAAATGAATATGCACCTAACAACTGGAATTTTGGAAATAGGCCCCGCCAAGAACATGATCATAGGTTGTGCAGATACTCGGAAGTAGACAATTGGAGGGTACCCACTACCCACAACATATTAAGTGGTTTCTTATTTTCATTATTATCTAATGCAGATCATTAAAATTGCTTCAGAATCAAAATTATGGTAGAATGGGGAGGAAATGGAAAGGGGAGGGAACTGAAGGAAAGATACGGACATACGGTAAAGCACTAGGTAGAATTTTATGTTTTAATACGAATCAGATAGATTTCATTATTCATAAGATGGCTACAAATACCACAAGTCAACAAGCAAGTCCACTGAGAATACAATTAGGAACAGAAATACAAAAACATCATCTGAAGTCACAAGAGCCTTTCAATCAAGTTTAATATAAAGCAAAAGTGAAGTACTAACAGGGGAAAACCAAGAAAAATAATCGTAAGTAGACTTAACATGCCATTCCACTTGATGCTTTGCAAAGCAAAATTATCGTAAGGTCAATTAAGCACGAAGCCAAACCTTTACGTATTCAATTTTCTCAGGGGTGTATCATAATTCCCCACCACCTCCAAGGAATTTACAAAGAAGAGCAACTCAAGGCCAATTCAAAGCAAACACAAAATTAACAAGGCATGCACAATTTTTCAACCTAAACAACTGATAAGTAAATTCTTCTCATTAACATGCTTGTATAAAACCCCCTCTACTTATGATAGCATGCAAAAAGATGAGGAAAAAACATGGGTAGACATTCAAACTCCAACAACAAACTGGTTGGAAAGAACAATTTGTTCATTTAATTATAGGGAGTCACTGTTGTGTGTTTATGCTGTCAGGTAGTTAATTTTGTTTGTTTTAGGGCTTTGCCCACCAATGGGCTGGCTTTCAATGAACAAAATGAAGATGATGATATGATAACTTCAGTGGTACTTGATTGGAATCTACAAGATTGGCGACGTTACATGGTTAGGCAATTTTGACATGAATATTTTACTATCTTCTATATTATAAAGGGAATTTTCTTAGTATTCACATAAAATAAATTAATTAATTAAATTCCAGGAAGTCGGTTCATTTCCTTCAAATAGCAGTTAATTCCCCAACTTCCAAGAACGGCATGTTAAAATCTAAGAATGCTTCAAAAATGAATTTCCATACTGATCTCAGTATCAGAAGGACAGGTTACATCTCAATGGGAAAACATGAACATGCAGCGCAAATCCAAATCCGTGCATGTACTATTTAGATTTTAGAATGTGAAGATTGCCCACAAATTCTATTTTAGCCAGATTCAGAAATCTGATCTGGATTTTCTTAACAAAATTATGATGACAAAGAAATATTGATCAATAGTACAACAATCACGCAAATACCATTTCTGTAACATTACAATAAAGGTGTAAAGCACTGCATTACATGTCAACTCCCACGCACATTATATGATCTCTAGTAAAGAAAAAGTCGGTCATTATCTAGTAACAATGTACATGAGTTCTTGGGATGAAGTAAGAACAGGACTTTAATTAATAGCATATTCGTTTACAGTATACTTAGAGATCCTATTATAGGGCAACCACAACACAGAAGAACCGGATTGGGTTTGGGTCGAGTCATCAGGTTAGTCAAGTTTTTGCCCACCCAAAAAACAGTTGATAAATCCATGACAAGAAATACTTAAGCTAGTTTTTCAAGATATCTATGAACAAACGAAGATGTCTATTGAGATCGCACGGTTGTTTTATTCACATAGAAAATAAAAATTGCAGTTTATCATTATTTTATATCTTCTCTCAGGACCTCATAAATTCTCACTATGTCAATGTCACATCTCATGTGTGGGGGAAAGGAACCCATAAGAATCTTTAAAATTCCTTTTCAGCATCAGCACATTGCATACTCTTACTCAGAATCATACCTCCTTTGACAGTTACATTTTGTCATTTTCTGAGGCATATTATCATGTTATAGTCTAGATAACTGATCAACAACCTTTGATTACCATCTGAAATTCTGAACAAATAACATAGGATGTAGGAATGATGTCCAATCAATTACATCATACTAGGTAATTCTACCACCTCTAACCTGATTAGAGTCATCTAACGAGAAGACCAAAAACGTCCACTCCAGTACAAAGTCACCAATTAATTGACAACTCATTTCTGCAAAATGAATATCTCAACACCAGCGTGTAGCAATTCATAGTTTGCATAGAACCACCAGAAATTTTTTCAACTTCAATCAATCATCGAGTGAATCAACTACCATAGATCAGTCTAAGGTTTCATCAGAATACTCGCTTCTTTTTCATTATGATTGTCTTAATAGAATACTCAGACAAACACTAAAGAGAAGATAAATCATTTGAATTTTGTAGTCATTACATCATGATGCTTCTAATCTTAAGATAACAAACTCTTTGCAGATGGCCCACTATCAAAGTCATTATTATTTTACGAATTGGTGCTAAAAATATTTTGGATGCAATTTCAAACACTTAAACTTAGTTGCATTTACCTGAATGGAAAGCCAGATCGCTTCAATTACCATTAATTCTTCCAGATCCAAGTCAAATTCATCATCCCTGCAATAAAGTATGTAATATATAAATAATAATAAGAGCATAAAACCACATTTTACTTAAAAATAATAATTTAACCTATCACAACATGGTTCAAAATTAATGCATAAGATCAGTGCGGATTTTAAGACTTGTTGTGCTTGTTAATATCCACATTTAGTAATTAAAGGGCTGAAATCATTCTCAGTTGAGTTCATAAATTCTCTGCCCAAGTGACCATTCAGCACAATCCCAGGAGAGAATTTAAATTTTAAATTTTTATTCATTTATTTAATTTTCATTCAAGTCATCTGTTCTTCTCACTATCCCTAGACTTATATAATGGAGCATAAATTCCTCAAAAATTGTGCAAGTAACTCTCTGAGTTTTGTATAGACCCTTCAAGGAAATAACTGCAAGATTATCTCTCTCTCGAGAAAGAGAGATGAGGAATGGAAAAGTGTTAGCTCAGCACTAATATTCTACTGTTGCCTTGTCCAGAACTACTACAAAAATTTACTAGCCCAAGTTCAGGCCAACAAATATGTTGTTCCAGTGATTCTAAGGTTATGTTCCTTCAAACACTAATGCTGAATGACAACAAAGAAATCATTTGAAGCGCACTGAATAACCACCAGAATTTATAACAAATTCAACTGCTACAAAATCAATGCATACAATTTGTAGAAGTCTCATTATGAAATTGGAAATAACAGTTTCTTCACAATCTCCAAGCTTCCATTCTTATTCTTATTCACCCAAAATTCCTGAAAATATCTTCACATCACAACTTATTAACAATAATATCCTCTCTTCTGGCTAATGCTAAAACAACGTAAAAAATAAATTCTGAACTCAAAACTCAAAAGGTTAACTTCATGCAATATCAATTCTAGTATCTATTCCATCAAATTTATTCTCACTATTCAACCCTATGTACAATTTGTAGAGAAAAAAGGGGGTAAGCAAAGAAAAAGAGTCAGCTATATTCTGCAAGCCACAACCTAATTCCTTTGCTTTTAAATTTATCACAACCTGAAGAAGCTAAACCTTCCCTTGCTCCAAAAATCAAATGCAAGAGAGCCAATACACATTGATAACTAAAACAAATGGTTTTAGATTTAAATAGGCTGATGTAGAAACTTGTGTTATTCTGCTGCTTGAAATTGGATAAAGGAAAAGTTAATAATACATACATATAGTTTCTTCACTATTACTGGTAAATCTCATTTAATTATATCCTAGAAATTCTAATGTTGACCACCACCAACTCATCAAAAGCTAAGCTACATATATACGATGGTAAAGATACTATTGTAAATTTGTAATATAACTCTAATCCATCAAAAACAAGTAAACAACCATTTCTCCAAATTCTTATAATACAAATTAATAAATCCACAAGGATCAGGCCTATCAGGAGGAGAGGAACAAATATCTACAACTGCTAGAAAGCTCACACTCTAGTTAGTCCCTTAGTTAAAATATAAGCACACTATCCAAAATGTTTCATCATCTACAAAGATGAAACTATACAAATGGAAAGAGTGTCGATATTTCTCAAAGATAGAAAATTTAGAAAAACAAGATCAAGACAGGAAAAGGGAGAGTAAAGATTAAAAAAACATAAAAACTGAAACAAGGACAACATATTTCAGATATATTTAAAGCCATGGATTTCATGATTAGCAACATCAATTCTCCTTGTTGACTTAATTGTTTAACAATTATTAATTAAAGACAACTAAGAAAACAACAAAAATCATATCTCAACTTCAAACAAGAATGAGATAATGAACAGCCAAGAACACCTCATAAGTCATACCCATTTGTCCTAAGGCGTGAAGGTTGTCTAATCATCGGAGTAGCACATGAATCAGAAACAATTTCGTCACTTTCCAAAGATCTAGAAGATGAAACTGCAAACAAAGAAGAAATTATAGGATTTGACATTGGCAGGGAAAAAGGAACACTGATATACAGTTTCAACCAGAATTACTAAGATATGGTACCTGCCACTGTATTGTATTCAACCTCTCTTGGTGCTACACTTGTGCTTGAAGAACATAATTCTTGTCTCTTTTGCATTCTCTCTTCTTCATCCTGAAGTTCCTGCTGCCGCATCCTAATTTTCGCTTCTATAACACGCTGCTCTTCCTGCCGATTGACAAGATATAAATCACATTAAGATTTCTGAGGGAACAGTATTGGCCAAATATCCCACAATTCGACTAACAACAGAAAGCTAGCTATGTGAATCAAATCTTACAATTTGCTCATTGCCTTTTTCCTCCTTTGTTTTCCCACCTCGATACTCCACAGCATAATTTGTGGTTTTGCAAAATGGACATCTCATAAAGTTAAGTAACACAAAAAGGAAAAGGAAATATAAAACAAAATGTCAAAATAAAAAACTTGGTATTATATTTAAAATTTGAACACAATGAGTGTACACTGTAGGATACTGGGTAGGGCGAGTTGAATTAGGATTTTTCATCTGCAGAAAACACTCTGATTTGGGAAAAAACAGTCAAATACATACAAACGTTAGTAACCAAAATTATGTCACTAACACTCTGGTGCAAGGACAAATCTAATCGCCGAGCAATTACCTGTACAAATGCCTTTCATGCAACATCTTGATCGATTGAGACTTGGATAATACTAAAAGAAGAAGCAATAAAAGGAAAAGTTGAATAGTTAGGTTCAACTAAATCTAAAAGCAATAAACTAACTTACAATTTGAGTTTCAATAATATCTCTCTGGTTGGTCACAAAGAAGTGGAAGCCAAAAATTATAAAAAAAAAATAAGAGATAAAACATTGAGTCTCTATAATATCTATCAGCTAACAGCCAAAAATATATATATATATATATATTATAGAAGAAAAGGCACTATCAACCACGATATAGCCATGTTGCAAAACTCAATGACTTAATTGTTTTTTCTCATCCTCAATTTTCCAAAGAACGAAAAGGAGCTACAAGAAAGCTAATTTTGCAGATGGCGCTACCGCACTATCAAGCCAGAACAATTTAGCTGAGTTGAAAATCTTAAGTAACTAATTTGTCATTTTTTATTATAATTATTTTTAATCCTCAAAATTCTCTAGAGAGCATAGGAGCTGAAAGAAAGCCAATAACAAAAAATGAAAAGAATAAAAGCCAACAATAGAAACACAAACCAAAAAGCAAATAAGTTGAAAGAAAGCCAATAACAAAAAATGAAAAGAATAAAAGCCAACAATAGAAACACAAACCAAAAAGCAAATAGGGCACTCTTCGAGATCACAGCTGCACTCTTCATCCCCAGGATAGCAGGGAGCGAGCTTAGACTCAAGTATTAGTTTCCTAAGCTTCTTGATATCCACATCTTTGTGAACATATAACCCTTGTGGCCTTGTGTACCTCTCATCCACCACTTGTCTCCTTCTTCCCAACTTATTACCCATCCAATTGAATTCAATTATCTTCTCTCTTTTCCTTCTTCGAACTAAAAAAATAAAGAATAATAACAAGAATGGCAACTAAACATACTGTTTCAATTCAATATTTATTGGATGCCAAAAAGGAACATATTCAATTGGATTAGGATCAAACTGAACCGCTCACATGTTTAAGAAATAAGAACCTTGTTTCTTAAACCCTACTTCAAGTATCACAAAACAACCAGAATACGAATTAGGCAATTTGACAACATTTCCACAACCCTGCAAGCACAATAAATGAAAGCACAACAACTGGTGAAAATGATATTGCAAATTAATTTCCAGAAAACCCTTAAATTGTTGAATTAAAAAAGTTCACCGTACGGATCGTGCAATTCTCAGTCGAATTGGATACAATTTGCTGTTGCCTACAAAAATTTGACAGAAAATCGAAAAGAAATTACTTCGAGAACAAAAAATTGCATAGTGAACGACATACAAGCAAAGCTATGTAACCGAAATTGAACTTCAATAAAGAAAAAAAAAACAAACCTTGGAGTCTGAGAAATGAATATATTTGAAGACAAAGAAGACAGAGAGAGTCTGTGACGAAGAGAATGGATAGATCGAGAGATTTGCTAACAAGAAAAGAAACACAATCAGAATTCAGAACTTTCTCTGTTTTTTTTTTTTTAAAAGAGTAAATGTTATTTAACTTATTTGTCTGTTATTATTTTCTTTTGTTTGTCTTTCGGCATCTGTACAAGAGAGCAGGAGAGAGAGATAAGCAAAGCAAGGCACGAAACGGTGGAGTAATAGAGGAGAAAAGAATCATTAGGCTTCAATAAAAGGGATTATGACCACACGCGAATAGAGACGCGTCACGCAGAATAATCGTTTGTTTCTTTTTTATTTACCACGCATAATAATTGTTTTATTTTATATACATACCACCCATAATAATAGTTGATTTTTTTGGTATAAAATAAGAGGGATAAAAATTCAAAACTAGCCCATTTTGTTTTTCAACATGTATAGAAATATAACCACATTTCTAGGCAATTACCGAAATACACCCATATAAAAATACACATCCATCGCTCTCTTTTTATTTATCTCTTCTCTTTTCCATCTCCCCCTCATCTCACACCGACGACGGGGCACTTGAGCGTGTGCCATCGAGACCAGTGTTGTCCCAGCACGGTACTGTTCATTTGAAATTAAAGAAGAAAAAAAACCCTATAGGTGAAATTACCAAAACACCCTACTATAAGGGAATTTCGGTAATTTCTTAGTAAAAATTATAAATTAGGTTTTAAGCAAGGGTCAGGCTAAAACAATTTTAAATTGTGGCTTAAAAGTTTGACTTCAATATCTCAACCACTCATGTACTCTTAATCCAAGAGTTATAAATGCATTCAAATCACAACCATGGGATTAAGAGCACATATTTGGTTGAAATGTTGAAGTCAATCTTTTAAGTCACAATTTTAAGTTGTTTTAGGATGACCCTTTAAGTAATTAGGCTTAAAACTAAACATTTTTTTATTAAGAAAAAAAGATTTATAATTTAAGCTCAAACTCCAGCCCAAAACTTGTTTTACAAACAAAAACTTGTGAATCAATTTTTTTTCTTCAAGTAAATTTATTTTTCCAATTCTTATTTTCGTTCGAGCAGTACAGACTCTCCTAACAAAAGATATTGTATATTCATTTTCTTGCTAAGCAAAACATCATTTTTTTTTCTTTACTCTTTTCTTAGTTTCTTTTATTCATTATCTAGTCAAACAAAACATCACACTTTACATATTCATTCTCCTTTTAGTTTTGCTTGACTTTTGATTTCATTCTCTTGGTACAAAATTCACATTCTATTGAGGTATCACTAGTAGAAAATCAATCATCTACAACATGTATCGTTAGTTGTCAGGGCTGATCCTGACTTTTTAGAGGCCTGGGGTGAAATTCTAAAATAGGGCCGTTTGTTCAATTTTTTTTCAATATGTATATATATACACACATATATATATATATATATATATATAAATATATATTCACATTTAGTGAAATTTAATAACTTTTATTGAATTTTTGAAGTGATTTTTTTTTTGCATGGATGATACAAAGAATGCAATGCACTTGCGAAAAAAAAAATTGAAAATTTTTCGGGAACAAAAACTATTTTTCCGACTTTACTAAAGATAAAACATTAAAAAAATAGCGAAATATTGGAAAAAATAATTCTAGAATCCGAGAAATTCTCAAATTTGTACTAGACGTATATTTTAATTTTCTTATCCTGTATGCAATATATATAATCACAATACATTAAATTTCAAGAAATTTTATTAAATGTGCTCATTGTATTAAAGTAAGGAAGTGCTCAATGTCTATCGTCAGTTCGAACTAATATAAGATATATCAGTTCCTTTCATGTGGGTCATTAGATTTAAATGCTTTGACCTGGCTGCATGCACTTATTAAAGCTTCTTTTAAATCCAATGACCCACATGCAAGGAACTGATATATTTTTATATCAGTTCGAACTGACAATAGAAAGACTGTACACACACTTATTTTTCATATATTTGGTTTGAAAATGATAATTTCATTAAATATAAAATGGTATCATAGAACAAATAAATTTGTTAAGACAAACAAATTTCTCATAACTCATAAGCAATATTTGACAACAGATACCGAAGATACATTTCAAAGGCAAGCTTGGAAGTAAGATATAAAAATACATTTTACTCGTATATAAGTCAAGTTTTCTACTTTTAAATATTTCAGATCTCTTAAAAAAACAAAAAAAAAACATTTAAATGAATTTCCTTATTAGACAATTCAGACTTAAGATTAAAAAACAAATAGGCCTTAAGAGAAAAAAAGAATGGTTTCATTTACATATTGGGCCAATTTTGAAATATTGAGAAATTAGGCTCAACCATTTATAAAGGCATAAATTTGATTTGAGTAAAT
Organism: Dipteronia sinensis; assembly: GCA_033220585.1. NCBI lineage: Eukaryota > Viridiplantae > Streptophyta > Magnoliopsida > Sapindales > Sapindaceae > Dipteronia > Dipteronia sinensis. The sequence continues at coordinate 28,978,731 of CM065642.1, forward strand.
AAAAGAGAAAAACTTATTTGACATTTTAATCAGTCCTCCTTTTAACAAATAAAAAAATTGGCCCAAGCAATTATCATTCATGTCATAATAAAAAAAATTGGCCCCCTATTTTTGGGGGCCAGGGTGATTGCCTCTCCAGCCATGCCTCAGAGTTGGTTATGTTCGTTGTAGAATTGTATCTACAATTGGCATGGGCACCGCTATGTATTATAATGTAATGGAAAATGTCGTGTTTCAACAACGAGTGTTTTCTGTGGTATTCAACGTGATCATCAATAACGAATTAACCACAAATGTTATGTATTGTCAATATTTTCCAGATAACAGTCTAAGCATGTGGTCAGTATTTAAAATAGGTAATGTTTGTGATAGTTGTCATATTAAAAACCTTAGATACTCGTGGTTAATAAATTATCTAAAATGTGCATTGCTTGTGGTGAATACATTGTATTACGATTCTGCAAGTGGTAAATATGTTATTAAAATGGGATATTGCCCATGATAGATATTCAATATATTTTAAGAAAAATGATTAGTATATTGAAATTGAAATACAGGGTTACTAGAAAATTCTTTTGATTCTGGCATGGACCTTAGGACTCGTTTGTCACACTGTATTATATTGTATTGTATTGGATTGTACTGGATTGGATTGGACTATATTGGACTGGATTGTACAATCATGTGCTTGGTGGTGTATTGTATTAGACTGTATTAAATAATACAGATGTTTGGTGATGTATTGTAATGTATTTAATAAATGATAAAAATAATAATGATGATATATTAATAAATTTAAATTTAAAATTATTGAAAATTCCAATATTAAAATTAAAATTAATTATTTCATGAAAAAGAATAAAAGATCATATATAAAATTCATGTTATAATATATTCATTTTCATTTTCATTTTCACAATCTCTTTCTCTCCTCTCACCGCCTCCCTCATCAAAATCCCATCAAGCAATCATCCTCTTTCATCATCTTCTCACCGATCACCACCATAAAACCCCATCATCAGCATCAAACACTACCACCCAAACCCTAGCCATCAAACCCACCGCAGCCAAAACCATAGCTCGACTCGTTGTCGTGCAGCACCGCCACCGCACCAGCCTTCGTCTTTTTCTCCTTCCGTCGAATTCCGCTGTGAACCCTCTTCTCTTCCTCGCTGTGACCACCGCTAATCGGGCTTTCTCTCTCTCTCTCTCTCTCTCTCTCTCTTCTTCTCTTTTCTGATGTGCGTGTGGTTTTGGTGTGGATTTGGCTGTTACAAGAAGAGAAGAAATTGTTTGATGTTTGGGTTTGGGTTGTTTGGTGTGGATTTGGATTTGATTTGGGTTGATGTTTCTGGGTTTGAGTTGAAAATGAAGGATTCTTTTTTATTATTATTATTGATGAAATCTAGAATATTTAATATGAAAACCTGGGGTTGATAATCTGAAAATCTGAATTTTTGGGTTGATAATTATAAAAAAAACCATTTATTTTTTTTGTGATTAGAGTTTTAAGAAACAAAAGTTTTTATTATAAAGAGAATCTAAATTTTGTAGTTTTGGTGGATTTGGTTGTTGCAAGAAGAGAAATTGTTTGATGGAAAGTAGATCTGAAAAAAAAAGAAAAGAAAATCTAATAAGTTTCACATATGTATTAGTTCATACAGTTGGAGGTGTATTAAGAGCAACTGTTCACATTAGTTAGTCCAATACAAAGGGACCATACAAACACTAGTATTGTATTAGTTAACACTCTAATACAATACTATACATAGAAACAAACGCACCCTTAAGTATTAAATAATATCTATTATTTCGATAAAACGCATAAGCAAGAGGTAACACACAAAAAAAAATTCCAAATATTAAGTATATATATAATAATAAAAATAACACCACCAAATAATTTGAAATTCTAATCAAAACTCAAAAGTATTCAAGTCCTAACATTAAGTTCACCCATTAACATTTATAAAAAATCCTAATTATATGTCATAACTGAAAATTATGCAAAATTATAATATGTAATGTATTTGGTTGGCAAAGCAATAAAATTGTCTCTAGCATCTTCACGTATTTGAAGGTCCCTAGTTGGGCAAATCAAAGGAACATTACTTTCCATTATTTTCTTTACACAAACTCTCCAAAAAATTGGGTCGAGAATCATGTGATGAATTGATGTTTGGTGGAAATGGTGAGAAATGTCACATTTTTGTCTCGTTGTTACACCAACGTCACCGGTTTAATAAATTATGTTTAAAAGGCACCTATTTTGGTGAACTACCAAAATTGGCCTTAAATAATCAATTTTTGATTGTCTCTGTACTTCCATCTCTACACTTAGAACACTGAACGCAGTAACTCCTCTCTTTCTCTCTCTACAATAAATTTCAAAACTACTCAACATTCTTAGCACAACAAGGTAATATATATCTTAAATACTATCCTTCATTTCTAAAAAACGTTCCTTTTGTAAACATGAAGCTGGTTTTGTGAAGTTTGAATATGCGAAATTTGAATCTCCGATGCTGTTAATAAAAAGCTCGGAGCCATTGGTTAATAGATCGGAGCCCTTATTAAATAGCTCGGACCATTTACTAATATGCTCGGAGCCTTTGGAAAAAAAGCTCGGAGCCTTTGGAAAAAAAGTTCGGAGCCTTTAGAAAAAGCTCGAGCCTTTGGAAAAAGTTCGAGCCTTTGGAAAAAGCTCGAGCCTTTGGAAAAAGCTCGAGCCTTTGGAAAACAAGCTCGGAGCCTTGGAAAAAGCTCGGAGCCTTTGGAAAAAAGCTCGAGCATTTGGAAAAAAGATCGAGCATATGGAAAAAAGATCGAGCCTTTGGAAAAAAGATCGGAGCCTTTGGTAAAAAGCTCGGAGCCTTTGGAAAAAGCTCGGCTCCTTTGGGAAAACCCTCGGAATCTTTGGAAAAAAGCTCGGAGCCTTTACTAAAAGCTCGGAGCCTTTACTAAAAGCTCGGAGATCATAGTAAAAACCTCTGAAACTATTTTAAAAGGCTCTGAGCCTTTTCCATAGCTTTTATGTTTGTCATAATGGTTTGTGGTGATGAATGTTACAGAAGAATGGATCAGGTGAGAATAGTAATATCTTACAACGGTAGATGAGAGCAGTTACCCGACGGAAGTCAAAGGTTTGTGTGATCCGACAACCAAGGAATGTATGTGTCAAAGAATATGAGTTACGAAGAATTGGTGTCGATCGTGCATACCGTTGTGAAGTATGATGTAAACAAATACAATGTTGATCTATAGTCAATATCAATCGTTCATGGCGCTACATGTCGCACATTTGTAAGAAATGACGATGATGTTCAGTTTATGCTAGGGGAAGATCGGGTGATCCCTCAAGTATGTGATAGTCTAATTGAGAGGGCAACTGGAGATGTGATACAGAATGATATTCATGCTCCTGAAAATACCCAACAATTTGGATCCGCTAGTGGTAGCAACCAAGTGTTCACACAAAGGAGTGCCACTGAAGGTGGGGAAAACATATGTGCTGTCCAACCAGCAGTGGTCGACCATGCAGATGTTAGTGAACCTCAATTCGACGATGTGTTTGGTTGTTGATTTGAGATGAATGATGAGCGGTACAATGAGCAATACAATAAGCAGAACACTGAACCGAACGTTGGGCTGAACCAGGAGGTGGATAATGAGGCAAATATTGATCAGGTAGATCATGTAGAGAACACTGATGAAGATCATGTCCAAATTCAAAGACGTGGAAGACGTGTAGAAGAAGTTAGTTGCACTGGAGCAGATATGCATGGTACTTCCGAGGTCCGGCATAATGTATATGCAGATGATTCTGATAATACCACAACGTGGGTTATTCCTGGAGCAGATTCATACTTGTTTGGGATTGGTAGAAGCACAACCTTGGTAGCAGAAGAACCTACAAGCATGATTTATAAAGGTCGGTTCTTTCCGACTAAAAAGGATTTGAAGAGACTAGTTGGCCTTTTAGCAATGCGGCGAAACTTCGAATGGAAGGTGAAAAGGTCCAATAAGACAACGTTACATATTGTTTGTTTGATTGACAACTGTACATGGAAATTAAGACCGGTGAGAAGAGATGAAGGGACGTACTTCCAAGTAAGAAGTTTTGTCAATGGACACAGTTGTCCCTTGGAGGAAATTCATCATCGCCACCGACAAGCTATTACAGTTATAATTGGAGAAGTGGTTGTACCTAGACTTCAACAACAAGATGGTCGTCTCATGCGTCCCAAGGATATAATCGACGATATGAAAACAATGTATGGCATTCAAATCATGTACAGTAAGGCATATCAAGCCTTGCATTATGCATTGTCACTGACCTATGGGACACATGAAGAAACATTCCAACTACTGCCGTCTTTTGGTTACGTGCTGGAATAACAAAATCCCGGCACAATCACTGACTTACAGTGCGCTGACGACGGTAAATTCCTTTACTTTTTCATGTCGTTAGGGGCCTCAGTTAGAGGTTTTCGGAGGTGCATACGTCCTGTTATTGCAGTTGATGGTACCCATTTGAAGGGAATATTCAGGGGTACAATGTTTGTTGCAACTGCACAAGATGGAAACGAACAGGTGTATCCAATTGCTTTTGGGTACGGTGACTCCGAAAACAACCTTTCATGGGAATAGTTTTTGGATTGCTTGAAGGGTGCCCTTGGTCATATAAATGATCTGGTTTTTATTTCCGATCGACATGCAAGCATTGAAGTGGGGATTTCTAAATTGTACCCTTATGCAACCTATACCATATGTTATTGGCACTTTGCTGAAAATGTGAAGAAGCGATTTCATAGAAAAGATGTTGCCAGCTTAATGGACAAAGCAGCTAGAGCGTACACTGAATTCAAATATAACTGGTACATGGGTGAGTTACATAACATGTACAAGATTGCTTTCTATTATGTTGAAGCTACTGGTCCACACAAATGGTCTCGTGTACACTGTCCCTAACGAAGGTTCAGGGTGATGACAACAAATGTTTTAGAGTGCATAAACTCATGCCCTAAATTTGCATGACAACTCCCTATGTTGACAATGGCAGAGTTCATTAGGAATATGTTACAACGTTGGTTTCACGATCGACATCGAGCTGCACAGTCCATGCATCATCAGTTGACCGACGCATCACATCTTGTGATGCTACAACGGGTCGAGAAGTGCGGTTATATGACCGTCAATCCAGTGGACTGGAACATATTCTCTGTCAAACGGTCCGGAAAGCCGTGGACTGTTGACTTAGCCCGGAAGACTTGCACATGCAACAAATTCCAAATGGACCATTTTCCGTGTTCTCACGCACTCGCAGCAGCAAGGTACATTAACAGTATACAATTATACACTATATTAAGCAAACGTGATTGTCACTTTTTTCATTATTTTTGTAGGGAGTGGAACTTGGATTTCACATCGTTGTGTTCGGACTACTACAAGAGACAGACACTTATTGATGCATACTCAGTTCCTATTATGCATGTTGGCCATCCTTCTTCATGGGTAGTGCCATCCGACATCGCTGAGCGGGTGGTTTTAAATCCAAAGACCAAGAGACAATCAGGTCGCCCGATGGAGGGTCGACATGCCTCGTCTTCCGAGAGGACAACCACCCAATCATGTAGAAGATGTGGACAATCAGGTCATAATAGCAGGAGGTGTTCTAATCCGCCATTGATTAATAAAGGTCCGAGCAGAATTGTTCCCGAGGAATACCGTCGCAAGTGTAGTGTATTTCATCAAGTTGGATATAACAAACAGACTTGCCCACACAAGGAATCTGCCGTGGAGTGAATCGAGCCATTCATACTTATTGTTTAATTAAATTGGGGTATTAATTATTAATTTTGTTATTGTATGAAATGCGTGTGTTGTACTTGTAAATGCAAACACTTGAAATTTTAAACAAAAAATTTGAAATTTGAAAGTTCATTACTATAATTGTTTGTACATCGACAACTATAACATCTAATGGGGCTTGGAGTTACAAAAAATCTCCACAGCTATCTTCTCTCGTATGGTGCACATATCGTCTTCTGACCAGTCGAACGTCTTCCTGTTCCCCAGTACGTACTCCATCAATCTCAAGGTATGAGCACCACAGCTACCCCTGCGACTCAGTACATTAACAACTGTTACAATTGAAGTTTAATAAAACAAACTTAAAGTTTAAATGATGTTCGTACAATCATACCCTCTAGTCTGTTGGGGCACATGTGTAGACACCATGCTTACCCCAAAGGGCCTATTCTGCTTCTCGTAATTTACCTCGCCCGTTGGTCTGGCATCGTGAAACCCCACCTGATGCAACATCGAGGGTAGAAACCACCGCAATGGAGCGGCCTGCTCTTTCCTGATCTGCAAAGGGACTTCCTATCTGAACAGGTCTAGCAGGTGGAGCTTCCCGACAGTAAGGTCGACGCTGGCCACGAGCCAGTGCTGGCCACCAATGTTGCACGGAATAAGAACCTGTACCAAGTGTTCAAGATATTGTTATGGTCAAAATAAGAATTATTAATTAAACACATTGAAACTATAATTGTATTGCGCTCACTGCGTCAACCTCGTGCCATGGTCGGTTCCCTACCGGAAGCAATCCACGTACTGTCATCAGATCTTCAGGAGACCACATGTACTTCAACACATACCAGTTTTTCGGGACTTTGCCCACAGCATCGCGAGGCATGATTCTCTGCCACTGAAACTTCAGCATTGACTGAAAATAGATAATGAACCGAAACGTTACAAACAAGATGAAACACAACAACGCAACTGCGAAAACAGTACATTTGAAACACTTACATAGAACCGAGAATCTAGTAGGTTCATCCTCTGAATGTAGACAGTGGGGAATGCTCGCTGACGCTTCCGTAAAATATGCAGGTACGCGTCCATATCCTGACAATATAAACCTTACACATTGTTAGTATTCTTCCATAAGTTAAACAAACTTAAAAGACAATCGAAGTAAGGAAAGTACCGTGTCCTCCAACTCCATAAAGTTGGTTTGCAACTGGTGGAACCAAGTCACAGGCACGGGGGTCATCAGATCCACATCACATCTGCGTAATTTTCAATTATTTAGAAAACCAAGTAATTTAACTTAGGTGTTTCAAAATAAATTCACAATATTATAATACTTACAATTCCCCCGTCACGTTTCTCTTGTGGGCTTGGTAAGCCACAAGCTGGTCAGCGTCTACCAAATCATTGAGCCTGAATGTATGTGCTGATGACTGGGGCAGTGTCTGTGGCCTCTTCGGCCGACAAGGGGTCAGTGTGTGGGCTCACCAACTGCCAGCCTCGCTTGCGAATCCGCTGCTGCCTATGCTGACTGTGGACCACAAGGAGGTGTTGGGAGGAGGAACTCTGTCCCCGTGGATCACGTCGAGGGCTGCGATGGGATGAGATAGACCTGTGGGGTGGGCTGTGTCGGGATGGACCGACAATGTCACTGGGGGGTGAGGTACGACGGGATCGAGTAGAGGTGAGCGGTGTCGGATGGACCGCAGGGGTGCGCTGTATGGATCGCCTGGTCAGGTCAGGAGTGTGGACTGTACGAGAGGAGGGACTCTGACCCAGTGGACTGGACGGGTCCGCTGTGTGGTCCTTGATATGAACAGGAGGATCCACATGCTGTACCACCATAAGCAGCGAAAACTCTAATAACGCATGGGTAACTGTCTCCCCAAATACTCATGTATCCGTGCCACCAAGGACTTGCATCTGCTGGTCTCGTACTGTATCTCCAGCTTTTGGACCCTGCGTCTGAGGTCCATCAGCCTCCGTCGTAGGTCCGGTGGCTGGGTCTGTCCATCCGTCTCTATCTCTACGTGGAGAGTCTTGATTATGGGAGGGTGAACCATCCCTGTCTGACTGTGATGTCGAACCCCACCACCCCCAGAGAAAGTCCATCACCTCCCTATGCTGCCTATCCCATTCCTGATCACTGTTCCGGAGATCCTCCCGTAACTCAGCGATTGTATCTATCACATCTTGGATTTTACGTTCCAAACGGTCCTGAAACAAAATCATTATTGTCAGTACTAAAACCGAACACTTGTTTCAACATAAATAATGCATTACACCATTTTTGACATACCTGGCGATGCCCTCTAACGTCTTCTCGTGAATGTACTCCACCGGGCATCGCAAATCGAACCTGTTTGCGCCTAAGAGGACTCCCAGTGACAAACTCCGGGTCTGAACCCTTCGTATCTGGCATGTGCCTGAGGGGACTCCCACCGCCAAACTCCTGGTCGAAACCCTCCGTATGACTGGGTCCGGCAGTCGTATGATGTAAGGGATCCAGTACCGAGCAGTCGTGTCCATCGGCGGCCATATATATACTGCCTCCCTCGTATATGCCCTCGTAGTACCGTGCAACCCTCTCAGCTGCCGTCGGCACCAGTGCAGTCCTCCCAAACATCTGAAATCATTGTTAGACCATTGTATTTGTATTTGTATTTGTATTTGTCCTAATATGTAAACACTTTAACACAATAGATCTTTACCTTGGCTATGAAAATCTTGTCCAGCTTGTCCGACCTTGGTTGCTTATTCAACTCTCATTTCAGCATACGGGGGGACAAGTCAATCTCCCTATGAGTCCCAAATCGGGTCCCAAGCTCAGGGATAACCTCATACGTAAATACCTATGTAAAAAAAAGTTATTCAGAATCCAATCATTTATTCTGTAACTCATGTAAAAAAAATTCAGGTTTTCAAACCGATACAAATTCTAAATTCTCACCAACAGTGCGTGAGCTAGACCGTAAATGTTGTACGTCTCCACTGTGTGAACGTCAGCCCTCTTTTCCTGCTGTTGTCTCTCATACCGCTCACGTCGACCGTCCAAGGCATGCTTGAATCCAAAAATGACTACCTATACACGTGGGCACCTCACGGGAACGCATCAAAAGCGTCCAAGTCCTCGACTAGCCGGATCTGCCATAATGGAACTTTCTCTCTCTCGTCCAACCCCATCAATATCCAGTTTAGCATATAAAGGAGGCACAGCTTCACAGCATCGTATTGCTCCTCAAATACACAAATCCGTAGAACAGCTCTCAGCTGTTCATAATCCACCTCAGCTACACCATTGAAATACCATTGGTGTATCCCGTTCTGAACCATCTCATACCTCGTTGTGTCGGAAATAACTCCAAACTTCAATCCGATGATCAGACAGAATTCAACCTTGGAGAACCGGACCGAACGAGGACCTAACATAAATCGCATCTCATCCTCCGGCCCATCGTGATGTAGCTCACGCAATATCGGTCGATGGACTATGCTACCCGAAAACTTCATCCCCCGATCCATCCGAAGGAAATGACCAAATTAAGATTCCGTATACCAACGTCAGTCTTCGACCTTGAATTGTTCTGGTACACTGTCCAGTGCGACGTCGATATCTTGAAGGTCGCCGAAATGGTCATGCCAAGTGATTTTTCCATCGTACCATTCCCACTCCGGAGTTTTAAGCAAATCCTTTAGTTGACTCCCCATCTGCATTTTCACAGAAACAATGCATCAGTAATCTGTAAAAGGCTCGGACATAATAATATAAAATAGCTCGGAAGCAGTTTGAAAAAGCTCGGACACAGGTTGAAAAAGCTCGGACACAGTTAAAAAAAGCTCGGACACAGTTTAAAAAAGCTCGGACTCGTTTTGAAAAAGCTCGGGCAGTTTGAAAAAGCTCGGACTCATTTTGAAAAAAGCTCGGACACATTTTGAAAAAGCTCGGACTGTTTAAAAAGCTCGGACTCATTTAAAAAAAGCTCGAACACATTTTGAAAAAGCTCAGATTGTTGAAAAAAGCTCGGACACATTTTGAAAAAGCTCGGACTGTTTAAAAAGCTCGGACACAGTTTGAAAAAGCTCGGACTCATTTTCAAAAAGCTCGGACACATTTTGAAAAAGCTCGGACTGTTGAAAAAGCTCGGACTCAGTTTTAAAAAGCTCGAACTGTTTAAAAAATCTTGGACACAGTTTGAAAAAGCTCGGACTGTTTAAAAAAGCTCAGACAGTTTAAAAAAGCTCAGACACAGTGCGAAAAAACTCGGAAACATTTTGAAAAAGCTCGGGCATTTTAAAAAAGCTTGAACATAGTTTAAAAAAACTCGGACACAGTTTTAAAAAGCTCGGAGACCCAGAAAAAGCTCGGAACTAGTTTGAAAAAGCCCCGGAACAGTTTGAAATAGCTCGGAAATTGTTTTAAAAAGCTCGAAAACTCAGAAAAAGCTCGGAAAATGTTTTCGAAAGCTCGAAAAAGCTCTAAAAAAGCTTGGAAACACCTTGAAAAAGCTCAAGAACCCAGATCTTCAACAGATTTACAAACCCTAACCTAACCCACAACCATTCTCAGATCAACAAACAAACCTAATCTACAAGTTTAATCAACACCCAAAATCAAACATGAACTTATCAAAAACAAAATCCACAACATAATCTGACTCAACTTACCACAGTCGATTGAAGATGCTCTTGTCTGAACACCCGAAAAAACACTGTTGTCCTACCGCCGGTTACTTCGACGACTTTTTCAGTCGAAAAACCACTGATCTTCCAACACTGGTTCTTTTTTCAGCCGATATTTTCTCTCTCTCGTTTTTCTCACTAAGTTTGAAAACGATAAAAACTCACTTGGAAGGGGTATTTTTGTCTGGATACTGATCGGTCTATTTCTATACATATTTTAGGTCCCCATTTCCTATTATTTATGCTTTATTTTTGGGTGAAACTAGATATTTTATGTGTTTGTTGAGCATGTATAGGTCACATTCCTTAGATGAAGTGTTTGAAGGTATTTTCAAGGAAAAGAGCTTAAATGTGAAGAAAAAGAGCAAAGCTGTCATCCACCGCTGTGTAGGTCGCTCTTCATGCACGTCCTCCATCGCGGCACATCAAGCGGTACATTTCAATAGGCTTTCTATTCTTTTCCGCGGTCCATACCGCTTCCCAGGCATCAACCTCAACCGCGGTCTATGCCGCACATCATTCCGGGAAAGGCTGATTCAGCCAGTGTAGAATAGCCAGATTACGGGGGCCATATCTCTCAGTTCCAATTCAATTGTGTGTCCTACCACCTATGGATGGAAAACCCTGGAGGTCGAGTTTCTGGCGCACTTTACGGATCGCAATTCCGATATTCCTAGAAGAAGTTATGCCCGTTTTAGTATCCGATGGTCAGATCAGTCATATTTCCGTAAATAGTGACGGGATTTATTTTGCAAGTTGTCGGAACGAGAAATATTACCTTCTTGGACATGAGTGTGAGTCTTGGAAAGCAAGTTGACACCTAATCCTTATCATCCTTCAATAAGTAATCAATTTGAGTGGATTAGGAAAGAATTAAATCCCAAAAAGGTAAAGTTCCAAAAGGGAACCAATTTCCTTGTTGTTTAAGGACTTGGCTTATCATCTAAAGCCTATTTAAACCCCTGTGAACCCTAATTTTGAGAGAGAAGCCAATGGAGGTCCCAAGCCACCAAGGGGGCTGTCCCCCATCACTCCACCACCATACATCACCACACACTCATCCATCTTTACACATTGACGATTAGAAGACGAAGGAGAATTCATCATTGGAGATCTTAATGGGTTTTATCTTTTCTTTCTCTTCTCTTTTTATTTTCAACATGTGTAACTAATCCCATAACTAGGGAATCAATGTGAACCTTTTGTGAATGCTCATATATGTATTAATTATTATTTCATCAATTTAATTCTTGATTTATTCATTGTTCTTAATTGCTTACCTCCTCATTAGTTTTAATATTTATTCACACCATAGACCAATGGTGGATGATTATTTGGCATGATTTTAGGGTTAAGGCTATCTGAGAATTAGGGTTAGAGTATAGACCAAACCTAACCTTGATTAATGCTCTTTTGAATGAATGAATTTTATCTTTAGCATATGCCAAGCAAAGTATAGAATTTGGTTCTTATTTCTTGCACTTAAAGGGTTTCTAATCGTTGTTTACACTATAGACCAAGGGTGAATAATAATTGGGAACAAGTGACTCATCACATGACCATACGGTAATAGTCACATTAAAGACAAAGAATGAACCCTAGAATTGATTGAATCTTGTTTACAAATTAATTCCATACATTGAGTGTTCATAATTGGGGATCATTGATGACTTAGTATTTTCTATCTTTTGATCACAACCATATTTTCTTTAATTGTTTTCTTAGCTTAATTTAATTTAGTTTTAGTTTAATTAAATCATAAACAAATCTTTGGTTACTTTAATTTAACTTTAATTAGAATTAGTTTTAATTAATAAATCTCTTTTCCTCGTGGGAACGATTCCTTACTTGTCACTATGCTAATCTTCACGATTCGTGCACTTGCGAGTGAGTATATTATAACACGATTTTACACCATCAAGTTTTTGGCGCCGCTGCTGGGGAATAGTTGAATTTATTGATTAATTCTAGTTTTAGTTTTAGTTAATAGTTTTAGTTTAATTTTTTTTTAGTTAATAGTTTTTTTTTATTTAGATTTTATTTTCTTTTTATTTCCTTTTTCTTTTCTTTCTTTCAGGTATAATGGATTTCTACTGGCAAAACACTTATAATGAGGAAAGTGAAACATTTCAGGGATTTGCTATGCAACTGGCGGCTTTAGTGCCACAAATGGAGAGATTGATAGTTTCAGAAAGAGCACAAGCCCGAGCAATGAATTCCTACAATCCGTATCCTATCAATGAACCATATGGAAATTCCCACTGTCAGTGGTCGAGTTATGAACCATATGACAATACTTACAACCCGGATTGGAGGAATCATCAAAACTTCTCAAGGAGCTACAATGAAGTCCATACCTATGAGCAACCGATCTCACCGTCACTTGAACAGACAATGAAGCAATTCATACAGAATATGGATCAGAGATTGAATCAAAGTGAACAAGACACTAATGTGAGGTTTCAAAACATTGAAGCTTCGATAAGGAAGATACAGGTGAAAATTGGGCAATTGGATGAATCTTTTCAAAAGAAGGAGCCCGAAAAATTCCCAAACCAACCGGAGCAAGAAGATGTTGCTATCATCCATTCTAATGGTGAGATTGTCGATACCATAGTGAGACATGAATTTTCTAATGATTTTTCTAGTGTTGTAGATGAAGCAGTAGAAAAGGAGGAGATAGAAGAAAAAGTGAAGGAAGCGGAAGATGTACCTTTCGAGGCACCGCTCCTATACAAGGAACTCAAGCCTTATGTCCCTCCCATTACCTTTCCGAGCTGCCTACACAAAAGCAAATGGAATAAGTGGTTTTCTGAACTTATTTCATCACACTTTATATTGAACATTTACTTGCTTTTGCTTATTGTGTGTAGGAACATGCCGGCGCGTGAAATTTTTTTCCATGACTTGATCACGCAAAAACGGAAATTTGAGACATTGGAATTTGGTTGAGTGGTCCTTGCACCCGTCTTGCTAAGACGTTAAATAAAGCGCTTGGTGGGAGGCAACCCACCTAGGTAATTTAATTTCAATTGTTTTTAGTTTTTAGTTTTCTTTCTTTAGTTTTTGTGTTTCAAGTTCATTCACGCCATGCTTTTTTCTTTATTCTTTGTCCATGTTTTTAATGTCATATAAACATTGAGGACAATGTTTAGATTAGGTTTGGGGGTGTGAATTCGTGTTTATTTTATTTTATGAGCCATTTGTTGAAATCTGCGAAAAAGTGACATGTTTTGAAAAGTTTTGAGGCAAAAGGTTTGTTAAAACTGTATTCATTGGTGAGGAAATAAATTTTTCTGTCCACGTTAGGTTCATTTTTTTTTCGATACGAATCCAACCGTATAAAGAACGTAAAATTCTGGGCAGTGGTTTAAAAGTTATGATTGTTTCTTCAACCAAAGGTCATGGGCGATGCCCTGTTTTTAAAATTCTGCACGTGAATGTTTTTCGTCATCTGTTTTCTCACTTTTCCAATTCGAATTTTGAAATGTTTTCTAAATTAAAAGTGTGAGTTTTCATGTCTATTTGCTTGTGTTAAAATTTGGTTAACTTTTGTTGAGAATTTTGAGAGATATGCATTAAATACCAGGCGTACGTCAATTTCAAAAGTCACCAGTTTTTGAATTTTTGTCCTCCATGTTGAGATGATTCTTTTGTGTGCTTTAAGAGCCGTAATATATGCTTTATTCACTGAGTTTAGACTAACGTCTTGCCACTTAGAGTATTGCATTGCATTTTTCAAAATTTATGACATACTCTTGATATAATAGTGAATATGATGCTTAGTTGAATTGCCATGATTAATAGTGGAGACTACCCTTGTGAGTTCACTAAGCCAAAAAGCGTTAAATAAATATCATTATAGAGGGTTCTTGTGTTTCTATTCCTAAACACTCATTAGGTTCTTAGCATTAGAAATTGATCTCAATAGGTTATGCATTGGATATTAAAGAACATTCATCATAAAAGATATCACATGTGGACTTTGCTTTTGTTTTGGTTGGACCATTAGAAGTGATATAGGCAATGTGTGCTTGAACTACTTAAAAGGCCTTAAATATTTCCTACCTTTATGTGTATGCTCCATAGCCAATTTTGAAGCCAAACACTATTAGCCTTTTTCTTTCATCACCCACATTAACTTAACCCCAATGAGCCATAATTTAGCCATACCTTATAGCTTGAGATCATATAGAGGTGATGAAGATGATTGAAGAGAGTTTGAAATGGGTGACTCGTGAAGTGCATGTACTAAGGAAAAAGCAAGAAGATCAAATGCAAAGAAGGTTTTTGAAGAATTATGTAATTGATGTAAGATTCTCATCTCATCAAAAAAAAAGAAAAAAAAAAGAGGAAGTTGAAAAAATGGGTTAAAATTAAAAGAAGAGAAAGATACATGAATGAGATGATGAATTAAATGAAAGTGAAAAGGAATAGAGCTTGACAATGAAGTGATGAAATCAATGTCAACTCAAGAAGGAGAATGAACAAAAATTGTTCAAGAAGCCTAGATGCAAGTGGAATGAAGAATTCGAAGAATTTGGCCGAGTATGAAGATTGCCGAAGAATATCTCGATATGATCCTAGGTTTGTTTGTTATCCTTTTCCCGATCTTTCTTAACCTACACCCAATGGCCCCGTTACAACCAAAGAAAAGACCGAATTGATCTTTTAGGAATGCTAGCTCGAGAGTAAAGGTAAACATATGCTCTATCTTGTTCTTAATATCTGATTCCGTTCATGAGATCCTTTGCATAAAAATCAAACGTTCTTTCTATTATATATTCATATGCGATAATATTTTGAAATTTCTTGTGCATAACTTCATTCGCATATGCTTGATGAGTGTATTTGCCTAGGTTCTGTGTGAAATTAAAGAGTGACATCTTGTGAGAATTAGAGTCAAGGCGAATTATATCTATGGCGTTTGACGAATGTGTTTTTGAAACTAGAGTGTCGTGAGTGTGGGCTTTTCATTAAAACCATGCATGCATTCAAATTTGTGGCATAATTTTAGTCTTTATTCAGTGGCTCTAGCATGCATTGGCTTTGAATGGTACATGTGATTTTGCATCTTGATTATTTGGTTTTTCGCAGAAATTTATGTTTGTGGGTAGCATAGCTATAAACCCTCAGGAGACAAAACTCCTCCTACTAGGGACACCTAGAGGTTTAAAGGCTTGTAGCATACGCTCAATGCTATCGTGTTCCCTACGAAAGTGGCTTAATTTAAAATTTTTATTTTTAGATTTTTGTTTGTTTTTAGTTTTTGTTTTTATTCTAGTTTTGCTCGAGGACTAGCAAAAGATAGGTTTTGGGGTATTTGATCGGTCTATTTCCCTACATATTTTAGGTCCCCATTTCCTATTATTTGTGCTTTGTTCTTGGGTGAAATTAGTTATTTTATGTGTTTGTTGAGCATTTATAGGTCACATTCCATGAAAGAGGTGTTAGAAGTTATTTTGAAGAAAAGGAGCAAAAAGCTGAATTTCGGCCAGTGCAGATCACCCAGATTACGGGCCCCATTTCTCTCTCCTCGGTTTGAATTGTGTGTCCTACCACCTATGGATGGAAAGCCCTGGAAGTCTAGTTTCCGGTGCACTTTACGGATCGCAATTCCGATATTCCTAGAAGAGGTTATGCCTGTTTTAGTATCTGATGGTCAGATCAGTCATAATTCCGCAAATAGTGGCGGGATTTATTTTGCAAGTTGTTGGAACGGGAAATATTACCTTCTTGGACATGAGTGTGAGTCTTGGAAAGCAAGTTGACACCTAATCCTTATCATCCTTCAATAAGTAATCAATTTGAGTGGATTAGGAAAGAATTAAATCCCAAAAAGGTAAAGTTCCAAAAGGGAACCAATTTCCTTG
This sequence comes from Dipteronia sinensis, assembly GCA_033220585.1. NCBI lineage: Eukaryota > Viridiplantae > Streptophyta > Magnoliopsida > Sapindales > Sapindaceae > Dipteronia > Dipteronia sinensis. Next base: position 28,995,098 of record CM065642.1, read on the forward strand.
TTGTTTAAGGACTTGGCTTATCATCTAAAGCCTATTTAAACCCCTGTGAACCCTAATTTTGAGAGAGAAGCCAATGGAGGTCCCAAGCCACCAAGGGGGCTGTCCCCCATCACTCCACCACCATACATCACCACACACTCATCCATCTTTACACATTGACGATTAGAAGACGAAGGAGAATTCATCATTGGAGATCTTAATGGGTTTTATCTTTTCTTTCTCTTCTCTTTTTATTTTCAACATGTGTAACTAATCCCATAACTAGGGAATCAATGTGAACCTTTTGTGAATGCTCATATATGGATTAATTATTATTTCATCAATTTAATTCTTGATTTATTCATTGTTCTTAATTGCTTACCTCCTCATTAGTTTTAATATTTATTCACACCATAGACCAAGGGTGGATGATTATTTGGCATGATTTTAGGGTTAAGACTATCTGAGAATTAGGGTTAGAGTATAGACCAAACCTAACCTTGATTAATGCTCTTTTGAATGAATGAATTTTATCTTTAGCATAGGCCAAGCAAAGTATAGAATTTGGTTCTTATTTCTTGCACTTAAAGGGTTTCTAATCGTTGTTTACACCATAGACCAAGGGTGAATAATAATTGGGAACACGTGACTCATCCCATGACCATACGGTAATAGTCACATTAAAGACAAAGAATGAACCCCAGAATTGATTGAATCTTGTTTACAAATTAATTCCATACATTGAGTGTTCATAATTGGGGATCATTGATGACTTAGTATTTTCTATCTTTTGATCACAACCATATTTTCTTTAATTGTTTTCTTAGCTTAATTTAATTTAGTTTTAGTTTAATTAAATCATAAACAAATCTTTGGTTACTTTAATTTAACTTTAATTAGAATTAGTTTTAATTAATAAATCTATTTTCCTCGTGGGAACGATCCTTACTTGTCACTGTGCTAATCTTCACTATTCGTGCACTTGCGAGTGAGTATATTATAACACGATTTTACACCATCAGATACCTATATTGGTGCCTTTTAAACATGAATTAGTAATATGGTGATATTTGCACAACACCCACCCCAAATAGTGCTATTTATTTTTTGACCCCCTTGGTGCTTGTGTATAAATGCATTCAATTTCAGCTTATGCCACTACTTATTCACTACCAATCCAATTCAATAACTTGAATAATCCATTTCACTTGTAGAAGCCCCAATTAGTGTCTAGCATATACAAAAAAAGTATTATAACGACATATATTTTTATTAAACTACCATTATAAATAACAATCTTGATTGAAATTTACGTTTGAAGTAGATTCAACAATATTGACTTCTTTATTATTTCCTTGCCTATTGATCGAGCCAAAAAGTATATGATTTTGGCCCTCATTTCCCACTATTTTTGCTTGTTCTCGGGCAATATCCCGTGATTTAACTATGTGAATCAAGTGTTTACATGTTTATTTAGGCCACAATGGCATTGATGAGAGATGAAAAAAATTAAGGTGCAAAAAGTGCAAAAAGAGGGAAATGGGGAATTGAATACAGGGAATTGTCACGGCCATGTCGCTTGGAAGCAACAACGACCCAATTTCAAGACTTTTCGCTATTTATGTGTAGTTGCAAAGACACCGCGACATTAGAGCCCAGTTCTAGCGAAGACAAGTCCAATTCATTGTCGCGTCTTAAATGTCGCTTTTTGGACACCGTGACAGCGAATATAGAAGTCAGAGAAGACAATTAGGTGTGATATCATTGTCTCTATGTCGCGGGTTTACCAACTGCGACAGAGAATAAGGGAATCAGTAAATCAATCAGGGTCAGGTGCCACTGTCTTCTTGCCGCTGGCATGCCAACCGTGAATGCACTTGAAGAACTAAGATATAATTGTCGATATTTCCTTATCTTTTGCCTTTGTTCTTTGATTGTAATAATGTGTAACTAAACCCCTCTCTAGGAGATTGATTTGAGAAACCTTTGGATTTTGGGTATTTGTATTGGCTTTCAATAATATGTTCTCCTATTATGTTATATTCACTTTATAATTAGATCTTATTCTTTATGTAATTAATTGTGAATATCACTTGTTGATTGCAATATTAGTAGAATTATTTGTGATAAAATCAATTGAGAATTGACACCCTTAATTGGTTATAGCTCATAGTGAATATGATAGGTTGATTGGTAGATATATCAACCCGGTTGCCTGGACCAATGATTGTAATTAACCGATCTCACAATTATCCCATCTCTTTACATATTATAGGTTATGAATTTTGGTAGGAAGTGGTTTGGTTTTGTTCTGACGGCCAATTCATACTTACGAATACAATCAATTCGTACTAGTGAGAACAGTTCTTTAATGAAGCCATTTATATATTGCCTAATATCTATCGGTGACTCTATCAATTCCTTAGTTTCTCTTTAATTGATTAATCCACTTTACTTATCTAGATAGTTGAGTCTTCTATTTTTAATATAATCAATATTTTTGCTCTCTTGTTATCTTGTGTATGTTTGTTGGTTTTCCAAACCAACCATTATCATTCAAATCTATGATTTACATTTATGCACTTGGTCTAACTTAACTAAGATTAGTTAATCATTTCAACAAACAATCATAATCCCCGTGGAACGATCTATTGCTTACCACTTTACTAATTTCAGTATTCGTGTGGTTGCAAGTATTTAAAAATCTGTTTTGAAAATCAATATAAACTTCATTTTTGACAAGTGTTTTAAAGACAAAAACGGTCGAGTCACCTATTTGAAGCATTTGAATATTGTGGCTACAATAAATATATATAAATATATATATATATATATATATACTGTTAGCCCCAAGGTTTCATTACATAATTTTGATGATAACAAACAATTGATTTTGTGCTAATTTGTTTATTTATGTGAGATATCATGATTTGTCAAAGCTCCAAAAACAATCAAGGAAGAAAGTTTTGTCATCATGGAAGCTTATTGAAGGGCTAGTATTATCTAGTTTTATGTTATTTATGTATTTGATTTAAAGGTTAGAGCTGAGGCATGCTCAAGTTTTTTAACAAATCAAATTAGCCACTTGATCTTCTCAAATAGGACTTAATATCTAATATATTTGTTTTGTGAAAACATACCTTGAAAACAACCTTAGATTTCAAATTTATTAAGTTGCGGACCATGTGAGGATAATGTAACACATTATCCGCTCATATTCCGCTTTATACCGAAACATGCAAGCTCTCTGGCGAACCATGAACCTCATGTTCCGCTAAGCTTCAAAAAGGTTGTAACGGCTAGTTTTTCATCTTCCTCTCATCTTCCCCTCATGTTCCTTTCTTGCTTCGAACAGTTGACTAACACATTTTTTTGTGTCTAAATGTCTAGTTCTCATTTCTTCTCTATAAAAGCAAGCCATATTCATTCTTAATAGCTCTCAATAACCATTATTCAAGTGCTTTAAAGTTCCATCTTGATTATTCATTGATTTTATTGTACTCTTGGCTACAAAACCAAACCACCTTTAAAAAAATCTCTTGAGCATAGCCTATAGCATTTAACTTTTATATCTACTCTTGAGGAATTTGCTCTTTGTAATTTCAATTATTTCTCTTGTAAATTGAGTGTTGAGGAAACACCAAGTGTTGGAAATCCTAATGAGAGAGTCACTTGGTAAGAAGTGGTGAGTGGGTTACAACTCTTGTATTGTAAAGAAGTTTGGGTCTTAAGGACTTTTGATAGTGGAATCCTAGCTTAAAGAAGCTTGGAAGGGTGGAAGTAGGCAAGTGTTGAAAATTCGATGTTGATTCTCTAATCCATTATCTCTTCTATTAACTTGCTGATTTAATTTTATTATTGCTTGATATTTGCATCCATATTATCATTGCTACTTTGTGGCTAGGTTTTTGATTAGAAACACAATTCACCCCCCCCCCCCCCCCCCCTCTTGGGTTGCCTCTCGATCCACACACACACATATATATATATATGAATTTAATTAATAACATTGGATTAATATCATATAAGGATTTCGGCAATCCTTTTTATGTTATTTACTTGAGGCATACTAGAAAAATGTAATCTTCTTTCAATAATTGCTCTATCTTCAGTCTGAAATTAAAATGTACAATCTTATTATTTTAATTTGACAATTCTAAAACAGTTCTATTTGGCAATACATGCATATGGAAGACAAAAGATGTTGATTCCTTCAATTGATATCTAAGATCTTTCATTTCTTCTTGAAGTTTCATTGATGTTTGTTTACAATTACAACCGCATGCACTTTTGTTGGCGGATCAATCTTCAAGACACCCAATAGGGATTATTGAAGATTTTTTGATTCAAGTGGAGAAACTAATCATTCCGGCCGATTCTGTTGTGTCAATATGGAGGACCATAAAGATGATGATCAAATGTTGCTTTTAGGGAGACCATTTATGGCAACGGCTAAAGCAATTGTGGATGTGCATGAAGGCAAACTCACTACGAAGGTTTTAGATGAAGTCATCGAGTTCAAACTTTTTAAATACAGGGCTTATCCTATTATGGCACATGATTGTTTTCATGTGAATTTGGTGGATATAACCATTGAAGAGGAAAGCGAAGAATTCTTAAAGGAGAAGTTAGAGGCTTTAATGGCAAGTGCAATGGAGTTCATAAATGAACAAGAAGAAGAAGAAGAGAAGGTTGATTTAATGAAGGAGTTAGTGAATGAAAAAAACATTAATGAGATTGAAGAAGTTGATAAGGAAGAATTTGAGTCTTCATTGGCTACACCACCCAAGTTAGAATTGAAAGAACATCTAATAACACTTAAGTATGCCTACTTGGATAAAGAAGAAAGGAAACCGGTGATAGTGTCTTCGGAGTTGAAGCAAGAGGAAGAATGAGGCTTCTTGAAGTCCTTAGAGAGCATAAAGCGGCAATTGGGTGGCCCATAAAAGATATCAAGGGGATAAGTCTCACTATTTGTATGCACAAGATACATGTAGAAGAAGATTCCAAGCCAACAAGAGAAGCTCAAAGGTGACTAAATCCCATTATGCAAGAAGTTGTAAAGAATGAAGTTTTGAAGTTATTGAAAGTGGGGATCATCTATCCCATTGCGGATAGTAGGTGGGTGAGCCCAATCCATGTGGTACCCAAGAAGTCGGGCATTACAGTAGTGAAGAACGAAAAAATTAACTAATCCCTCAAAGGTTGCAAATCGGGTGAAGGGTATGCATTGACTACCATAAATTGAATGCATTAACAAAGAATGACCACTTTCCTCTTCCATTCATTGATCAAATGTTGGAAAGATTAGCGGGGCATAACCACTATTGCTTCTTGGATGGCTACTCAGGGTATAATCAAATAACAATTGCACCGGAGGATCAAAAAAAGACGACATTCAAGTGTCCCTTCGGCACCTATGCATACCGGAAGATACCCTTTGGCCTATGCAACGCACCTAGTACCTTCCAACAGTGCATGATGTCCCTTTTTTCGGATATGGTTAGGAAGATTATTGAGGTATTTATGGACAATTTTTCGGTGTTTAGAGGATCCTTCGACATTTGCCCCGATAACTTAGCTCAAGTTTTAAAGAGATGTGGAGAAAAGAATTTAATCTTGAATTGGAAGATATGTCATTTTATGGTGACACAAGGCATTGTTCTTGGGCATGTGGTGTCAAGTCGGGGGATAGAGGTAGACAAGGCAAAAATTGAAGTCATGAAGAGCTTACCTCCTAATAGAACAATTAAAGACATAAGGTCATTCTTGGGGCATGCGAGATTTTACTGGCGGTTTATCAAAAAGACTTCTCCAAGATCTCAATACTAGGGGTGGGCAAAAAGCCAAAAAACCAAACCGAACCGATGAACTGAACTGATCCAATCGGTTTTTTTTCGGTTTTCTTATATTGACCGGTTCAGTTCGGTTCATTTTTTTGAAAACCGATTGGCTCGTTTTTTTACCGGTTCTCTATCTCAAACCGGAAAACCGAACCGAGATCCAACATATATATAAAAAAAACCTTAGTTTAATTTTAACAGTCCATAAAACTATAAAACTATGAAACAGTCTATGAAACTATAAAACTATAAAAGTGTGTCACAACATTTTTTTTTTGCTGAATATTATTTTAAACTAATATTTTCAATTTGTGCAAGCCCATAATTTAATTTGGTTGAAGGCCCAAAATTATCAAAATATGAAAATATGTGTAATAATTAAAACCCATGAATTTGGTCTAGTAGGACCAAAACTGAACCGTACCGAACATGTCCAATTCGGTTGGTTTTTGATCGGTTGACATTTGTAAATTTTATTGGATCGGTTCATATTTTCAAAAACTGAACTTTACCGGTTAAACGTCCATTAAACGTCCATGTCCCTTCCAACAGTTCTATTGAAAAATGAACCGATCCATTAAACGTCCACCCCTACTCAAGACCTTTTTACAACCTTCTTCAAAAGGAGGTGGAGTTTGTGTTTAACGAAGGATGCATGAAAGCCTTCAACACTCTTAAAGAAGCCCCCACATCAACACATATCTTTGTACCTCCCAATTGGAGCCTTCTTTTTGAGATCATGTGTGATGCATCAGATTACGTGGTTGGGGCGGTTCTTGGACAAAGAGTGGACAAGCTTCCACATGCAATTTACCATGCCTCACAGACATTAAATGATGCTCAACTAAATTATTCCACAACCGAGAAAGAACTCTTGGCCGTTGTGTTTGCCTTAGAGGAATTTTGGCAATACTTGGTGGGTGCAACAGTAGTGGTTTACACAGATCATGAAGTCATCCGATTCATCATTCAAAAGAAAGATGCCAAGCCGAGACTCATCCAGTGGATTCTACTTCTATATGAGTTTGACTTGGAGATCAATGATAAGAAATGAAAGGAGAATGTGGTAGCCGACCATCTAAGCCGATTGATACATTGGCTAATGAAGAAGAAGACATGCTTCCCTTGAAGGAAATTTTTCGGGATGAGCAACTATGAGTAGTTAGTGGAAGGGAGCCGTGATATGCCGACATCGTCAATTATCTTGTGAAAGACATAGTGCCCAATGACTTATCCTATCAAGCCAAAAAGAGATTCAAGTTTGTTACTAGGCAATACTTTTGGGATTTGCCCTATCTCTTCAAGCATGGAGCCGATCAAGTGATTCAGAGGTACATACTGGAGGAAGAGCAAGAAAGGGTAATCAAGTTTTGTCATGAAATGCATTGTGGAGGTCATTTTAGTCATAAGAAGACCATCCTCAAAATCCTCCAATCCGGGTTCTCTTGGCCAACACTAAGTAAGGTCGCCTATGAGTTTCGTAGGTGTTGTGATATGTGCCAACGGATGGGTAGCATCAGGAAGAGGAATGAGATGCCTCAAAATGAGAAATGGTGGTGGAACTTTTTGATATATAGGGTATTGATTTCATGGGTCCATTCCTATCTTCGAACGAAAACAACTACATCTTTATGGTAGTTGACTATATTTCTAAATGGATTGAAGTGGTAGCCACGAAGAGCAATGATAGCCAAGTGGTTGTAAATTTTTTGAAGGAAGTTGTATTCCCAATGTTTGGTAATCCTCGTCCAATTATAAGCGATTGTGGCACCCATTTTTATAACAAAATCTTTGCCATCTTGATGAATAACTGTTGAGTTAAGCTTAAGGTTGCTACACCTTATCATCCATAAACCTCCGCCTAAGTCGAAGAGAGCAATTGAAAGATCAAGTGAATCCTTAAGAAGACGGTCAAGCCCAATCGAAAGGATTGGTCGATGAAGGTTAATGATGCACTTTGGGTCTACCGTACAACATATAAGATCCCTATCAGCACCACACCTTACCAATTGGTATTTGGGAAGGCTTGTCACTTGCCTGTTGAGTTGGAGTATGATACTTATTGGGCAATCAAGAAGTTGAATTTCAACTTGGATTTGGCGGGAGAAGAAATGAAGCTTCAAATACATATTCTGCCTTTTATTGATTTCTCAGCAAGAAGGAGATTTAACAAGAGACACATTACATATATATATATATATTATATATAGGAAAAGAAGAGAGTGATCTGTTATGATGATGGCAAGTGGGGAGGCGGTGGATGAAGGAAGATATTTGTATTAGATACAAGTGGGAAAAGCCACTCATTACAACACTCCCCTTTGGATATATACCACTTTATTTTTGGCTTATGAAGTCAATTCTTCTTGAATTGCTTCTTTCATCTAGGCCAATCATGCCTTTTGTCTACAATCATTGATATTTTGAATATCATAATTATCATTTATAATTTTAGTAGCGCTACTGTGTATAAAAATATATCATCAATGATTGTTTCTTTATGATTCCACATTTCTCTTATATGATTTATAGAAATTTTCTCAATTTCTATGTACTTTTGTATCTGTTAACAACCTTTTTTGGTATGGGTCCAAAGAAGAATTTTTCATCTGCCTAGAGCCTGGTAGAACCTATATTGGGACCGGTAGCGGTACGAAAATACCGGGGATACCCGACACCATGAACCGGAAAGAGGTTAATACCACATCTCACATTCTACCAGTTACCACGCAGGGCCAGCACCGCGGTACCTCCTACCTGGTACCTAGGTATCGCAACATCTACATAGTACCTAGGTACCACGACATCTACCCGGTACCCAAGTACCGCTATACCAGTCCTGGATCACACTAGAATATGTATCCTGACCGCCGAGCAAGAAAAAAAATACCAACATGCTAGAACAAGCGCCAAGCCAACAAGAGCAGGCAGGTACATCAGGGTACCGTGCCATCAGAGTACAGAGTTCGAACTTTACTCCAAGCAACAAAGAAGAGAAAGTTGACCTCTCTGGTTATTAATGGAGATAGTCAACCCTATTAATTAACCTCATTAATGAAGATAGTCAACTCATTAATGGCCATTCATAACGTAATTAATGAGGGAAGCAGTCAACTCTTTAATGGCCATACACAACGCCATTAATGATCAGTCAACTCCATTAATGGTCATTCAAAATGCCATTAATGAGGAAATCAGTCAACTTCATTAATTCAAATTAACTAAATTAATGGATTGGGCAACAAGAATCAGACATATAAATATGACCAAGTTCTCTCCAAGAAGACGGTTCTGACTTCGCCACCAGCTCTCTCAAATATCTCCATCTCAAGGGTTCTCCAATCTCCAACCCGAAATATGGATGCCTGATTTGATCCAGAAATCTCGAGAGACACCATCGCCTATCAATGGAGGACGGATTTCATCCCCTCTTCCAAAAATACAGTCACCATCACCTATAGAGAGTTTTCACCATCATGGTACAGAAAAACACTTATTTATCTCCTACAACACGAGTTCACCATTGCCTGGAGTGTAAAAGGGACCTTGCCTGAATTCCCTCTACACCACCATTTGTATCGACTACTATGTATGTCAATTTTCGCCATGAATGTACCGGTACCTAATGGTACCCCTTCAACTGTGACCTACCAGGTCTCAGTTTGTACAAATGTAAGCTCTCCGGAGCACCTTTCGAGATATATAAATATAAAGAAGGGTCTTCCTCCTTCCTATGGATACTGCTTGGGGGTTTTTCAACATGTGATCAATCGTGATGCTTTTTCCCCCTAGGTCAGTCCACCTCTACCAAATGAACTGTCATTCTCCCATATATCTCCTTATTACACATGTATGTGAGCTAGGCACTGACCCCATTGGTCCTAGCTCTCTTGTAACCTTCCTTGCACGTTATCTAGGTCGGGGAATTATGGAAGGCACCTAGCGAGGTGACCAGGTACCAGCATATTGCACCAGGTGGGCAGGATGATTGTTCTCCTACCATGGCACCTATCTCACTTTCACTTTACCAGAATCATGGCACGAAGTACCTACCCCCCGATGCGACCTCCGGGGTAGTAGGTTGAGGGTGTTAACTGAAATTTCGCTCCCGAGTGGATTTTTCCATTAATAGTATCTATGTTGAGATTATTTCCATTTCAATGGATTTAGTCATTTCATAGACTCTGTATGATTTATAGAATTTCTCTCAATTTCTATATTATTGTATCTTTGTTGAGATTTCTTCCATTTCAATGGATTTAGTCATTTCATATGCGCCCTTCTTTTTACTCTGGGCTTTCTTGGGTTTGGGCTTACCCTTCGCCTTCCCAGTAGACCTCTTCCTCTTCTTATTATTGGAGGAAGATGGTTCGGCATCATTTTCCTCACCGGTCTTACTTTTGCTGTCCTTAGTCAAGGACTCAAAAGTAGCGAGCTCATTGAGCAACTGTGTTAGACTGAACTTTAACTTGTTCATCTCGTAGTTGCTGTTAAACTGATCGAAACTCTTCAGAAGAGTCGTCAGTATGATGCTCACTTGACTGGGTTCGTCAATGGCCCCGCCATTGACTTCTGCCGTGTTGAAATAGGACATCATGCTTAGGACATGTTCCCGACCTGATGTACCTTCCTTCATGCGAGCGAGCATTGTGGAACGAACATCTTTGTGTTGATTTTGCTCGGAGGGCTGCCCGAACATAGCTTGCAATGACTCCATAATTTCGAATGCTATAGTCATTGCGTCGTGCTTTGTGACAAGCATGTTTGTCATAGAAGCCAACAGATACGGGTCTTCTCATCAGATGAGACCCATCGCTGGTATGCCTCACGAACAGTTCGTGTGGAATTAGCAATAGGCACCGGAGGACATTCCTCCGTAAGCACAAACTTGAGGTCTTTGGTGACCAATATTGCATTAATATTAAGTTTCCACTTAGTGTAGTTATCGCCAGTTAATTTGTCGTTTGCGAGAACTTGAAGTAATGTAGAACACATAATTGCTGAAATAAATAAAACATTCATTCAGTCATTTATTAAAAAATAAGTGCGAGTGCTTTGGCATAAATTTAAACATGATGTATCAACATGTTTAACGAACTATAAATACCCAAAAACAGTTACTATACCACGATAATCCAACATACCACAAAGAAGTGCCGCCTTAGGGTCGGTCAAGTCTTTGCATGTTGGACCGAGACATTTTCAATCAAATGATAGTCTAGAATAACTCTTATTCCATATCATTCAACCATCATTTATTCAGTCAGGTTTTTAATTAACAAAACTTAATCAAAACCTTCATGAGTGTAACCCACCATTTCAGATCTCACGAGCTTAACTCGAGAATTGCCGCCGTAGGGTCGGTTAATCCCGAAATACCCTCAGAAATCCTATCCGTTAGGAAGTCAACCTTGGTATTGATCTTTGTGGAAACCCTTCTTAGGGAGGACAAAAGCAAAGCCGTCACGAAACCCCATTCGGATCTCACGGTATTGAACTAATGATGGAGACTGCGGGATATATATGTCATATATCCCTCTCCCACTCACTATTTAAAACTTAAGGTTTTCTTTTATCCGTTAATGCACCTAGACTCTACAGGATCAAACGGCTAACTTTAATCAGGTTATCGAGCGCATTAACAAATTCAATATTAGAAATAAATTCTAATTAACTTATAAATTATTAATGATTTTTAACTATTAAAAATCCAATCTATTAGTGAATAATCTAAGCTTTTATAAACTATTTACTAAGCTCGGATTATTATGATAGTGTTTACCAAGTTTTAACTATTAAAACTCTAACATAACGTTTAGTTCATTTATTATTAGGTCATTAATCATATGAATACTAATTATAATAAATGACCCTATTAATATAACTTATTAAACACTTTAATAACTAGATTAATATTAATGAGAATTAACAATTTTTCTAACTATTAAAAAACTAATCTCATTTTCATAGCCAATAATGTATTTACCTATTTTAATCATATTAAAAAAAATACATAAAATATTAGGCTATGTATGCATGTATGACATATCAAATATATTTGTGTAGGCACATTTAATCTAAATGACATACATAAGCATGTCAATGCTTTTATCATCACATCATATAAAGCATACATGAATTGACCGAGTACTGTGGATTATTTAACCTAAAAAAAATGGAATCTAAAATTACAAAATTACTCCCAAGGCATTCTTTGGTCTTCTTGTAATTTCCAAGTCTTCCAGTCTCTTTAGGTCACTCTGATTCATCTCATGAATCCGAAATAGGAAATTCGCACTGAACGCACTAGGCAACACTGTCCAATGGAACCGTGCAAGACGACGTGAACTTTCAGCGTGAACAGCACCGCATGAACAATACCTAGTGAACAATACCGCATGAACAGTGCTCAGTGAACAGTAGCCGTCGCGCGTATTTCCGATTTTGCCCTTCCGTCATTTTTTCCGGATCTTCAATATAGGTAAAAAAAATTTTTTACAATACAATAACAGAAAAAAATAAAAAAAATAAAAAAAATAAAAAATAAAAAAAATTAATACAACTCATGAACCCTAAATCCACAGTACCATATAATTAATGATCAATCATGTTTTTGTAAATTAACAAATTTAATATACATACAAAAACAACATACAGTCAATTTAAACAGTGCCTACACAATCATACATACATGAGCATCGAAAACAATTTCCTGTTCCAAAAAAAAAACTGGCTCTGATACCAATTGTTGGAACCTCGTTCACTGGTAACGCAGCGGAAATAGGTTTCAAAAATTTTATACAAATCGTAAAAGATCTGAACTAGTGAACTAGGGATCGTAATTATTTTTCCAGAACTAATACATACAATATGTAAACACAGGAAATTGTAATCATTTTATTTAAAAATAAATTTAGAACCTTACCAACGTTTGGAGGCTCTTTCACTTTATGATATTCTCCTGGTTTGTACCACATATCTTCCTAGTTATTCTTGGAACTGATAACTGCGTGTGGGCGCGTCACGTACTCAGAAACCTAGGAGGATATAGAGAAAAGAAGAAGAAACAATTTCTTCTAAGAGAAAAATAACTAGAGCAATTATAGTTCTTAAAAAATATTATAATAATAATTTTTTTTCCTTTTTGTTTCAGTAGTGCAACAATTGCAGAGCACCTTTTTCTCTCTTTAATTTTTCTCTCAAGCACAGTCGCACAAACCAATTTGCATCTTATGCAATTTTACTTCACTGAGCAAAAACAACTTTTTTTGTCTTTTTTTATCTCTTGATTCACGCACAATATGTTTGTATCGTATACAAACACTTATGTATTTGACTTGTGTGCTGTATTTTTTGTTATCAATATATATCATATATATATATATATATATATATATATATTATTATAACAAAATCTTTTTAATCTGTTCAATTTTAAAACTAAATCTTTTAAAATGATATCTCATATCTTTTATTTTAAAAAATAATTAAATATTTATTTTTGAATTTAAACATTTTAAATTCAATTTCAAATATTTAATTTAATAAAATAATCATATTATCTTATTCTATTTAAAATCAAATATCAACTAACACCCTCCATTTAGTGATTAATAATATAATTAAATAATCTTATTATTTAATTTATTTAATCACCATTATTCATTAATTAAATAATCTCATTATTCAATTAATTCCCGAATAAATACGTGTCTCGTTCGTAACACAATTAATTGGACAATCCAATTAATTAACCGTGACCCTTATTACCCAAATCGATCGGGCTAGCAAGAGGACGTAATGGACCCGCAGTATTTTGAGCTCCAATAATCATCGGAATCATTAATTAAGCTCTTTAATTAATATTCCTTGATTATTAACTCCGGTGTTATTCCACTAAAAACTCGAAGCTGCACTCTCTCAACTGTAGACGCTTTTACACAGACCGATACAACTCGGTGTCCATCGATATTGCTATTATACATGGTGTAATCCTCCACAGTAGTTCATAATTAGAGCTGGGTCATAATGTCTGTTATACCCCTCTAATTACATATATCCTTTAAGTACTGTTGATTCTCTAATGAACAATAAATCATATTTCCTCACGGAATTAGGAGAGCGCTCATATTGTCCAAGCCCCAAATCAACCTTTAAGGGAACTACCATCTACTTCTCACAAGAAGGATTGGATTCCACTATTATGTACATATGTACATACCTTCCCAGCCACAAGCCAAACCACAATCCCAACATACAGAGCATATTGATCAGGAACTGCATCTGACCTCACTCATGGTATATCAAAGACCACGATCTAACCTGAAGGAGTTGATAAAACACTTAGGATTAAGATCACCCATATATAGCCATCATTAGTTGATATATATATGAATTTCATCAGTAAACGGATCTTGGTGAGAGATTCATATATATCATGGCCCAGTCATATATGATCACATCATATAAGGTGCCTCTATTCCCATATCTCATATAAATGATTTAGGATAGAATCACGGTACATTACGGAATGGACCGCAACTATAGATTAACCACAAATAAAGTACCCAGCTTTATTTTCTATCTATGGACTCTTTAGATTGCACGTCTCTTACTGTATCTATCCATATATGACACTCATATATACAGTTCAAGATTACATCCGGCAATCTAGGATGTTAATATATGCACAAGTTATAAAATAAACAACACAACAAGAATGAATTGAACTTTTCTTTTTATTTATTTCATAAATCTATTTACAAATGAAATCTTTAGGACATAAACCCCAACACATATACCTCAAATAATTAATATACTTCATTTGATATGCTCCCCATGATGAGACGCTCCCCATGATAAAAGTTCTTTTGAAGCAATCTTCTGGATTGCTAGAACTGACGCATACAGATGTTCATGAAATGAAATAACTTCATAAATTATTGGAGGGAATATAATCAAAGACTTGCTTTATGGAGTAATATCCATATGGAATCTTTTCAGAATTTTTTTCAACATATTCTGATTGGTGGACAAGCATTCCATTTGATTTATGCTCGACCTTTAGGTCGAGACAATGTTTTCTTTCTCATTTCTTTATGAAGACACGTGAGTACATAACATGATTATTATATCCTTATCTTATCGGATATTAACTGAGACGGTGATAGCAAATCCGTTCATATTGTTTTAATCTATATAAGGATTTTTGTATGTTCATCAAATACAAATTACGAGATCTCGATTTACATGCATCTAGCATTTTGAATCCTTTAGGATATATAAATATCTGCATTGAATGAATCATATAGATAAATGATTACTACGTCTAGAAGACGTATTTCAATCCTTTTAAAGGCAGCCAAATTTATCAACAACGTAATCGTATTCCTCAGTAGTGAATACCAAGTTTCTGTAAGAAACCTCGCACTACAAGTCGTGCATCATATCTCACGATCTCGTTTTTCTTATTACGTTTCCGTATAAAGATCCATTAATATCCAACTAGTTTGACATCTCCAGGTGTCTGAAGTACTGTTGATCTAAAAACTTTATTTTTGGCTTATGAAGTCAATTCTTCTTGAATTACTTCTTTCATCTAGGCCAATCATACCTTTTGTCTACAATCATTGATATTATGAATATCATAATTATCATTTATAATTTTAGTAGCGCTACTGTGTATAAAAATACATCATCAATGATTGTTTCTTTATGATTCCATATTTCTCTTATATGACTTATATAAATTTCTCAATTTCTATACTTTTGTATCTATGTTGATATTACTTCCGTTTCAATGGATTTAGTCATTTCATAGACTCTGTATGATTTATAGAATTTCTCTCAATTTCTATATTATTGTATCCCTATTGAGATTTCTTCCATTTCAATGGATTTAGTAATTTCATAGGCTCTGTATGATTTATAGAATTTCTCTCAATTTCTATATTCTTGTATCTCTATTGAGATTTCTTCCATTTCAATGGATTTAGTCATTTCATAGACTTGTGTCTCTTCAGATATCTCAGACTCTTATAGAGTTGATTTAGAGAAAATGGATTTATTTATAACTCGAGTTTTGTTTACTTTTGGGATCCCAGTAACAATACCCTTCAAAAGGTTCATAAGCTTATGATATGCATCAGATTATTCATTTGTTGCATTTTTCTTTGATCGCTCTTCAAGAACAATCACCCGGCCAGGGTTTATGAGATGACAACTTATAAAATCTTGTTACCTTTAATATACCCGGTAACAGATTAATAATCATTTGATGATAAATTATCTTTCGTATTTGAGAGATACAAAGATTGAAATGAGACACACATATACATAGAGAACCGAACCGGTATTTCTATTTTGTATATAAGTAATTTTTCATTTACTTTTCTCTTCTAGAGAAATTGAAAACGTTTGATAAGTGATTCCACTGATCCATTTTGATTATGAGTATAACTAAAAAACTAATAATCAATGCAAGTAATATGGGGATGTTTGATAATAAACAAACATGTGATCATCTCATAGATGCATCAATTAGAACCATATAATAATGAAATGGATCATTTGGTGGATGAATACGTCCACATATATCCTTTTGAATTCTTTGTAAGAATGATCAGGATTCAAAACCAACTTTTAGAATAAGATGGTTTTATTGTTAGTTTCCCCTGTGAACATGCAGTACATAAATTCTCATTGAATAAAAATCTTCTGGTTCTTTAATGGATATCCATGAGAATTTTCAATGATTATACGCATCATTGTAGATCCTGGGTGACCGATATGGTCATGGCAAAATACAAACATTTTTGGATCTGAGAACGTTTGATTAATAACTGCATAAATATCTACACTCTTTATAATAGTGTAATATAATCCAGATAATAAAGCACATATGTTTTCTATAATGAGTTTCTGGCCTGAATCATGAGAAGTAATGCATATATATTAAACATTCTCATTACTCATAGTTTCAAAATGATATTCATTCCTCCGTATATCTTTGAAACTAAGCAGGTTCATTTATATTCTTTTTGAATGATATAAAGTATCATTGATACATAATTTAATACCATTTGGTAGTAAGATTGTGGCTCTTCTAAAGCCTTTGATCAGATCCGCTGGATCTAATCTGGTA
This sequence comes from Dipteronia sinensis, assembly GCA_033220585.1. Classification (NCBI taxonomy): domain Eukaryota; kingdom Viridiplantae; phylum Streptophyta; class Magnoliopsida; order Sapindales; family Sapindaceae; genus Dipteronia; species Dipteronia sinensis. The sequence continues at coordinate 29,012,063 of CM065642.1, forward strand.
TTAACTTTATATGCTTTTGAACTGAGCATATTCTTTTATGTTCTGCTTGAATAATATCAAGTATCACTGATACATTATTTAGTATTGTTTGATAACAATATCATGGCTCTTCGAGAGCTTTCTATCAGATCCGTTGGACCTGATACAGTATTAACATTTGCTCTGATCAAAGACCAATTCATAAAATATATCTGTCTTCATAAAATTGTATGAGTCGTTGCACTCTAGGCAAGACATATATTTCCATTCTAGGAATTTTATGGACATTATGTGTAATGCTATTTTATATCTTATATGAAATGATAATAATCTTTTCAATAGGTTTATTCTATAAACCTTTTCTCTTGTCATTCACAAACATCCACTCATGTGTATGATTTGATATCTCATGAATATAAATATATCCAAATTTACTCTCTTGATATTGCTCATTCAGGAGCAAATATAAAATGAATAAAATATCATTTACAATCTCATTATACGTGATATTAGGATCTTAAATCCTTTTATGATACTCACAGCATCCTACTGGATGCGTATGAAATGGATAAAATATTATTTCCAATTTCATTATTTATTAGGATCTTAAGTCTCTTTTATGATACTCATAACATCCTACTGGATGTGTAGATTTTTTTCTCAAATGAATGATACGTTAGGATCTTAAATCCGATACTCACAGCATCCTGTTGGATGTGTAGATCATTCTTTCAAATAAATGACATGTAAACGTATCACTTCATATATATGAGATAACTTCATATTCTGAACGTGTTTGAAACCCTGGGTTTCAACTAATGAAGTATAGCATTCATGTATATAACACTGGATCTAGAACTCCATGTTCTCATCGGTTTTCAAAACCGTGCCAACTTAAATATCATAATTCCAGGAACTTTAAGTTCTGGTTAGCTGGTATAACTGATCTCATATATTGCGTATAAATAAATAATACGAATATTTAAACAATTTATCTAAAGACACAGCATAAGCCAGTCCCGAGAAATAGCATAAGCCAGTATCGTATATTGCATTAAAATAAATGGTTTCAGGGTCATAAGATCATCTTACAGAGTCATGAGATCACCTGATATGTGCATAAAAATAAATTGTTTCAGGGTCATAAGATCACCTTACAGGGCCATGAGACCACCTGCGATGTGCATAAAAATAAATCCAGAACTCTAATATATAAGTTCCGTTGACGGCATAAGCCACCTTGTACGTTAGGATCTTAAATATTTTTTTATGATATTCCGACCATTCTGTTGGATGTGTGTGAAATGGATAAAATATTATTCCAATTTCATTATATGTTAGGATCTTAGATTATTTTTATGATGCTTACAATATCCGATTGGATGTGTATATTTATATGAATATTGCTCTTCATGAGCATCAAGCATGCATATAATAATGGATCCAGATCTCCAGGTTCTGGATATTCTATCGTGCTCGAAAACAGAGTTAATAATTTAAATAAGTCAAAACAATACTTACAAGCGGAATTAGCTGAAACGAATGGCACGGTTGCGTCCGGAACGGTCAAAATAGTTGAAAGCAGTTCCGACTCTGTCGAAAACGGGTGAAAATTGCACTGAGACGAACAAAAAACATTTCTGGCTGATGTGGCAGTACATTGCTGACGTGGCGTTGACGTGGCAGTCCACCTTTGCTGACGTGGTAGCCACTGCTGCCGTGTCGCTACCTGGGCGCTGACATGACATGATGTGGCACTGACTGGGCGATGATGTGGTCGTCTTCTTCCTTGGAAAAACTGTAGAAAAAACTGAAAATTTTTTTCAGGTTTGACCAACCTTTGACCGGAGTTATATGGTTCGTTAGAGCTCTGTTTGAGACGTGGTCAGCGGCGTCGGAATCGTATTTCCGAGAGGAACACAATGGTGTCCTCCAAATTGCTATTCAAGCACTTTGAATTTTCTTGGTTTTTTCGAAAACCAAAGGTTTATACTAATTTTTTGCTCACTTTCTTTGCTTAGTCTATAATTACTAATTGTGTTGATAATGTGTTTAAATTAATTAAAGAATAAACTGAAATAGATAAAGAAGAGAGTGAGAGATAGAGAGAGATACACGAGAGAGAGAGAGAGAGAGAGAGAGTATATTCTGCCTTTTATTGATTTCTCAGCAAGAAGGAGATTTAACAAGTGAAACAGTATATATATATATATATATATATATATAGGCAAAGAAGAGAGTGATCTGTGATGATGATGGCAAGTGGGGAGGCTGTGGATGAAAGAAGATATTTGTAGTAGATACAAGTGGGAAAAGCCGCTCATTACAACATAATATCTTTTGATCGAAAAAGCTAACTATTTATTAATTAAATGTAAATAGTCATTATTTAAATTAATTTTTTTTAAACCATTTAATTTAATTAAAAATTTTATATTAAAAATAAATAAATAAATAAAAGTAAAGAGGAGTGCTCAGAACCTCTTCCCATGCTTTTCCTTTTATTTTTATTTAATATTTAAATTATTTATAATTTACTAGTTTACTGTATTTAAAAAAAATTAAAAGAAAAAACATGATAATACGGTAGGTATGCTTATAAACTAACATTTAAAATTTTTTAGTGGGATATACGTATGAAAAAGGTTGCACAAGCAATTTACAAATATAATGATCCAATGATTTAGCTATTATATAGTACCAGCAGGGTTGTTGGGTTATCATGAGAGATATGATTATTTTCTTTTAGTTTTATTTTATTTTATTTAGAATTTATAGTTTATAATTTTTGATTTTTTGTAGATTATTAAATTGAAATCGAATGACTAATATAACACCATCACCGTACTTAGACATGACGTCGGTTCCGGTTCCGGTTTGGAACCGGCGGTTCCAATTTCGGAGGAACTAGAACCGGAACCGGAACCGGAACCGGAACCTCTCTAGGAGAGGTTCCGGTTCCACGGTTCAGGTCCGGTTCCGACGGTTCGGAACCGTTATTTTTTATATAAAAAAACAACCCAAAATCACACAAAATCCACCACAAACCAATGAACCACCGCAAAGTCAAACCCAAACACACACAAATCCATCAGTTAAAACAATCCAAAATCACACAAATAACACAAAATCCACCACAAATCCATCAGTTCAAAGTCTTCAAACACACACACACACACACACACACAAAAACCACCATAAACCCAAAATCCAAAATCCAAAATCACACAAAATCACACAAAATCGCACAAACCCAAAATCACACAAACACACACACCGGTGTCCAATGACCAGACACCATGACACCAGTTCGATCGAAGAGAGAGAGAAAGAGAGAAAGAAGAGATCGGCTGTCAGAGACGATTAAGACGAGATCGGCGACGGATGAAGAAGGGATCGGCAGCCGTCGGACTGTCGGAGATGGGAAGAAAAGAAGAAAAGAAAGAAAGAGAGAAAAAAAGAGAGAGAGCGAGATCTGAGAAAGATAGATAGAGAGATTTGAGAGTCTGAGAGTTTAAGAGAGAGAGAGAGAGAGAAATAAAGTGGCGAGTGAGTGCGAGTGGCGTGGTTTTTTTTTTTTTAAATTAAAAAGGAGGAACCGGCCGATTCCTCACTAAAGAGAACCGGGACCGGCCGAACCGGTTCCCGGTCCGGTTCTGGAACCGGGACCGGCCGAACCGGTTCCCGGTCCGGTTCTGGAACCGGAACCGGTTTTTTCAGTTCCGGTTTCAATTTTCTGACGCCGGTTCCGATTCGGTTCGCCGGTTCGAATCGAACCGGCGTCATATCTAACCGTACTCTAATGGGTCGTTTGTTTTTTCCACTTAAAACTTAATAGATCTGAATCATAATTATTAAGTTGTTTTTTTTTAAGTGGTCAAACAACTTGAAAATACCAAAAAACAACTTAAAATAAAAAGTAAAAAATCATGACTTTTCACTTAATTGCAAATCATTGAATTGCATTAAATGCAATCCAAAATCTTTTCTTCCGATATTATCCCCCATATATAACATATTTCCAATTCCATCGTAATTATATATAGTAAAGAAATCTTTATTATAATATATTGCTTATTTTAAATAGGTTTAAAAATAAAAACGAACCATAATCACTTCTTATATTGGTGTTTAATATCAATACTTTACTATGATATTATGGTGATGTATTTATATATTAATTTTTAAAGTGTTTTATGTGAGTTTTCCTGCTGTCCCTTTTATTTTTTGAAAAAAAAAATTATTTTCTTTTCTTAGTAAAATTGAAATTTATTTGTAATCGAAGAAGAAGATCACGATCATATGTGTTCATATATAATTATTATTTTTGGATTGTTTTTATTCCACATTATATGTATAATTATTTAACATGGGTATAAATGTAGAATGACTCGGTTTCAGACAATTTTACTTTTAAAAAATAAACGTGTTGACAATATATCAGATGCGAGAAATAAAAAAACAAATATGTCATTTAAGTTCAGATTTCAGTCCCTTTTCAGTCTTCAGAAAAATTTAGGACTGTTCAGTCTTAAAATAAAAAAACAAACTTAACTGTCATCAAATATAAAAGGTGTCAGATTATTTAGTGGCGCTGTGGAGGGCCTGATAGATAACACTGCTCAATTTAGTGAGTGTGAGTATGGGTTGGGCCCAAGGCCCAGTGAGATACGAGAACTCTGTCCTCAGAGTCAGGGAATTTCTTCATTTTTCCTACTTGAGTGCTTTGCAATTCCAGCGTAGCAGTTTCGAGGTTTTTTCTGGAAAAATTGAGATTTTATTATTACCGCGAACAGATTTTTCTATCAATAGGTTCCATTCACTTCTCTAAGGTCTGTAATCGTTTTCGCTATTAACGTTGATTTCACATAATTTTATTAGGGCTTTCTTTTCTAATGTAATTCTCTTACACTCTGTTTGAATGCTGAAAATATTTTATATTTCAATTGGAATCGTTTGACGGTGTAAATTTAATTTATGTGGAATTCAGTTTACTTAAATGTTGATTCCTTTAGTGATTTTTGTTTCAAAAGACTTTGTCATTTTGTTGTATTTTTATGTTTGGAATGGTTTGTGCGATTAAATTACAGTTATATGCACTTGATTATTTGATTAACTGATTGATGATTGGTTTACTTTTTACTTTTAAACGTTTCTCATGCTTAGATTTTCATTCTATTTAGGTTTTCCAATTTGAAAGGAAATTCATCAGTTGTCTTGGAATACAACCTTCACATTCGTTAATCTGTAGAAGAAAGAACTATGGCAGGAAGAAATCGTGTGCCGCCTCATGCAGGAATGCCGCCACATGCAGGAATGCCGCCTCCGGTGCATGAACCTCCATTTGGCAGAAGTTTGGGTCCAATGCCTCCCCATCCGGCACTACTTGAGGAAATCAGGGAAACCCAGTTTGGGATGGGTCCCAGAGGTCTTCCACCTCATCCGGCAATCTTTGAGGAGCGTCTTGCTGCTCAACATCAGGACATTCAAGGTCTCTTGGGTGATAACCAGAGGTTAGCTGCGACACATGTTGCACTAAAGCAGGAATTGGAAACTACACAGCATGAAATACAGCGGATGGTGCACTTTGCTGATTCATTACGGGCGGACAAGGATGTTCAGATGAGGGAAATGTATGAAAAGTCCATTCGGTTGGAAGTTGATCTTCGTGGGGTGGAGGCAATGCAGGGTGAGCTTCGTAAGGTTCAGGCTGATATTAAGGAGCTTACTGCTGTAAGACAGGAGCTTACTGGCCAGGTTCAAGTGATGAACCAGGATTTGGCCAGGCTTACAGCGGATTTGCAGCAGGCACCAGCTTTGAAGGCAGATATTGAGAATATGAAACAGGAATTGCAACGTGCAAGGTAATAGTTTGCGTGAGCTTTATCTACTTAGTAGTGGAATAGAAATATATTTTGGAATGGATTTCCGACTTGCGTTGAATTATGCTTTTGGTTGTAGAGCTGCTATTGAGTATGAGAAAAAAGGATATGCAGAAAATTATGAACATGGCCAGGTGATGGAGAAGAAATTGATTTCAATGGCTCGGGAAATGGAGAAGCTCCGTGCAGAGATTGCTAATTCAGAGAAGAGAGCTCGTGCATCTGCTGCTGTTGGAAATCCTGGTAAGCAGTCACTTTGAGGTCTATTTATGTGCCAATTGGTTAAGATTTGAAGGGTTTATATGTCATTTTATTAGACTTTTAATTTTATATACAATGTACAATGCACCTACAGAATTGGCACTGACTAATTGGTGAAAATACTTAAATAAGTATGGATGAAGATAGAAGAATTAACAAGAATCATATACATTATTCACAACAGAGCCTTTGAGATGTATGAACTATGGATTGACAAACACATTTGCTTAATCATAGGAATCTCTTTTAAAATTTCACTTCCTCAGCCGTCAATCAAACTAATCATTGGAAGTTCTTTCTATATGTATACCAAGCAGGGATATCTTTGATTCTTTTCGTACATTGCCAAATTAAAAGAGTGCACCCTTATGCAATTTGTTAATAGACCATGAAAAGACCATAGAGAAACTAAACTAATAAGAGAGGGAAAATTGACCTGTCTATCACCCAAACATAGTACATGAATTTATAGGGTAGACATAGGGATGGCAATGGGTCGGGTTGGCCTTCCCTGCACTTTTTGAAAACCTATTGCCTCTTAAATCCCCACAATATATAGAGCGGGACGGGGTAGAAGGAGGAATGCTTTACCCATCCCCATCCCATTTACCCATTTATCAAAACTATTCTCTAAAAGAAAAAATGTATAACACAATGAATCCCATATAATGTATAAATTTATCCAATAAAGTGTTGAAAATCATCTCATAAACATTCAAAATAAACATAAATCTAACAAGAAAAATATTCACAATTTTTACTGTGTTAAAGTAAAAAATGGAAGAGATGTAATTGTAAAGCAACAATAGGGTTTATTGAGTTAATTGTAATTTTATTTTTGTTTAGTTTGTTGTTATGTACTCTCTTCATTTTTGAATAAAGATTATGTTTCCTATCAAAAAAAAAAAAAAAAAGCGGGGCGGGGAGTATGCAATCCCCGTCCACTTCTGTTGGAGGTCATGGCTTTTAGCAACTATATACCTGTAATGGTTTTTCCGGTTGTTTTGTGGGAACAATTGGGATGGAATAAGAGAATAGGATGACATTATATTAGGTTCTAGACTCTCCTTTTTATGAAAAGTAGGGAGTAGACTCAAAAAATGTGACATTCTGACATGTTTTTCTAGAAATAGGATCAAGGCATTTTTAACCTTTATGAGTTCTAGAATAACCAAGAAAGACACGCTTAATAGCATGAGGGGATAATTTACCTTTCTGGAAATAGGATCAAGGCATTTTAACCTTTTTGAGTTCTAGAATAACCAAGGAAGACAGACTTAATAGCATGAGCGGATAATTTGTTTGGTGTATGCTGTAAATGAACAAAAAAAGCATTCAAAAACACGTGCAGGAAGAGAAATGGGATTTTATCAGGAAACAATACTGAATATGGTGTCTTGAAATCGAGAACATATGATGGAAGACGATTTATTAGATAAAAGGGAATAAGAATCGCTTACCCCCAGAATCTTGATGGTACTTTCATATGAAAAAGAATGGTTCTGGCAATATCTGACAAATGTATATTTTTTCTTTAGATACACCATTTTGTAGAGGTGTATAAGGACAAGACAATATTCTAAAGCAATATCAGAACGTAGGATTTGAATTGAAACACCAAATTGAGTCTTTAACTCATTGAGAAATGATTCAAACACATTGGGAAGTTCAAATCGTTCTCTCAAAAGAAACACCCATGTAACCCAAGAACAATCGTCAACAAAGGACACAAAATACTTAAAACCTGTGATAATTTGGAACTCGACAAGGACCCCACATCTGAATGCACTAAAGAGAAGGGACTATCACTAACGTTATTGACTCTTGATGGAAAGGAAGATCCATAATGTTTCCCCAATTGACAGGACTCACACTCAAAACTGGAATTAGGATAATTAGGTAATCCTATTCTCTGAAGAAGACAGGGAGGAGGATGACCTTACCTGTAGTGCCACTGTTCTGAAGTAATAGTAGTAGTAAGGGCATGGCATGCATAAGGAATAGAAAGGTAATACACTCCATTCTTCTCATATACTCGCCAATCATCTATCTCGTACCAAGATCCTGAAAAACACAAGAGGAAGGAAAGAAGGTAACTGAACAGCTAAGGTCTACAATCAATTGTCTAACAAACAAAAGATTCACTGGAAACTTTGGGGCATAAAGTACTGACGAGGGAGTTAGAATATGAGTAATATTGATAGTTCTTTTTTTCCATAACAGGAGTTCTAGAGTCATCTGCTAACACAATAGAACCTAATTTAGAAAACTATTGAACGGAAGAAAATATACAATTATAACCAATCATCTGAGCAGAAGCTCTAGAACTAATGATCCAACTTTGAGAGTCTGAGCATGATAAAAAAAGACATTTAGAGTATCTGTTTGGGCCAACGTAGTTGTGTGTAAAGTAGAAGCACCCTGGTAGACTGGTTACTTGTGGTACATAAATATTTGGAAATTGGAACATTAGTGGAAGGTGCAAAAAGAGTTTCCCTCTGTTCGAAATTTCCAAACTTAGCCCAACCATTCTCCGAAGAAAAGCCATGTTGTTGACAATGAAAATCAGCCATGATTAAGAATAAAGAATAACCGAACCGAACAACACTTGCACCTCAAAATCTCAAATGCACTAACAAACACACCACGTTGAATACTGCAATATCATTAGAGGCCAATATTGTCTTGCAACAAAGACTAACAGGTAGCACCACAAAATATCCTTCTCTATACTAACATGACACCAAATCCACCAAACAGCACTTTAATTAGACAACCATCACCAATTAAAGAGGCATCCCTTACCGAATGTGAAGATCACAATACCCATGAACTACAACCCAAACAAATTGAGCTAGAGTGGTTCGATTGAGATTTGAGAGACAGAAATCGCAGGAAAGGACGCAATCGATGCTAATTTCTGCAGCGTCATCGTGATTTTTAAGGAATTCTGGTGAGTTCCGGTGGTTTCCGCATCTCCGGCAATTTTTGAAGCTTTCCGGTGGGTCGCCAGCAATATCTGAAACTTTCTGGTGTTTCACTGGTAATGTCTGAAGCTATCTGGTGGGTCGCCGGTGTAGGATGTGGCAGCGGCTGAAGAAAGCGAGAGAGGAAGGTGGCTGCCGCTGAAACTAGGGTTTCTACAGGAGGGGTGTATGTGGATAAGGTGTGCTGGGCTGCACCAGATTTTTTTTTCCTTAGAAACCAAAATGAGAGGAGGTCTCAATCTTTCCAATACCATGTTAATAGAGAATGAAAAGACCATATAGAAACTAAACTAATATGATAGGAAAAATTGATCTGTCTATTACCCAAACACAGTACATTAATAATATAGGGCTAGACAAGAGTAAAAAAGGAAATACAATCAATGATCGATTAATCCCCAATCAATCTACGTACTAACAGCCTCAATTTTCTAAACTAATTTAACACAATTTATAATTTTATTTTCTTTCTCCTTTAATAATGTTCAGCTTATAAGCTTAAATATTTTGTTTGCCATGCCTTGTTTGATTTTGAGTTTTCTTTTTTGACTTTACCGATATGGCAACATTATAACCTCAAATTTATTTCAAAATGAGAGTTAGATTCGTTTAAATGTCTCGAGTACAATTTAGGTCAGTTAGCAATCACGATATTGTTCATGGCTTAAACACATGATGCCATTTAAATGTTATTCATCTTTCTTTTCCGTTTTGAAGCTTGAGGTATGACTTTTTGGCGACTCTTGTCATTATAATTCTTCACATTTGTTCTCCCAAATCTTCACTGCAGTTGCTATTTATAATACCAATTATGGCACTTCAGAAGCTGGATATACCGGAAATCCTTACCCCGCCAACTATGTCATGAATCCCGTAAGTTATGCTATTTAACATATGTTTACATATTTGTGGTTATGTGTATATTTAGATGTACTTATGTGTCTGTGCACATGGATATACATTGCACAGACTAGCAATATATGTGTGCAACATATTTCTTTTCGCAAATGTGTGGGTACATTATTCTTACCCCTCATTTCAGGGACAGGCGGGTGCAGAAACTTATCCTCACTATGGACCTGGACCTGGATCCTGGGGTGCATATGATATGCAGCGAGCGCAGGGAAGATAGATTGGTCTTCAAATCATGATAAAATTGTCTTATCTGGTATCATAGGCTGCAACTTATTGTTATGAGTTTGAGCTTCATTATCATGATAGACAATTTTATTTGCTCTTCTATATAAGATTTTAAAGCTGTACCTGGAATAGTGGGATTTACTATTAGCTTTGAGGTGCCATAAACTATTGCTAGTTGGTACCTTCTGTTGCAAATGTTTGCATAAGCTCATATATCTTTTAATGCTTTTCGGTGTGATAGATGTTCTTTTCGGTCTCATCTGTGTCCATGAAACATACTTTTGGTCATATTCTCGTATGGAAAAGATCAGATTTTGCTTCTTTTAACTGTGCTTTTCTGATCTAAATGTATGGATAAGATCAGCCAATGTGCTGAATTTTCTGGGATTAAAAACAGTGGTATTTGCTTGCAACAAAATAACAGCAGCCGTGAATTGGTATAGATTGATCTGAAATTGTATTCAAATCCAATACATAGCACCTGTGGATACATAATGAGTATATGGACCTCAAAAATTCTCTTTTTATCAAATGAACCTTGAGGCGTATGAAGTTTCATATTTGATTCTTTAATTAGGAGGAAAGAGACTCCATTTAACTAGGTTGATGCAAGTTAGAAGCAGACTTATGTTAATTCTTCTTTGGAACACTTTATTCAAAGCCAACCATTAAGCGAATGGAATCCAATTCATAAATTAGTTACTAAGATAATTTAAAATACTTTTATGGTGTCATTTAAATTATATAGAAATATTAAATGTTGCTGCCTTCAGTTTGGGTGGTGCAATGTGGGCTTGTGGGTAAGGCTTTGTCGATCATGCTTACTGATCACTTGAACTTTGTAGTGTGCTTGAGAAACATTTGAAGATAATTATTAGAGTTGCCTTCAACCTATTGCTTGCACCAATTTTTCATTTTTTTTTGGCATCCATTGTTGGTGTGCCAGGACAATCTGCTGAACCTGCATGTATGCTCTTAGGTAGCCGTTACACCTAAAAACTTAAACCAAACAATAGTACTTAATCATTCTAACACACCCCTTATGTGTAAGATCAATAGGCGTGGACCTAGCTCAAACAGAAGCAGAACATCTTTTAAACTGGTTTTGAAATCATGTTAGGTAGTCGCTATATCCAAAGGCTTAAACTTATTGGTAAGGGATCAGACAATAGTACTTAACACTCTATCATTTGGATGCTTATATATTTGGAAGTCTTACTTAATATGCCATATGCATCTTGGTTACCATTTTAGTTCCTTTGGAGAGCAGTCCTCTCTGTTGTTCTTGGGATATGATTATGCATTTCATTCATTATACCTCATTATGAGTGCCTTTGGAGAGTAGTCTTCGCGTTTGAAATTGAATACAAGTATTTCATACATTATGCTCCCATATGGGTGCCTCTGGAGAGCATTCCTTTCTTGTACTTGAATATAATCATTTAATTGATTCGTTATCTTTGAGCCATATTCTTCCACCAGGACTCACTGTGTGCTTTTATTGCACACATAAAAGTGTGCTTGGTTTGAAGCACTTCCTTGATTTCCACTCTTCTTTGTTTCATGTTTTCATGGCTCTGGTTTATTATTTTCCCTCTAGCATATAGGCATTGTTGTTACATTTGAATTAGTAGTGGGTATCAAATCAGTACTAAGAATAGTAAAGTATGAGAATCACGGTCTCATTGGAAGTAATTTGGATTGAATCAAAGGTCAGAATAGCAAGCAAGGTACTTCAATTACTGTGATGAATTTTTAAACTATATGGCTCATCTAATAATTGGGTTTTAGAAATAGCATTTTACAAGATACATTGATGACAGATACAATTGAAGTAGGAGAGAGAGGACATATATTTGTTGGTTAGCATCCAAGGTCTCTATATATGTTAGGAATGATCTCCCCTTGTAAGCCATCTGCTTCTAAGTTCTAAGCTAGAGATCTACCTTGTAGATTATGTTCCAAATTTAGGTTACATCTAAAGGATCAAGCATGGTTATTAAAAGCGTGCCTAGATGGTGCCTTAAAACAGGCCAAGCGCCTCCCAGGAGTACCTTTCATAAAGGCGCCTATTTTTTATTTCATTAAAAAAAAAAGAGATAAAAATGACGTAAGTGACTAAAACCCTAACAAACATAACAAGAAATTAAACCGATAAGGCTTCTCAACCCAACAAGAAGATGCATTGATGATGTTATGAATTTGGTTTTGTTTGAGTTGGGGATCATAGATGTCAAAGTTGTGCCTAGGCATTGGGCGCCTTAAGGCATACCGGGCTTTAAGGCGCGCTGAATAAAGAAATCCCATTGTTTTTTTATTGAGGTCGCCAGTGAGTGGCCGTCAAGATCAGATGATTGTTGACCGGTCGCCGGCAAGATCTGAGTCCGGCCAATATGTTGCTGGAGCATGGGATGGTGGCTGCTAGGGTTTGTTTGGTATGGTGGCTGCTAGGGTTTTTATTTGTTTGGGAGGGTGTTTGCTAGGTTTTTCTTAGTTTGGGATGGTGGTTGCTAGTGTTATTATTTATTTTAAGTGTAAAAGTTTCAAGTATGGATTTCTATGCTCTCATAAGTCATATAATTTTAAGAGGCGAATTCAAGAAAAATGGGAAATTCAATAAAATCTATTAGGTTGCGCCCGACTTCAATCAGATGCGCGCCTTGCCTTGTGCCTTAGGCTCCAGAGGACCATTGCACCTTGATGCGCTTAACGCCTCTGACAACTATGTTGGGGATAGCTAGAGCTTAGAAACTAATTTGAATACTTTGAGTTTTTTTTTACCTTTTTAATGTGTTTGCAACTTTTAGTCTTTGTTGTTAATATGATGATTGCATGTCTTAATAGCTTTATGAATTATGATGTGTTATTGATAGTTTTTAAAGTTTTAAACCTTGCATTTAGCTTAGTAACTTGAAATTTATAGGATAAATTAGATCAATGCAATTTTTATGAATTATTCTCATTGGGAAAATCATAAAAAGCTATTATGCACCTTTTTTGAAAAAAGGTGCACCTCGCCTTGTGATGAGAAGGTTTTTGCCGTCAGAAAACCGTCCGTCAAAACAATTTATAAAACCTATGCGATGCGTTCACAAGTATAAGTACAAGCAAAGCGGCAAGCACGGGTGTCGTCCACTGAGATCGGGGTAGCGGTGATAAGATTAGGATTAATATAACTAGCAAGCATAAAAGTAAAGTGATAGCGAATGAAGATACAATATAAAATAAACTATGAAAGCAAATAAATGGGATGACAATGGAGGGATGAATGAATGATGATGGAACTATTGAGTTGATGGACTCGTAAGTGAATATTGGGGGCAATTGCAACAAACTCTCAATTAAGTACGTTTTGACAAATGTAACCAACTTAGGGTGTATAGTGTTGGTATATATCTCTAGCAAGAGGTCAACCTAGGATGTATAGTGAAGACCTCCTACTAGCGATTAATCCCTCTTAAGCAACCAACAGTGGCTAGTTACTCAATTGGGACCTGTTCCATGAATGCTCATCTATCTAGCTATGGCTCAACCTATTACTAATGTGCCATCCTAGGATGTATAGTGATGGCTTCCAATTTCCTCACAAGTGGCCGACCTAGGATGTATAGTGAAGGCCACCCGGTTGGGATTGGATGAGGCTCGAGGTTATCAACCGAATTCTACTCGAAGGTTAGTTCTCGTAAAATCACTAAAGTAGCCAACCTAGGGTGTATAGTGGAGGCTTCTAATTCTCTCACAAGTGGCTAACCTAGGATGTATAGTGAAAGCCACTAATTCGAGATTAGATTAAGGGCATGGTTATGGAGCCGGATTTCCGGAAATCCTTCCATTCGATAGAGCATTAGACAACCTAATTGTCTACTCAAGTAATCCAAATCAACATGCAAAGAGAGTGTATCCAAGCAAGTCAATAATGGAAATCAATACAAGCAATGGAATGAACATAGAGATAGAATAAATATAACACATAGAGTTTATATACAAAGCCCAAAATATCCATCAAACAAATAACATCAACCCCATAGTGGGGTATTTTAGCTACTCATGTTCTATTACAAACAAATAAACTAAGAGAGAGAGTAGAGATAACCCTTGAAGATTGATCTCTTTCCTTGAAGCTTGAATCCAAGTCTCCTAGTTGCCTTGATTGAGTAGAGATGGTTTGGATGAGAGGGAGATGTGTTACTAGCTTAGAATACAAGTGTTGGGAGGTATGGTTCTCTTTTGGTTCGTTCCCATCCTTTTCTATTTATAGAGGATGGGAAAATAGGTCACTTAAGCTTGAAACCAGAAGCTGTCGCGCGCGGAGTGCGGGTGGAGTGCGGGTGAATTACCCGCACTGTAAAGGTTTTCTTCATCTTCAGTTCTCTGATCTGGGCAATAGTACGGGTGGAGTGCGGTTAGATTACCCGCACTTGACCCGCACTTGACTCGCACTTTACTCGCACTTGAATCGCACTTCCCTGTCAGGTGCAAAATCTACCTTCTGTCTTGAGCAATAGTGCGGGTAGAGTGCGGTTGGATGACCCGCACAGTACCCGCACTCTAATGTCAGGTACAACTCTGCTCTTCTGTTCTTGGTGATAGTGCGGGTAGAGTGCGGTTTGATGACCCGCACAGTACCCGCACAGTACCCGCACTCTAACGTCAGGTGCATCTTCAACTTCTCTGGTTTGGCATTAGTGCGGGTTAAGTGCGGTTGGCTGACCCGCACTACACCCGCACTTTGTCTGCCCACTTGCATCCTGTCCCGGCTATGGACATGAGTGCGGCTGGAGTGCGGTTGTGACCCGCATTTGACCCGCACTGTAGTGCTGCGTATGATCCTTTGTCTTTCCATTTTGTCCCTTTTCTGCCGGAACCACCGCAAAGTGCTTCTAACACCCGAATTACAACCATTGCCTGCAATTAGCACAAACGAGCCTATTAGACATGAAAGACATAAAATATATAGAAAATACGTCCGAGAACAAGACAAAAGAATAGGAATGAGGGCCGAAATATACAACATTTTAGGCACGATCACCTTGCGCCTTGGGCTACAAGGGACCCTTGTTCCTTGATGCGCCTAACACCTTTAATAACTATGAGATCAAATGAAATCATGATTCTTGGTGTTAAATTTGATTATTATTTTTTCCTTTCACTCTCATGTTTATTTTTGAAGGCAAATATTAAGTATAGTGCTGTAATAATATATAGCTTTATTATTACAGGTTTAGTAGGATATTACAACCTTAATCCGGTTTGTGGCCTTCCCTTGATCTATGGTAGGATTCTTAATTTTAACAAACTCTCTTTGGACGGTCAATATTTGTATGATGCTTCTTTATATGTCAACTAACCTGGTGCTACTAGTAAAACTACATCACACATCTACTGCTGCCTGTACTAAGTTTCAACATAGGTGATATTTTTCTCTTATGAAGAGTAAATTAGATCCACTATTTCAATCTTATTTATGAAGAATGTGTTAAAAGTGCAAGATTTTAATTATATTGATCATTAAAGATTTGAAATTGATTCTAGCATAATAAAGTTTTGTAATATGGAGAGTGAATCTTTAATTCATGAGATTCTATTTAATCTTCTAAATGAATCTCAGAGCTAGCTGCCTAAATTTTACTATGTTTGTGTATAGTGTAATAGGTGTAAGACTGAAATTATATCAATATTTTATTTAAATAGTTTAAAACATTGCTTTGGAAAAAATGTTTTTCATGGTGAAGCTTACAAATATATATATATATATATATATATATATATAAAGCCTAATAGCCTTTTCTATGAATTCTAAAGCTAATGATGCGTGTGTGAGTATATATCACAGTTACTTTCACAGTTACTTTCTCCTTTCGGCATTTATGAAGTTCTAGTTTCATTGGGTTAGAGTGTAGTTCTCTATTAATTGATTGGATCCCAGTAGTTTTGTTTCTTCTTTAGTGGGTGGTTTGTGTGGCCCTACTGGAGTATTAAGAGTGATGAAGTTAAAGAACATATGAGCTGATTCTTAAAGGATATTCACTGTGTCCTTCTATCAATGTTTTAAACTTTGAAATTGAGGCAGTGCCTCACGGCCAAAAGCACCTTGAGTGGGCCGCCTCTCCCTTAATTTTGCTTGGTATTGCCTCAATGCCTTAAGGCTTCCGCCTCCATGCTCTTTTGGCTTTGAGGCGGTGTGAGGCACCTGGATTCCTTGGACACGCAGGTGACCATTTGTGACGTTTTTGAGGTCGCCGGAGAG
This sequence comes from Dipteronia sinensis, assembly GCA_033220585.1. Classification (NCBI taxonomy): domain Eukaryota; kingdom Viridiplantae; phylum Streptophyta; class Magnoliopsida; order Sapindales; family Sapindaceae; genus Dipteronia; species Dipteronia sinensis. The sequence continues at coordinate 29,028,559 of CM065642.1, forward strand.
TCGCCGTCAAGATTGGACATCTGTCGGCAGGTCACCTATGAGGTCTGAGTCCGGCAAGTATGTTGTGGCGCATGGACACCGCGATGGGAGGAAAATAGGAGGTGAGGGTTGGTGGTGGCTGGTAAAGATTATGGTTTTTGTTTGTTTGGGGCTGAGTGTATGGTGACCGGTAAAAACAATTAGGGTTGCTTTTTGTTTGGTGTTGAGTGTTTGGGTTTTTTTTTTTTTTTTTGGTTTGAGGTGAGTGTTTGGTGGCAGTTTCAAAAAAAAAAATGTCTGGCAGCTGGTAAAAAAATTAGGGTTTTTGTATGTTTGGTGTGAGTGTATGGAGGGTTGGGTGTGCTGCAAAGCAGTGTATTTTATTTTATTGAAAAAGGTAAGTAACCCTATTATGATTTTCTATTTTAGTATTTCTTTTTAATTTTTAATTTTGTATTATTTATCATTTTCAAATTGAGGCGACAGCCTCACCTTGCGAGGACAGAACAGCCTCGTACATTTTAAAACATTGCCTACTATTACTCTATTAGTATTATTAAATTTTTCCAGTAATACTTTGCTTATAGCTGTTAGCTGGTGCTTGGTTTTAGTAATAAACTAACATTGGTGGCTTGGCATTTGTTCTAGTCAGCGTGCAGTTTCTAATGATTCTGTATTGCTTCGGTTCAAAAGTTTCTAGTAATCAGAAGGATTAGTTTGTTGGCATGGCTGAGAATTTTAGTTTTAAAGGGATCTCTCTCTTTCTCTCTCTCTCTCTCTCTGTCACTCTCTTCCTCTCTTAGATTTTCTCAGATCTTGTGTCTGGCTATGTAAGGAGAGGTCTTTCATTTCCTTCTAGTTGATGACTCATCCAAGTAGATGTGCTGCAGTTGTTTTTGCCTATGCAAGTTTTTCATGAGGTGGCTCTGAGCCTATGAGTAATAGCAAAGGCATTTGTGAAAGAACGGTGTAAGTTTAATTGTTAGGGCATGGAAGGTTATTGCGGAATTGAAATGGTTTTTATGCTCCTGATTGAATGGGAGCAAGGTTGAGGAGAAATTTCTTGCCTAATGCCGTCAAGTAAAGCTGAAGCCAGCTACTGAAAGAAGCTTAACGGTATGCTGGAAATTGGCAACATATGCTCGACATTGAAGCTGCTGGATGAGTTTTCTGGTCAAGTAAGTGATAAATTTATGAGTTATATCATCTTTTGTAATTCTTGTATCTTTTTTGTTTTCCATCATTCGTTGTGACAATGTGCTTTCTCGCTGAGATTGGTGCCAATCCACTTGTTAGTTGCAATTCATAGGCAGTATTCTTTTAAACGGTGATTTAGGTAGTGTTTGTTTCAATATATAGCTACTGTAATATTCTTTTATTGGTTTTGATTTTAAAATTAAGAAAGTATGGCACTTTAGCTTTTGATTTTAAAACCTAGAAAGTGGTGAGTATGAGCTGTTTTCATGATTGGATGCTTGCTCTATTGCGGCTATGCCACTGTCTTAAGCTGGATCCTTTTCTTCATAATATTTTTATGATGGGCAAGCTTTGATTAAGTTTGCGATATTTCATTTCATTCAATTTATTACCTGTATGTTGTCTTGAGTTTATATTTCTTGTTGACTGCTAATCTCATTGGACATCATTTCCATTGATTCCAAGAAGCAAAATGCGGTGGTGTAGTAGTTATAGAAACAATTGAAGCAGATGTGGGGTGAAGATTTGATCTTGACTTGAAGGCTTCGCATAGATTCGAAGAGGGCAGGGTGATTGAGAGGAAGGCAAGGGTGTAAAGTTAAGCTGTTACCCAGTTAAAGTTATTAAGAGAAGCTGAACTTTAAGTTGGTTTCATTATCAGTCATTTGGTTACTCTATTCATAGCTCTGCTGCCCATCATGGTTTTGAATTTACCCTTTTGTCTCGTGAATTGGATGATTGCTGTAATTCTTTTAGTATTTTGGTGTAGTGTTTTGCTCATTTTTTGGGTATGTAGTTTGTGCATATTCTTAACTTCAATTCTTAAATGTTGGCTTGCCAATCTTGACTGTCAGTCATTTCTGATAGAAGATAGTTAAAGCTGGTGCTGCCCCTTTATTATTCTTCTGCCTGGAAATTTATATGTAGATAGTGTAATAGCATATCGTGCTGTCTCTAGAGTCGTTTCCTTTGGTTTTCTTATATGTAGCTAGAGTGGATCATAGTGGATTTGAGGTGATTATGCTTATGTTCATCTGATACATGGAAGATATGGAAGCTGGTGAATTTTTATTAACAACTTTCCCTTGGAAATTTCTCTTTATATTCTTGAAGTTGGATGGAAAATCTTGGCAACTTGATTGATCAAGTATTTTCTTTTGCAAATCCTATTTTAATAGGTTGATTGATTATTTATTTATACAGTATGGTTTTAAAGACTAATGTACCCTGCAAGGTTATATAGTTCTTGCATGGATCATTTCTCATGAAAAGCTTAATTATTTCAATCTTTTCCATAAAAAGGTCAAATATATGTAATATGTTTGTTATCCCCAATTAGCGTGTTGTGTCAAAAGGAAGCTGAAAATACTGGTCATCTTTTTCTTTGTTACCCCTATGCTTTGAAATTGTGGCACAGTCTTCTTAAGGCTGAAGTGTTTAGCATTTGTGTGGTCTTTGTTCATTGATAACTATGTATTTGGAGGAGGAAAAAAGGCTACTGATTTCGAAATAGTATTATTATGGCGTTTTTGAGTTATGTAGATGGGAAGGAATTGGGAAGTTTTGAGAACTTTTGTGGGAGGATCTGTTCTTCTTGTGAAATGAAGTTCGATCTTGGGCATTGTTGTGGGCTTATTTTTTCAATTATTATTTTTCATAGGGATCTTTATGAGGTTAGTTTGTTAATGAATTTCGTGATATACATTTTCTCTACCGAAGCCAATTAGGATGCAGTTGTCTATGATCGATTGTTAGTTTTCGAGTTTCTACTTGATTCTTGCTTCTGCTTTGACGGTTGATGTCTATATAAGGAAAAAGGAGAAAATCTTCAATGAGTTATATGTTTGTGCAATTTTGGTGACAGCTACTTTTAACAGATTCATGTTTGCTTTAAGTTGATTGCTACTTGCTATAAATGGATGTACACTTTTTCGTTTTCTAATGATTACTCATTAAAGTTCCATGTATTATCCTTTCTTGATATCCTTGTTATATTTCACTTGTATCTTTTAATTTTTATTCCCCCTCTCCATTCTTATTTCCTTTATTGAGTGAACATTTATTTTCTTCATTTACATTCCATATATATATATATATTCCTGAAGTCTTTGCAATTAGTTGTTTTGCCTGGAAACTAGTATATATCCTCATGTACGAGTACATTTTCTTTTGTAGGCTTACAACCTTTTGCCCTGGAGATCTGCTGCTTCTGCCATTATGAGCTTATTTCTGAACCTAATGAGGTTTGCACCTGTTTGTTTGTCTTTAGTTTTATGGTTGCGTTACTGCCTTCATATATTGTTGTAAAGACAAGTGAAAATGGTGAAGAAAATAGGTAGTAAAGTTTGAAGTACCTGAATCTTCCATTTAGTTAATGTGATTAAACCTGTCATATGACCTTATATTGTGTTGGAAAGTGGAAACAAGGAACAATAGGGTAAGCAATGTACTGGCTGATAGTGTTTTATATTCTTAATAGAAAACATCTGTGCAGTTGTCCTAAAGTTTTCCTCTTTATTCTTTGTTTTTGTTGACAGCTTATTACCTTCTTGTATATCCTCCTCCTTTTCTTTTAGTATTAGTTTTCTTTTGTTTTTGATTAAAAAAAAAATAGAAAAGATTTGTCAAATAAGATTTTTTTTTCTCCTTTATTTTCTTTGGTAAGTGAGAACTTAGGTGGTGTTTGGTTGGTGAAATGAAATTTAGGTTGGAAAGAAATCAAAATTAGAATGAACCAAAGTACAAATTGGATTCATTATTTGGTTCAACATAGAACCAATGATGGAATGAATTAATTTATTATATTTAAAAGTATTGTTTATTTTGAAAAATCCGTATACTTAATGTTCAATAATTTTTTCTTAAGAAACTTTAACTATAATATCTAAGTAGTAGAAATTTTGATTGTATGTAATGATTAAACAGTTTTAGAATGTTTAATTTATATGTAAGGATTCCCCACGGGAATAGCCCAATTGGTTTGACCTTTTGTTGTGAAAGCAAGGGGTCTAAAAATGTAACCTTCCTCAATCAACCTTGGAAGGGGATTTAATTTAATTTGTTTATATGCATTGGGTGGGTTGAGTGCTAAAAACATTAAATTTTTATATGGGGCAATTACCAAAGTCTTGGACTTTTTTTATAAAAATAAATAAATAAATAAAATTCAAGTAGTTTGTGACTATTGTCTTTTATAAAAGTGACCAAATTGGTCCCTAACTTTTTAAGTTATGCATTTTAGTCCCTAATTTTATAAAAAATAGCTAGAAAGGTATTTTTCTGTTAATGTCCATTATTTCAATAGTTAGTTTAACCATAATTCAATATTAAAAGACAAAAATACCCCTTAAGAGTTTACTAATAATTTAAATAAAAAAATATTTAAAACTAAAAATATAGAAAAAAAAAGGGGAGAAGGGGGCCATGATGATCTTCTCCCAGTGGGAGGAGTTGAAATCTACCTCCAGCCAGCGGAGGTGTAATTTTAATTATTATTATTTTATAATATTTTTAGATTTTTATTATAATTTATAGTTCTATTTTTCTTATATAAACGATTTAAATGTTTTTATTCTATTTTTTTTGTTTTTAATTTTGTTTGTACAAGTTAGACAGCCAAAATATCCCTTGACTGTTATGTTTTGACCAACAAAAGTTACGTAAGAGACGAAATTGGTAAAATTTGAAAAGTTAGGGACCAGTTTGGTCACTTTTGCAAACTATAAGGTTTTTTTTTAAAGTTCAAGACTTATGTGGTAATTACCTTTTTTTATATGTAATTAATTGTAATTTATTCATATATCAAATAGATGTGCATAAAATTACATAAAGCAAATACAATCTCCTTGTGTTTTACCTGAACAAACAAAATATATTAAAGTAATATACTAAAATCAAATATATATATATAGTGAATTATAAAAAAATGTAGATTATATTTACAAGTATTAGATAAATGGCAAAATAATCTTTTGTATTGCACATGTAATCATATTACAGGGCATTACTTTAATTGTAATGGGTTTAAGATTTATTCCTTCCGTCAAACTTAGAAGTCTCCAAAATTCTCTATTCTGTTGTCATCAAGGACTGGGAAGTAACTTTTGAAAATAGCCCATTGAGCATTCATTGCTTCAAACTCCTTAAAAGCTACTAAAAAATTGTTATCTAGGTTTAATTTTGTATAATTAAATGTGAAAGTCCCTGTGCATTATTGTCATTCAATTCAAATTTAATGTGAAAGTTTGTTTTAATTCCGCTGATTAATTAATTTCAATGACCTAATACGTACTCATTTTCAGATGATGTCTTTGAAAGTGACACAACCGGGAACCTGAATTGTTCAATCTTATTTGCCATCCTACTGGAAAATTTATCAGGTGCATGGAAATCCTTTCCCGCGAAAGATTTAGACATTGCTTCTTTGGTACTTCACTAGATGAGGTTATTAAGGTACCTTTTTTTTTTTTTTTGCACTCATCGATATCCCCATTCCGGTTTCCCTACCGTTAGTTGGGAACAGTTTGGATGCAATGGAAATTTTGTCGGTTCCTGTTCATAGCTGGAGAATGCATGGGCTGGCGTTATTTGCATATTCGGGTATTCAATGATCAACAAGCTGTTGGTGAAATCTCCAGCTCATTTGGGTTGGTGAATGTTTAAATTGATGATGGGGTTGATCACAGCATCATATGAATATCTTTTACTGCATACATAGGCCTTCATAGTAGTGCTACCATCGATATCATGATGCGAGTATTGCCCTAATTGAGTGTAAAGTAGTGTTGAAGATCATTATCATTTTTGGAACACAACTTTTGGTGAGTTTTTAAACATGGATTTGGATCCTCCCCTAACCTAAGCTAACCTAAGCTTTTCCTAAACTTCGAAGGATCTATTGACATGTGGCTATTACATATTTCAATGGGTAAGATTTATTTTATGTTTTTTGTCAATCTTAGCTAGATAAGTGAAAGCATTTTATTGGTTGGGAATCAGGATTAGGGATTTTTGGCCACTCATAAACAATTTCATTTTCACTAAATGCCCTATATTATTACAATTACCAACGAACTGTTCATTTTTTTTCTTTTTTTTTTCTTTTTAACTGCGCATCCAATCTCTCAATCCATTTGCCTTCAAAATATTGAAACTTTGATGAACTCCAAGACCTGGCAATTGTAAGGTTCTTTCTCATTTAATTTTTGTTTTATCCATGAATGACAATAGCCATAACTGTCAACTCTTTTCATATCAAATTTTTTTTTTCTGGATTTCTTTATCTATGTGCTTGGAGTATGGAATCGTTCATGACATCTCTTTAGCAAGGTTTGATAAAGTATTTTCTTCTTCTTGAATAAAAATAAATATTGCTTCCTAAATATAAATATATATCACTGGAGTTTGAGAAAGTATTTTTTTTTTTGAAGAAGTTAAATGGCACGATGAAGAAAGAAAAGACATGGGTTTCGTAAATTTGAAGGTGAGAAATCAAACAGTTATTGAATGATAAATGAAGTAAAGTAAATAAATCTTAATCATTGATTTTTGTAATTGTCACATGTCAATAGATCTTTCAAAACTTGGGAAAAGCTTAGGTCCGGAGATGATCTAAATCCTTTAAATATCAAGTATTAGCGTTGTTGCTAATGAGTGATCGACTTTGTATTTTTCTTTTTAATTAAATTATCAAAAGAGGATTTAAGTTGGAAGTTTGAACTCTCAACTCTCAAGTGTGAACCTGTAGGCTTTGAGATGGCAATATCACAATGTATCATGGAAGGATTTGGATCATCTGTCGAGCTCTTCTCGATATATGGCATTAACAAAATAGGTGGTCTATATTAAATTTATTTTTTTTCCCTTTCCAGGCACAAACTGTGAAAATATCTCTCGAAGACTCGAACCATCCTCTCCTTTGCTGTTGGCTCAAGTCTATGAAATCCGTATTTTGATTTATGTTGATTGATGGTGATGAACCATGAAGATATTAAAAAAACCAGTAAAAAGTCATACCTAAAACAATTAATAATTAATAATTTTTTGGGGGAAATTTCCATAAACCTCTTGTGAGATAATACAAAAGTAATACCTAATAATAATAATAACAATAATAATAATAGCAAATTGCATTGAACCTTTTTGAGGTTTAACCTTTTGTATCCAGAAATAATTTTATCAAAAATTAACATTCAATATCTTTGCCGTTAGTTAAATTTGATCAAATTTAATTGTTAACCAAGTTCGACCGTTAAATTTAAAGGTATTTTTGACATCTTAAACATTTTTTAAATAAAGTATTTAAAATTTAACAAAAATGTTAAAAATTCAAATTAATTGAAAAAGAAAACATAAAATAATATTTTTTTTAAAAATACAGTGGATTTCTACCATCCATGAGATTGAGATGGATAGTAAAGATTAAATAGAATTTTTTAAAAGAATGGGTAGACTCAAGTCGATGGATGCCGACCTGTGCGGGCCACCAATCAGACATACTAATACCAAACCAATTGTCGTCAATCACAAGCTCTTCTTTGTGTTTTTTTTCTCCTGTATCAAGTATCAAACAAGTTGGATCATTGATGGGGTTTCAAAACTAGAAATGTACATGTCTGCAATTGATTGTGATTTCCAATGATGTTGGTCTTGTGATCGACGGTGAAGAATGACATGATTCGACGATGACGGTTTCATTTGTTTTAGGGTTGAATCAGATTTTCGACGCATATTGACTCAAACAAAATGGAGATTGGAGATTGGAGATTGGAGATTGGAGATTGGATCTCCCCCACTCTCCGTTTTTCTTTTTTCTTTTTTCTTTTTTTACCTTTTAAAAAAATTCTATATAATCTCCCCCATCTATGGTGGAGATCTATTAAAAAAGATTTACTTTTTTTTTGATGTTTTTAATATTTTTTTTTTGTTTTTTAAAATTGCTTCTCTTTTAAGTGTTTTTTTGTTTTTTGAATTGTTGAATTATTTTTAATTAAATTCATTCTTTAAAATTTTATTTGATCTCCACCATCTGTTTGAGACTCAAACAGTGGAGTTTTAATTTTAAAAAAAAAACTTTTTTTAATTAATTAATTTAATTAATTTAGGTATAATGGACAGTTTAATCTTTTAATAATCAAACCTGATCAACGATTAAGATTATCCAAGTTTGACAAACGATGGGTGTGTGAGTTTCAATTTTCGATAAAGTTATTTCTAGGTGTACCTCAAATAGGTTGAACGCAATTTGCTCTAATAATAATAAGAAAAAAAAACAATTAATTTTAACGTCCTCTACTTCTCCGTCTGTTCAAAGATCACCAGTCAAAAGGCAAAGGCAAAGGCAAAATCAAAGGTGGATTCAAGGCTTCAAGCGAGCTGTGCTCAAGTTTTTTTTTAAAGAAAAAATAGTGAAATTCGAGAAAAAAAAAGTATATAATATAATATACTCAAAACTTGTGTCTTGGAAATTAGAGAGTTTGAGTTTGAGATTTTCTAGAAATCAAAGAAGTTTGAGGTAGGAAATAAAATGAAGATGTTTGAGTTTAGACTTGGGCATTTTTTGCAGAGTTAGAGAGAAACAGTGTTTGGAAGCAAAACTACATCGTTTAAATTGGTTTAGGAATTTTAAAAATAAAAGAAAAAAAGAAGAAGAAGAAGCTAAACTGGACCATTCATTTGTATTAAAGCCAAGTGTCACCAGATCTCATGGAGCTCAGTATAAGTTCAGCTTTAGCGGAGAAAAGCGTAACAAAGGATCCTTATCCAAAATGTTGAGTGTTGATAATGACAAATGAATAGAGAAAGTGAATTGTTTTGTTGTTGAAGAAGGAAATTTGATGGATTGGGAATTGAAAAAAAAAAGGGATAATTTTACTAAAGTCATTTCCATTGATCAAACACTAGTTAAACTTAACTGCAATAGGGTTGTTTTTGTCATTTATGTAATAATACAGTGCAATGGGTTTATTTCGGTAAAAAAAATGTTTTTAATCTTTTAATTTTAACTGTTTTTATAATTATTTTATAATTTTTATGAGAATATATTGTTTTGTTGTTAATTTAATTTTTATAAATCATTTCAATATTAAAATTTAAAAAGTATAATAACAAATGGATTTTCTTTTTTTTTCTTTAAAAAAAAAACTAAATTAATAAGGGAAAAGTTATACTTTTACACATATAATCACAGACTCACCGTTGACCGTTAGTAATTTGGTCAAATTGACTAAAACGATATTTTGGAAAAAGAAAAGAGTAGAGTTATTAATATACTAAACACATTTAAAAAAGCGACAATTCATAAAAAATAGAGACTTTAGCGAAATTACATTAATATATATATATATATATTTTCAAGTCAGTACGTACTGATATAACTTCATCAGTGCGTTGGATGTGGACTATTAGATTCACATATTTTGACTCAAAGTGTATGCACTTACTTGTCAAAACTTCTTCATAATCAGTGGTCCACATGCAACGCACTGATATAAGTTATATCAGTGCGCACTGAGGAGAAAATGACTGTATATATACATATATATATATATATATATATATATACATATATATATTTATATAAAGAGTGCACAAAGTAAAGGTAAATTGCAATGAAGCTCCCTGACGTTTGTTCGAATTGCATGTAGATTGCATTTTACCTAAATTATAGGTAAGTACCTTTAACCTAACGGTTTATCGTTAGTGTTAACTGAGATCTTTATGTCATAAGGGTATAAAAGTCTTTTACCTTTAAAAGAATTTGATGCGATAAAAATATTTTTTTAAAATAAAAATTAATTAATTCAAGAACATCATCATTCATCAACCAATTCAATCCTAGCTAACAACAACACCAAGAATCTCAATCCACTCAAAATCCCAAAAATGTTCATCATCAACATCATTGTCTTCTTCTCTACTACCATGGGAAACTTATATATATATATATATATATATATATATATATATATAATCAATAAAAAAGAAAGAAAAAAATGGTAGGAGATCTGATCTCCACAAATGGAGATCTCTCAATAGACTCGTTGTTTGCTGAGCGAGTTCACTAGGTTTCTGACCAACATCGCGGCGGCTGTATCCATATCTGATTCCTGCGGTGACAATAACGGTCCGATCTGCTGTGGACCCTCGCTCCACAGTGCCTTCTTTAGGAGAAAAACTTGGGTGCAACCGATGCACCACACCGGAATTTGATGGTGGTACATCGGTTCCACTCAGTGAGTGACACATCTCTTTCACTTATAAAAAAATTTAAAAGAAAGTCTTGGGTGAACGTCAATGGTTAGAAGCAACATGCCACATAAGAAAATGTTCAAAAGTTAAAATGAAGGTTTAATTAATTATTTTGTTTCTCTTTCTTCTTCCCTTGTTCATAGACAAAAGGCTCGTTTGGAATAACTTCTACTATTGGCTTTTGACAGTAGAAGAAGAGAATTAAAAGTCCGAGCTTTTCAATTACCGTTTAGATAATTTATTTTAAAAGAGCTTTAGAGACTGTTTGGATGAAATATTTTAACTTCTCTCGGCTAGAATATACCCACAATGCCCTCATCATAACAACACTGAATTTTTTTAAAAATAAACTCAATAATTGGAAACCTAATAACACTAAAATGATAAATTTATTTTTTAAAAATAAAAATGATAGATATAAAAAAAATGGTGACAAGTCAACTAACAACAAAACAAATGTTAAACAAAGATTTTATTGGTTGAAAATTCCTTTTCGGTGACTTTGAATCACAACTTCCTCTCGATTCAACAACAATGAGTCCAACATTTTCTCTGCATTCTCCACTCTCAAAACATCACCATTATTATTCACTTCTATGACTGTTGAAGAAGATGATATATTTGCTTTGCTAATAGCGGCCATCAAACCAAACCAACCCCACCGCAAATCCGCAATCACACATCAGATTCAGATCTCCTATTGAATGACCAGTACTTTTTTTCTTTTCGTAGTCTTCCATTTTTTTCCTCTTTTAATCTCTGTCACTATCTCGTTCATCATTTTCAATTCTACACATCTCCCTCTCAAATCTTAATGACCCCATCACCACCGAATCCTCTCACTACTTCTCTAATTCATCAATTCCTTGTTTTATCATGTAATTTTGTTAAATCTACTTCTGAGTTTGATTGATTTTTTTGTGTTTGTATTAATGTGTTTTTACCTTCACAACAAAACCAAACTCAGATCCAACACACAGCATATATCTTCAATCAAAACAATATCTCGCCTTCACAAAATCAGATTCATAATAATATTTATATAAAAAAAAGTGGAAAATCTTTGGAGAAAGAAGAAGAATAAGAAACACAAGAAGAACAAGATAGAAGACGACAATGAATCCGATCACCCTATCATCATCGCTGGTGACGTAGTCGAAAATGGAGCTGCCGGACAGGTTTACATCATCGACGCGGCAAAGAACATGAACTACGATGAGCTTTTCCCTGTTGAAGCCAAGAAGTTCGGCTACGAGCCCAAATCCTGCTTCGAATCGATCTCCATCGCCGCCGTGATTCAGACCCAGTCACGAATCAACCCGCCTCTGTCACGATTCACACCAGCTCCGAATCATTCTCATTGCCGCAATGCAAATCGATCGGCGAGGGTCTGTGGATGATGGAGTCTCAGAGATATATGTTTGGTTTCTGGGTTTAATTTTGTTGAATGAGTGAAAGAGATGAGATTGAACGAAAGAGATGAGAGATATGATACAATTGGAATTATTGGTTTGTTATTTATACCAATAAGGGTAAAATTGGCAATATAAAAGTTTCATTTAATTGTTCCTTTGACTTTGCATGTTTTGTAGAAGCCCTTTCAAGAGAAGCACCACCATAGGTGCTTCTTGTAGAAGAGCTTTCAAAGTCAAGAAGCTCTTCTCCTATTTTACCCAAACAGCTGCAAAAATTGCTTTTAGGTCTTAAAAGAGCTTGCAAACCTCCCAAAAGCTTTCCCAAACAATGCCTTTAAAGTCTCTTCCCCAAATTCCCTTCCATAAGACACCCAGTAGTCTGAAACATTGTTGCTCAATAGGTAAAAAAACATGTTGAAACTCTATGAATCTAAGATTTCTATTGAACTCTTGTTTATTTTTAATTTGATCCATAAAACGAAAAAAGAAGAAGCAAATATTAAAGCAAAATATTTTAAAGATGTGGCTTTTGGTTTTAGGAGTAGACCTGGGAGTAGGGATGGCAATGGGTCGAGTTCGGGTCGGGTCCTACTGGATCCAGACCCAGACCCGTCAAACATTTTGAGACCCAGACCCGGACCTAGACCCAAAAATTATCACCGGTTCGGGTTCGGGTCTAAACCCACTGGTTCACTCGGGTTTGCTCGGGTCCGGGTCTAAACTCACAGACCCGCAGAGCATCAATCGATCAAATAATGGTGTTCCCTTTTTTTATTGATCAGTTTCATCTCCTCGTTAGTTAACATAGGTTCTAAAAAAAAATTGGAAAAAAGAAATCTCAATATACACTCATTCATTTTTTTCTCAACAAGATGGTACCAGATCTGAATAAAAACAAAGTTTGAGATCAAAACACTACAAAAAAAACCTTCAAGATCTCCATCCAACCTGAATCTGAACTCATTTAATCACCATCACCAAGCAACCTTCAATTGGAAAACAATAAAAAAATTGAAAACAATTGGAAATCAACCTTCTTGAAGCCGATGTCACCAGTTCTCATCAAACAATCATTGATCCACCAAACCTTCAAATCCCACCAAACCTTCAAATCTCACCAAAAGCAAAATTTAAAAAAAATTAAAATAACACTCCACTGAACCATCAAACCTTCAAATCTCACCAAAAGAAAATTTTTTAAAAATCAAAATAACACACTCTTCAATCATTTTCTTCCAAATCATCGTCTTCAGTCTCTTGAAGCCATAACATCATCCTCTTCACTCTCTTGAAGCCAATGTCCTCTCTGGTGCAAACCATCCAAATTCCAAACTAAAGATTTAGAATGAGATGGGTTTAGAGAGAATAGAGAGGCGTGAAAGCATGAGAGAGAGATTTTTTACTTTTATGTCTATTTAAAGAGGGGAGAAAGGAGATGTCTGCAATTTTAGGTTTAGGAATTTGAGAGTAGATTATATATATATATATATATTTATATATATATATATATATATATCATGTCATCTATTTGGGTCTCCGAGTCCGAGTCCGGGTTTTTTGACTAGACCCGAACCCGGACCCGAATCTAATGCGGGTCCTTTATATTAGACCCAGACTTGACCCACCACCCAAATATGAGGACTCAGACCCGACCCATACAGGTCGGGTTCGGGCCGGTACTCGTGGGTCTGGGTCCAATTGCCATCCCTACCTGAAAGTAGAAGTCCTAGTTTGAGTTTTTTTTTTTTTTTTTTTACTTTGTCATCCTACAAAAACAAATCTGCATCTTGGGTATTTTCGAACTTCATTTAACGAATCAAATTCACCTAATCTCTCAACCATCAAACATCTCAACCTCATCAATTCCAAAAAAATAAAAAATAAAAAACAAAACAATGCATCTTTGTGCTCAATCTTTGATGATAGGGGTAAAACCGTCCAAAGAAAATTGGAATTGGAGGTAGTGAGATTTTGAGATTGCTAGATCGGCGGCAAGGGTCGGTCAACAAGCCGATTAGGTAGAGGATACGATGACGAAAGTGTAAGGACGAAGAGAAGAGAGAGAGAGAGAGAAAAATTGGGCTTCAGTTGAATTTTGAAAACGAAGATGAAAAAAAATTATATATAAAAAAAACTTTAAGTTGAGTGAGTGACACATGTCACTCAACGTTGGTGCATCGGTTGCACCCAAATTTTTCTCAAATTTTTCTCCTTCTTCATATAAATCTCTTTGTTTTTTTTTAACATACATCTCTATGTGTTTCTTTCTCAATTTCATTTCTCAGTTTCTTTTTTACATAGATCTATGTAATTTTGGAAGTGAAAATGGCTTCCACTAATTTTGTTCAATGGAGATTGCTGTGGAGATTTCACTGATTAATGGAAATCAATTGTTTACTCGTCTCCATTAAATGGGGATATCGTTGATTGCTATTTAGTTTTTTGCTTTTAAAATTTTAATTAGTTGGATTTTAATGTTTAATTAAAAACTAAAATTCTATCTAACATTTAAAAATTAAAATTATTAATGGAGATTTCGTATATGGCTATTTTCGTTTTTTTTCTTTTAATATTAATATTGATTTGGTTGGCTTTTAATATTTAATTAATAGTTAACGTCAAACAAATAAAAATTAAAAATATTATAATAATTGATAAAATTAATTGTTGAGGGATAATTTGGACATTTCATAATATTTGACCATTACAGTGTTAATACTAACGGTCAACCGTTATGTTAAGGGTATTTATCTGTAATTTAAGCAAAAAGTCCGATCTAGCCGGAATGAGTTAACATCATGGTCCTCCAATGAAATTTTCCCTAAAATAAAAAAAACAAATTTTTTTTAGGGAATTATCATTTGAGTCCCTATATTTTTTTGAATTATCTATTTTTAATTGTCCCTATTTTCACTTGCATGATCCTTATGCTTCAAAAGCCCATCAAATTGGTCCGTCAAAAACCTGTTAGTCAACTTTAACAGTTTCAAGGGTAATTTTATCTTTAAACCAAAAACATGCCATGTGTCAACACCAAAAATAGAATTTTTTTTTTAAATATTTATATAATATAAATATAAAAAAGTTTTAAACCTCCACCATCCAAATCTTAGATGGATGGTGGAGATTAATTTATTTAAAAATTTTAATTTATATAAATTTTTAATTTTTTCTTAAAAATTAGATTGATTGATCTTTACCATCCATCTCAGATATGGATGGTGGTGATCGAATTACAAAAAAAAAAAAAGAATAATAAAAAACAAGGTGGATCTCTACCTCCATTTGGAACCATGGATGGAGATGGATCTCCATCGATGGTGGAGACCCTACGCACTCCATCGCACGATGGAGTGTGTTTCCATCGTCGTTGACAATCGTCTCCATAGTGCGATGGCGATCGATCGTCTCTAGTGCGATGAAGACAATCGACGCACGCCACCGTGCTATGGAATGCGTAGGGTTTCCATTGGTGTTAGTGATCCAAGGATGAGATCTTCATCCATGGAGATCCAAATGGAGGTGAAGATCTATATTGCCTATTTTTTTTTCATTTTTATTCCAACTTTGGATCTAATCTGGAGATCCAATCAAATTTTTTTTTTCATTTAAGAAAATTTCGTTTTTCTTTTAAGAACAAATCATGGTTTTTTTTTTTCATTTTTATTTAATTTTTTATTATATATTTTAATTTGTAACTAATTTTTCTTGTTTTTTTTCTTAAAAGAAAAAATAAATTTTATTTTATTTTTTAAAAGGAAATAAATGGTCAAAGGTAAAAACGTCATTTTGCTTTTACTGTGACAGTTGTCCGTCAAAAATCTTATCAGAGGGACCAAATTAATGTGTTTTTAAAAACATAGGGATCACGTGAGTAAAAAAAGGAAAGACAATTATAAAAAGATACTTCAAAAAAATCATATGGACCAAAATGATAATTCCCAAAATATTTATATTGTATTAAGGATAAAACTTAAACTTTTGTTTATATACACCCTATATAAAAAGTGTGAGTTGAACAACATTTTAAACTTCTTGTATTTGATTTTTTTTCATAATGAAAAGACTTATATACCCTTGTTATTTTCTATATTTCCTAACTAATTATAAATACTTTATTTGGTAGCAATGTGAAGAAATAATTTACAAATTTAAAATCATTTTACTAATTTTACAACAGTAGAAAAATAAAAATTAAAAAAAAACTTTCACATGTACAAAAGTTACATGAAACTTATACAATATAACTAATTATAAAGGATAAAAAAGTCATTTTGTATTTACGGTTGAGGTTGTTTTTAAAATAAAAAATGTATTCTTCTGTAATTATTTGGAGGACCAATAACAAATTATATATGGGAATATGGGATCCACAAATTAAAAAAAATAAAATAAATAAAACACAACACCAGCAGCTCTGGAGCTCAAGCTGGCAATCAGGGGTTGTGACTTATGAGTTGTGAGTTGAGATGAAAGAAACAAAATATTTTGTAAAAACAATTGGGGTGGGACATGTGCCCCCGTCGACCTTCTTGGGTTCCTGGTTCCACTAATTATTAGGTGTCCACGGTTTGGTTAAACCGGCGGTTAAAAACCGAAACCGAAATTGAAAAATCAGAACCGAAACCGAAACTGAATCCGGCGGTTACAAAACCGGTTGAAGCCGGTTCGGTTTCAGTTTGGGCTTTGGAAAAACCGTCCAAAACCGCCCAAAACCGGCGGTTTAACCGCCGGTTTACATAAAAAAAAACCGTCCAAAACCACCCAAAACCGTCCAAAACCGCCCCAAAACCGTCCAAAACCGCCAAACCGCTGGTTATAAACCGAACCAAACCGAAATTTTTCGGTTCGGTTTCTGTTCGCCCTCTCCACGGAACCAGAACCGCCGGTTTCGAACCGAAACCGGCCCGAACCGGAACCGTGGACGGGTCTACACTAATATCTTAAGGTAGTGTTATTAAAGAAACTTTTATGATTTTATTAACACTAGCCAATATTTTAATGATTTCGTATTTGAGATCTTTCATCATCTAAACGATGGAAGTTGTCGTGGAATGGACAAGTCGAATCTTTCTGCTCAGCAATCAACCATCAGTTGCGATTCCTGTAGTCTTTTCACTTGTGCATGCTCTCTGTCGCACTCTGTCAGTTGAAGAAAAAAGGAAACAAAATGCAGTCCTCCGCTCTCTCATTCTCCAACTCAACACTCAATTTTCATCCACAATCAAAACCCATTTCAGGCCATTCACCACTAAACAAACTACCTCAACTTCCCTCCATTCCTTCTTCCAAATCCTCAAATCAACTCACACTAAGATTATACAACAACCCCACTTGGAACCCATTAACCTCTTCCTCTATCAAACGGAGAAACACCAATTCCTTGGATAAAATTGTTGCTCCTCTTCATTGTGGCATTTCATCAAACGGTTTTGATACCGACAGTAGTCGTAGCTTTCGGGATTGGATTGAGTTGATTGGTGAAGCAATATCGACTGCATTTCCGATATGGGTGTCTTTAGGTTGCTTATTGGGTTTGATCAAGCCAAGTTCATTCAACTGGGTCACACCCAAGTGGACGATTATTGGCCTCACTCTCACTATGCTTGGTATGGGCATGACTCTCACTCTTGACGATCTTCGCGGCGCTTTTGCCATGCCCAAGGAAATCATTTCTGGCTTTGTGCTCCAGTACTCGGTCTGTCTTTTCTTTTAATTATATATATATGTATGTAGGTATGTATGCATATATGCAAATTTAATTCAAATTCGATATGATTGAAACTCTTTTGTTGATATGGGTGTATTTATGAATGTTTTTATCCACTTTTGATGTTAATTACATATTTACATGTAATCACTCTAATAGATTTGGTTAGCTTTATACATACATATATTTGCTCGTCAGTCGTCATATATTGTTGTGCTCTTGAATACACATTTCAGGATTTGGATGCAATCTGTAACTCAATTCTTTTGCATAGCATTTAGACTGGGATAATATGCAACTATACAGACTTGATGTTATAGTTTGCAGATTATAAAGTACATTTTGTGTAAATTCATCATTTATTCATTGCATTGTAGGATCCTGATGAAACCCATATTAGATGTGAGCAAATGATACTTTAGCAGTTCCACAATATTTGGAAGGCTTCTCAGTTTCAATATATATGTAATTTTGCTTCATCTGAAAGTATAAATGTGGATCTTCTAAGCCACCTTGGGATAAAAAGCAAATGTTGTTATTAAAGGTGTACATTTTTTAGTTCATTTCCTTTTTCTTTCTCCATGTCATCAAAGCGATCGACAAAACAGCCGTAATGATCCCATGAGTCTATTGGCATCCTTATCTAGATTCACAATTGTCTGGCATGACTAACATCATGGTAATGTTTCTTTATTTATGAATTAGCACAGTCAAATATTTTATTCGATTAACTCACTCTGGATTTGATTATTAGTTTGTGATATAATTCGATGTCTTTGATTCTCAGAGAGATTTACATTACTTCAGCCATATACCTTCTGCCACATATTAAATTTGCAATGCAGGGACTTGTGGTTTATGGTACATAATACTATATTATGATGTGTAAAAATGCATACTATGGCATGTGATTAATGTATTGTAATGCAATATTGCGGCTATTTGTGAAATTATTGAAAGTGATGGTAAGAATTAAAGTTGTGCTCCACTTCTATCAGTTTATCGTTAACCAAATCCATGCCGTTCTTGCCCTTGAATCTCAATTATCTAGTTGGTGCACTTTGTAACTCATCTTTTCACATTTCATTACTACTTTCCTCTTTTCTGATGAAACTTCTTTTCTATTTATGATTGAATGTAGACTTGCATACGATATGTGAAGAAAGCAATTATTGTTATGAACCCATGAAATTGAGCTAATAAAAGAAAGAAGTAAAAAAGGAGAGAAATAAGCTCTTCAAAACTTTGACAGTATCAATGCATTAATGCATATAAATCTAGGCACAATGGTTCTCTTAGTTATTTAGTGTTTTAAGAAACTACCCTCTCAACTCAACTCTCTGGATATGTTGTTTTTCCTGGCACCCAACATATTCAAAGAGCTCTTTGGATCCCTATCTTTTAACAAGTGAAACTTTCAATAAATTTTTTATGTTTAGAAATTATTCTTTATTTGTTTAGGATCAAAAACTGTTTAAATATAGTGCCGCATTCTCTTAAGGCAACAGCCTTGATTAGTTTTTTTCTTGAGTATATATATTAACGTTCTTACACTAAGGTGGAGGATATTGTGTGAATGATTGCAGGTGATGCCAATATCAGGATTTCTTGTGAGCAAGCTCTTAAATCTGCCATCACATTATGCAGCTGGTTTAATATTGGTTGGTTGCTGCCCTGGTGGTAAGTATGTCCATATATATCTGCCTGCAGACTTCACTACTCCATTGTTGCCCCTTTTTTGACATTTCTCTTATATTGCAGGTACAGCAAGTAACATTGTCACTTATATTGCTCGGTATGTGATTCCTGTAAACAAAATTTTCTCTTCCATTTTGGTTCTTTTGCTTCCAAACTCAAAGATTGGTGCTCTTCCTGTCTTCCAGTGGAAATGTGGCACTTTCAGTTTTGATGACAGCAGCAAGTACTCTATCAGCTGTGGTCAGTAAACTATATTGCTGTCTTATCTATTTTCCTTTTTGTTACTATTTGTCTCTTCCAAACTAGTGTTTAGATGGCGCTATTTTAATCAGTCATGATGTAAAAATGCCATTTCAGCTATACATTTAACGGATAATGTCAACATGTCTTTGTAAAGATGTGGGAATAGGAATTCTTTTTTGTTTATGTTTTTTTTTAAAAAAAAAATTTCGTAAAAGTTAACAAGACTGACAAAATATCTGTTCATTTTTTTTCCTCTTTCTTTCTGCTTGAGAGTATATTTCCCTAGTTTATATAATGTAATCTTGTTTCTTCATTCCTTGCTTCAGGTCATGACCCCATTTCTAACAGCCAAACTTGCTGGGCAATATGTTGCAGTAGATGCTGCAGGACTGTTAATGTCCACATTGCAGGTGAGCTCTCCTACCACTAGTGTTATTTTAAATATTGCTGTATTATGAGTATTACTAAATACTAACCATTCTATGACCATAGGTTGTACTTCTTCCTGTACTGGCTGGTGCATTTCTAAATCAGTATTTTCAAAACATGGTTAAGTTTGTCTCTCCCCTGATGCCTCCCATTGCAGTTGGGACTGTTGCGATTTTATGTGGAAATGCAATTGCCCAGAGTGCTTCTTCAATCCTGACGTCCGGTCTACAAGTGGTGCTAGCTGCATTTCTTCTTCATGCATCTGGTTTTTTCTTTGGTTATGCACTTGCAAGGGTGCTTGGAATTGACATTGCATCTTCACGGACTATCTCTATTGAGGTTGGGATGCAGGTAATGATATTGATTACTATAAAAAGCTGAATTTCTAAGAGAGAGCGGTGTCAGAACTCGGAACCCTTCACAGCTTTCCACATTAATTATCTAGGATTGGCCATGCCGTAAAGTTGCTTATTATTTGATTTTTCCAACAAATACTAGCTTTCTGTCAATTATTCTTGATTGAACCAGATAGATTCTTTTCATACAGGAGCTGCATCCTTGTATTGTAACAAATTTTATTAAGACAGTTTTCTTATTTCATGTTTCAGAACTCAGTGCTTGGAGTCGTTCTTGCCACTCAGCACTTCGGAAACCCACTGACTGCAGTACCATGTGCAGTTTCCAGTGTCTGTCACTCCATCTTCGGAAGTATCTTAGCCGGAATTTGGAGACGATCTGTACCCAAAGAGATCCAGAATTGAACAGTCATGTCAAACTTGTAGATAACTTTCTATAACACTTTGAACCACTTTGTTCTTCAATTGTGTGGATGAACATTAGTACTCAAGGAGGTAGGAGTGTAGTGCAATTCCTTGTCATGTTATGTGCCAGATATCACTATACTGAAGCTATCATGGCCTGAACCCCTGAACTTGGTGGAATGTATTAGTTGCTTGTGTTGAATTCAAGATAAGATTTGGTTTAGTTGCCTAAGAGACAGACGCTCTTTTTGGATTTTTGGAGCGGCACGAATACTCAAATCTCATGTATTTTCATCTTTATTTGCTGGAATCCAACTATTTGGTAAGATTGATTTGTATTTCTAATGTTTATTCTTCATTTTATTTTTTTTATTTGGATAAAAATATATCATTTACTTGATAATCCTAATTTTTTTTCTTTGGGACCGCACATTCATTTCCTTGGTTATCTCTGTTCTAAAAAGATTTCTGTTATCAACACCCAAAACGAAGTTTTTAATGCAGCAGAAACATTTTGGCTATGTAATTGGGCAATATAGAATTTTGTTCATGGCAAATGGAATAAAAACATTTTGACTCTTGAGCAAAAATAGGACACTTGTGTTGATGCTAGGAGTGCCAAAGACTTGTACATTCTGGTGTTTACTTAAGAATTTTTGCTTATGTATGGACTGGTTATTAGACCTATGACCTTTTTTTTAATCGAATTAGACCTATGACTTAACCCTTGTAATTAAGGTATATGATATTTTGATACAGAGGGGTATATTATTTTTGTATTAATGTCAGGTGCTTCCAGGAAACATTAATATTCTAGTGTTTATCCATGTTTGTTTTTTTGAAAATTTTTTGTAACTGCATTTGTTCTTTACAAATTTTAATTTTAATTAACACAAAAAACAATATTTTATTAGAATATTAATTAAAAGTGTTGATGGTGATTTTTCGTCGTCACTATCAACGAACTTGTATCAAGCGAAAATAAGAACAAATAAGTATAATACCGCAAGAAAATAATAAATCAAGAGACACAAATACGTGGTAAAAACTCCTTTTAACTGGAGAAAAATCCACGGGTTGTTGCTTGAGCAACAAAGTCAAATCCACTATGAAAAACTCAATTACAAAGTATTTCTCTCTGATTTCTCCTGTTAATTCTCACCTCCCCCCATTATGTTTCTTACAGGGGTATTTATACATGTTATTGCTATGGTTTTTGGTACTGCTAGGGTTTGGTGTTGTGATACCCGTATTTTGTGTGATTTCCTAGTTCTAATTGAAGTCAGTCTCTTTCTGGAGTTTATCCTGTTTCCTGTTTTGACTGAGTCCGAATCTGCGTCGGATTCCTCGCCCTTTATCTGCGGGAAATCTGTTTGCCTTTCAGTTGAACTCTGATAGTCGTATCGTTGCTTATTGTGGAGTTGCTTGCTGCTGATTCTGTCCATATGTTTGTGAAGTACTTGTCTTCATTATCTGATCCCGAGCATGACCGAGTATGCACGAGCCGATTTCTTCGTCTGTGGTCGGGTTGCTTTGCTCTTTGCCGAGTAAATTCCCTTGGGGAATTTCTGCCCTTTAACGCTTGACTTTTCTTGACTTTGCTTACGTGGCCCCTTACTGTAATGACGTGTCCTTAATGATGATTTTTACCTATAACAATACCCCCTTAAATATTTGAACCGAATGTATCCTGCTTACTCGGGATAAATATTTAACTCTTTCATGACTTGTTCTCGTTTATCGTCTTCTTCATCAATGTCGGATTTCAAATTCCTCGTTCGTTTCGAAACATTAATGGCGTGTCTTAATTACGCCCGCACGCGTTTGATTCTTTTCTTATTCGAAGATCTTTTGATGGTGACTGACTGTCTTTTCGACGGCTCGGTGCCTCTCTTTACTGTCACCTGTCTTCTTTTGTTTGGCCGTGGTACGTGGCATTTATGAGACGCGACCCTTCTGTTCGTGCCCGTACAGCTTACGTCATGATTCTTATCCCAATCTTTCCCGCTTCTCCTCACCTACCCTTTCTAGGGTTTCGTGTCTTGGGACCGGTTGCATACTTATATATAGAAGTATTGCTTCAAAGGGGAAAACCCCTATTCTCTTTCAAGTTTTTACCATTACTTCCCAGATTTCTGCCATCGCTTCCCTGCATGTAATCTCGTCCTGTGAAGATTTATTTCTTTCGGTTTCCAAACCTTTTCTCGACCTTCTCGAAGATCCTGCCGTACCTCACGTCTCTTCAATCCTTTAAGGTTAGTTCTCATGGATCCCTCTGCTAGACATCGTCTTTTTACTGTTGCTATGATTGCCATTGAGCAAGGTGATACTTGTACTGCTACGGCTGTCCACAGGTTGCTTGGTGATCTAATTCCCGATCAGCCCCGATTTACAGACGCTGACGTCTCCGGGCTCAACTTGTCTGGACTGCGTCGTGAAGTTCCACCAGCTTCTTCCAGTTCGTCACAGCCTGAATCCTATCAGCCTAAGACCGATTCCAGTTCTGCTTCTGCTGCTCATGATAATTCTCGGCCGTGGAAAAGAATGGGGAAGAAACAAAGCAATCGTGACATCAACAAAGGTTCCTTTGTTCGGGAAAGCCGAGTCGGGCCCCAGAGGTTAGTCGAAAAAGACATTGAGGACGAGCATAGGGAGGCTCGTATCGTTTTCTCTCCCGAGAGAGTTTGCGCTTACGACGTTGAGCCAAATGTGGTCAGCCCCGAAGAAGTCACTAAATACACGAACCGTTTTGATCTGGACAGCAACACTATCTCATTAAACCCTGCTAACGGTCGGGCTGCGTGGAACCCCCCGCCCGATCAAGTGGCGATTTACGGGGCGATGCTTTCTTACGGGGTGACGCTTCCACTTCAGTCCTTCATTACGTGGTTTTTGGCTGAAGCTCAGCTCGCCCCTGCTCAACTGACTCCGAACAGCTATCGGATCTTGATGTGCATGTGGCACATGTGGCATAGGATGGGACGACCACCCCCGACTCCTCGGGAAATTAGGCACTTCTATTCTTTGAGGCCTCTGGGAAAGACCGGGATTTACTTTCTGCTTTCAACTCAGCCCGAGAGTTGGGTCCCCAAGGACTTGATCGTGAAGAATAAGGTGATGCCGACTGCTGATGAGAAGATGAAAGGGTTTGTTTGGGGCTTCCCCACCTCAAACAAGTTCTAGAAGAATAGTTGGTTCTTCGTGGGTGGAGACTGGGGACGGTCAATTTCTTTTGACATTGAGGGCTCTCAGATGACTCGCCGGGTGCCTCGGTACTTCTGCGCACCCCAGTGGAACCACATGACTTCGTCTTTTACGGATGAAGAACTCAAAACCATGACTCAGGCGGCCTTCCGTCCCGTGGAAAAGAGGGGCAGACCTTACCTCTTCGATGAGAAGAAGATGATAACAGCTCGCCTCTTCCCTTAACTTTCCGCACACCGGCGTCGCTGTAAGTTCTCTATTTCTGCCTTGCTATTTACCTGCTTTACCTATCTGGCTTTCAGCTTCCTAAATTTTTTTTTTTTTCAAGTGTACGACATAGATGTAGTGTGCGATGCCCAAGCCCGCCGGATGAAAGGCATTGTGGAGGCGAGGCGGAGGGAAGTTAAACGTCAACGGGATGCGGGGATAGCCCCTCCTCAAGGTGACTCCGATGGGAGTTCTTCCGAGGACATTCCCGAGGGGGGTGCTGGCAACGTGCCTGATTATATGCCTGAGGAAACTCAAAATCAAGAGTTGGCCGCCCATGCAGCTGATGAAGGCAATCAAGCAGGTCCTTCGACAAAGGGGAATGAGAAGGTTGGGGAGTCTTCCGAACCAGCTACCTTCTCCTGCGGAACTAGATCTCCTCGGCCTGCTGTAGTCGAGTCGAGTACCACTTCCCCGGATGCGGAAATTGCCAGGGAGCATCCGGACGTGATAGTTCCAGAGATTCTGATTTCTACCGAACTGAACACTGCGCCGTCTGGAAGTGGTGCTAAAATGGGGCGTTCCGATCCGGATTTTGAGGACCCCACAGCAGACCTGAATACCCGTGGGAGGTAACCCAGAAAAAGAAAAGCCCCGTTCTCACCTAGCCGTCCAGCCCCCAAGATCGCTCGAGTAGTTGCTTTCGTCAAGTCATCCTCAGATGAGGAGAGGGCAGCGGAGGCTGCTGAGAATGAGAGAACAATAGGGAACTCTCCTCCACGGGATCAGATGAGGGACGAACCTGGCATCCACTTTAGTTCCCCTCAGGCAATACCTACTGCTGGGTTCCCCGAAGCTAATCTTGGCGATCCTGACCCTTCAACCCAGTCTAGCGTACCTACCCCCGAGACCATGTTGAAGGCTATGGCTTCGGGCCAAGCATATATAGGGGAGGATCGTTGGAGCGATCTCAGGGTCGGTCCGTTATCTGATCGGCTCTGCCATTTCTTCCACATCGCTTCTTATGTGAGTAACTCTTAGACTTTCATATTTATCTCTTTTATTGCTACTTCATTTTTGTCACTTGTTATTGGCTCGTTGCAGATGGTAGCCGAGATGACTGAAGTCTGCCAGACTAGTGATGGTCAGACGGAGAAAATAAGGAGGCTTGAAGCCCAGTTGAAGGAGAGTGAAGATCGCCGTGCTCGGGCCGAACTGGCTTGTCAGGAAGGGACCAGGTCGGGTCAGGTGCTTCTGGACCAGTGCTTAGCGCGTCAACTAGAGGCTGAACAGAAAGCGTCTTTCGCTTCTAAAGAGGCCCAAACCTTAAAAGACCAGTTGTTATCTACTCAGGAGGCTCTACTCCAAGCCGAGCAGACAGCTGAAGATGCAAAATCCTCCTACGAGGGCCGGATTCAGGACTTGGAACGTCAAGCCTTAACGGTCAAGTCCCTGTCGAAGGAAGCTAGGCTGGAGTTGGAGATTCAGGGGGTCGATCGCTTCAAAAGATCTCCAGCCTATGATGCTTTACTTCTCCGAGAATTTCAGAGGGGAATGGTCTCGGCCGGAGAATTTTTCAAGAAGAAGAACAGAGCAACTGATCGGGCTAGGGCCAACTGGAACCTCTCGGTCAAAAAGCATGTGGATGCTTCTCTGGAATCTCTTCGGCTCCAGATGAAGACGTGGCGAGCATATTGCAGAAGTAAGGGAAAAGAGCCACATCCCATGCACCTGGAAGTTCCCACTGCTGATTCCTTCTCAACTTTCCATGCTTGTGAGAAAGTGGGGATCGACGGTGAGGCTTCTGACGTTGGGCCCGTTCCCGGGGTAGATTATAGCGCTTGGATAGATGACGATGCCCCGGAAGATGTGATTGTCTGGCCTTCTGATGACAGCCTCCTGAGTGAGTACGTGATGGAACCGGACCCGAGCATTGGTGGAAGTAGTTCTCAACCGCCGGCATCTTCTTGATTAATTTTCTTTCTTTTTCCTTTTTGTAACAATTGTTTTTTGTAACAACCGTTGTATATTCTTTCGCTCATATATAAAAAATCTATTCACTATTCTGCCTGTCCAGTTCCCTGCATGATAAATGTATAAACAAAAAAAACAAATGAAGCATAATTTGTTCGGTCACCTATACTCGGCTCATAGATCTTAAGAATTTTTGGAACTCTTAATTTCAACCAAGTACTTGGCGACTACCAAAGTTAACCGAGTATCTTATTCAACTAGCAATTCATTTATTAAGCCGAGTATCTCATTAAACTGGCCGTTGATTTATTGGACCAAGTATCTTATTTAACTGGCAGTTTTTCTTTTAAAACCGAGTATCTTATTTAACTGGCAACTTTTTTAAGCCGAGTATCTTATTTAACTGGCAATTAATTTCTCCGATCTTGTGAAGATCTTTTTACCCTAACGTTTAATCGAGGCTCACCACAACCATACGTCAAGGTCCTTACACAAGTCACCTAGGACGTCTCCCGGTTTTGTCTGTGCAAGGTTTCGTCGAATCGTTGGCGGTTATGTTGACCAGCCAACACAACTGCGCATCTCACCAGTCTTCCTGGCGGCGCTCCGAGCAGTTTTCCAGTTATCCTGGTGCCTCGGTTTTGCCTTTTGATCAAGAAGTGCGTTTGCACTGCTTAAACCAGGCGGGGGTGCTATTTCAGCTTCTCAGCCCTTCAAGAACTACTTGTCCGCTCTCCCGCGGCCTCGTAGCGCATGATTATTTTTGAACGAGATTTACTCGGATCGGTTTGTTTTAGGTGACTAAATTTAGTCTGCTTGTTTTCGGACGAGGTGGCCACTGTTGTTTTTGCCTTATGTCGTACATTCTTTATCGTGGATTTCATCGTCTTCAATGAATAACCTCTTTATTAGCAAACAAACTTTATTAGATAACAATAAGAATTAGAAACCTCTTAACATGACTATAATTTAGTTAAAGCAAAGCTAAAATAACATTAAACATGAATGAGCTTGTCAGGGGTAGAAAATCTTGAGATACTGAGCGTTGCATGGTCGGGGTACTAAGCTGCCTTCTGGGTGAGCTATCAGGTAGGCTCCGTGCCCTGCAACTTCCTTGATGATATACGGGCCTTCCCATTTGTCAGCGAGAGATCCTGCCGACTTGTCCTTAGTGTTCGGGGACACCCTTCTTAGCACTAAATCTCCGAGCTGGAATCTACGCACACGAACATGGGAATTATAGTACCTTGCAGCCCTCTGCTGATACGCTGCATTTCTCACTTGAGCTGCGTCCCTGATTTCTTCAAGCTCGTCTAAGTTCCGCTGCAACATGTTGACGTTGTGCTCGGGGCTGTTTAGTTGCACCCTGGGTGACGTAAAGGTTGTTTCCGCCGGGATTACACCCTATGTTCCGAATGCTAGTGCAAAAGGGGTCTCCCCTGTGGATGACCTGACAGTCGTTCGGTATGCCCATAGCACCTCTGGTAGTTTGTCTGCACAACTGCCTTTCTTTGCTTCCAACTTTGCTTTCAGTGTGTGCTTGATCACTTTGTTCACAGCTTCAGTTTGGCCATTGGTTTGAGGATGTGCAGGTGACGCATAGTAGTTTGCAATCTTGTACTCCTCGCACATTTCTCTGAACTTGCTGTTGTCGAACTGAGTTCCGTTATCCGTTATAATGATGCTCGGGATTCCGAACCTATATATGATGTTCTTCCTGACAAAGCTAGTGGTGTTCGCCTCCATGATGTGCACCAATGCCTCTGCTTCTGCCCATTTGGTAAAGTAGTCTACTGCCACAATTGCGTACTTTGCTCCTCCCCTTGTTCCTGTGGGCATTGGACCAATCAGGTCGAGGCCCCACATGGCAAAAGGCCAAGGGGAAGTTAAGCTTCTGACTAACTCTGGGGGTTGCCGAATGTCATTTGCTATTCTTTGACATGTCTTGCAACTTTCGGCGAATCGCTGTGCTTCAGCAAATAAAGTCGGCCAATAAAAACCTTGCTGAAGTACCTTGTGTGCTAGACTCTTACCCCCAGTGTGGTTTCCACACACCCCACTGTGAACATCTTTCAGAATCTTGTGGGTTTCTTCTCCGACAACACATCTTTGTAACACCTTTGAGAACCCTCTTCTGTATAATTCTCCCCTTAGAATTGTGTACCGAGTTGACCTGTACCTGATGCGTTTTGCCTCCACAGCATCCTCCAGTAATATGTTTCTCTCCAAATACTCTCTAAGCTGGGTCGTCCAATCACTTGGACCTGATCAGATTTCTGACACCATGACCTCTTCAGATTCTGCCGTACTTGGTTTTGTCAGGTGCGCCACTGGTATTGCTTTCGACCTAATACTCGTGGTGGCTGAGGCTAATTTAGACAAAGCATCTGCTTTTTCGTTCTCCTCCCGAGGGATTTGAAGGATCTTGTACGCCTTAAAATTTTTAAGCAAGCTCTTTGCAATGTTTAAGTAAGCTATCATATGCTCCTCCCTCGCCTGGTATTCATCTAGCTCCTGGTTAACCACAACCTGGGAATCGCTGTATACCGCCAACTCATCTGCCCCCAATGCTATGCAAACTCTCAAACCAGCCAACAAAGCTTCATACTCTGCTTGGTTATTAGTTACTTTGAAGTTGAACCTCATGGCGCACTCCACAGCATCCCCTTCTGGTGTTGTTATGACTATTCTGGCCCCACTGCCATGGGTGTTCGACGATCCATCCACATGCAACTTCCATTGGAACTTGCTCACTTGTTCGCCTTCTATCATCCTTTGCACTTCCATATCTGGCTCTGTGAACTCTGCTATGAAATCGGACACCGCTTGTCCCTTAACTGCAGCTTTTGGGGTATATTTGATGTCAAATTCACTTAACTCAACCGCCCACTTAGTCAATCTTCCTGACAGTTCTGGCTTTTGCAGGATGAGTTTCAGCGGGCAGTCGGTGTACACCTCTATTGCATGTATTTGGAAGTACGGCCTTAGTTTTCTGGCTGCCGTGACCAAGGCGAGTGCAACCTTTTCGGCCGGTGAGTATCTAGTTTCTGCTGGCAGCAACGCCTTGCTGGTATAATATACCGATTTTTGCACTCCTTCCTCCATCCGAATCAACACCGAACTTGTTGCTACCTCTGTGACTGAGAGGTACAAGTACAACGTCTCCCCGACCACTGGCTTTGAGAGGATGGGTGCTCGCCCTAAATACTCTTTCAATTTCTGAAAAGCAGCTTCGCATTCTTCACTCCATTCAAGGCCTTTTCCTTTCTTTATTGCTCTGAAGAATGGGGCGCATTTGTCTGTCGACTTTGCTATGAATCGGTTAAGTGACGCAAGACATCCCGTTAGCCTCTGTACATCTCTCAGCGTCCTTGGCGAAGCCATATCTTCCAACGCTTTGATCTTCTCGGGGTTCACCTCAATCCCTCTTTGATGTACCTAAAAACCAAGAAATCTCCCTGATGGCACTCCGAACACACATTTGCTCGGGTTAAGCTTCATTTTATATCTCCTCAGCACTTCGAAGGTCTCCCTTAAGTCTTCTGAATGCCTCTCCGCTGTGACACTCTTGGTCAACATATCATCCACATAAACTTCTATGTTCCTCCCGATTTGCCGGGTAAAAATCCTGTTCACCAGTCTCTGGTAGGTTGCCCCAGCGTTCTTCAGCCCGAAAGGCTTCACCTTATAGCAGTACAAACCCTGATCTGTGGTGAAGGCCGTTTTTTCTTCATCTGCTTTATTCATTCTGATATGATTGTATCCTGAATAAGCATCCATGAAGCTCAATAATTCGTGCCCAGCTGTTGCATCCACCAGTTGGTCTATTCTCGGCAATGGGAATCTATCTTTCGGGCAGGCTTTATTTAAATCGGTGAAGTCTACACACATTCTCCACTGATTATTCTTCTTCCTGACCAGCACCACATTGGCCACCCATTCTGGGTATTTGACCTCCCTTATCGATCATGCAGAAAGCAACTTGCCTACTTCATTCTTAATGGCCATACTCCTCTCTGGATTGAACAGCCGTCTCTTTTACACTACCGGGCGGAACTCTGGATTGATGGAGAGGCAATGTGATATCACTTTTGGATCTATCCCGGGCATATCTTCGTGGCTCCAAGTAAAATCATCCTTGTAATCCCTTAGTAGTGAGACAAGTTGGGTTTTTATACATCCACTCAAATTTGCCCCGACTTTCACCGTCCTGCCTGGATCTTCTGGGTCCAATGCTACCTCATCGGTCGGCTCATCTTTCTTAGCTTCGGGCTCCTCTCTGGGATCCAACTCAAAATCCTTCGGTACTTCTGACTCTTCAGTCTCATCAGTTATCAGCTTGGTTGTCACATTGTATACCTGGTTTACTTCCCTGTCCTTGTATACTGACAAATTTGCCCTTCGAGCCATTTCTTGTGATCCTTTGACCACTCCAACCCCAAACTCCGTTGGGAACTTCATCATTAAGGCATAAGTCGCTGTCACCGTCTTAGCTTTATTCAAGAACGGTCGGCCCAATAGGGCGTTGTATGGCCAATTTTCTGTGTCGACGACTACAAAGTCGAGTAACACTGTCTTTTGGCAAGGAGCCTTCCCAACCTTTACCGGTAATTTCAGTGTGCCGAGCGACCTTACCTCTACCCCGCCAAATCCTCTAAGAGGTGTAGGAAAAGGCTGCAGGTCTTTCTTATCCAGCCTCGGCTGGTCATAAACTTCTGTACTCAAAATATCCGCTGAGCTTCCATTGTCGATCAAAATCCGATGGACCTCCCTATGGCCAATACGTGCGCTGATTACCAGTGCATCGTTCGGTCTTACATCTACTCCATGTGAGTCAGCCTCTGTGAATATGATGGGATCCCAGCCTCCCTTGATCCTTTTTAGGTCGGGTTCAATAGAGTTGACATCTAGATCTCTCCTAGCCTCCATGGCTTCCCGAATTTCCTGGGTCCTCTCCCTATTACTTTTGCCCGTTGATGGTCCACCAAAAATCGTGTTGATCGCTCCTTCATCCTCAGCTTTCTTGGGGCTAGGTTTTCTTGCCCGACCATCCTGTCGGTTATCTCTCTGTCCATCTACCTTGTCGGTTTTCCTCAGGACGATATCTTTCAAGTGTCCTTCCCTGATGAGGGTCTCGATGTGATCCCTAAGTTGAAAACACTTGGAAGTTTCGTGGCCATTCTCCTTATG
Source organism: Dipteronia sinensis (assembly GCA_033220585.1). Lineage (NCBI taxonomy): Eukaryota > Viridiplantae > Streptophyta > Magnoliopsida > Sapindales > Sapindaceae > Dipteronia > Dipteronia sinensis. The sequence continues at coordinate 29,059,815 of CM065642.1, forward strand.
GACCCTGCAATACTTGGTGGTGTCCCTCCGGGCATAGGATGACTGCCTAGGAGGTTCTTTAGATATGTTCTTCTCCTCCAGAATTGCCAGAATTTCCTCTTGATCCTTCCTCAGTGGGGTATAGTTTGTATATCTGCCTTGGAACTTCTGCCGCGGCTGATCTGTCTTCGGATCATATGTCCGACGACCATCCCGACTATCCCGTGTCTTATTCTTTTGTTTATCACCTTTCGCATCGGGCGCCTTCGCTTGGTCCTTGGCTTTAGACCCTTCCGGGCGTCCGCCATGCACGAAGTATCCTCCCGTGGCAATTTCTTCTTCCTCCGCCAAGGCATAGCCCCCATCCATATCCATCATGTCAGCATAACTGGTTAGACGGGCTCTTCTCAGGTCAAATGACAGCTGACCATTTTGGAGGTTATTGATGAATGCTGCAATTATGGCCTCGTCGTTTGCACTTCCAATCTCAGACACTTCTTGACAAAATCTTCCCAAATACTTCTTAAGTGACTCATCCTTTCCTTGCTTAAGTTGAGACAAGTGGGCCACCGAATTCTTTCTGTGCACATTCCCGAGGAACTGCCTTGAAAAAGCCTTACTCAGCTCGCTGAAGTTACTTATGCTGGCTGTTGGTAACCTGCCGAACCACCTAGAGCCCAGATCCCCAAGAGTTTGAGGGAAATTTAAGCATATTAGGGCATCATTGTAAACATACTGGGCCATGGCACTCTTGTATCTTCTGACATGTTCCTTAGGGTCCGTGTCCTTTTTGAATTGCTCTACATGTGGCATTCTAAACCTCTCCGGGAATGGCATCCTCAGGATCCTATTGGTGAAAGGGCTCCCGGACTCATCATCTGACAACTCGTTACGCCCATATCGCCTGACTAACGCATCCATTTGTCGGCGGTTATTCTCCACTTCCCGGGTCAAACTCTGTATGAGTATATCTCTGTCTCCCTCCGGCTCCCCCACAGCATTGAAATTCTGACTTATAGTCAGTTTTTGGCCTCTTTCTTCCGGATTCGATTCTCTTTGATCCCGATTTAAACCGTGCAGCCGAACCGTGCCCCTTTGGCGCTTGTGATGATAATTCTGCTCACTCTCTCCCGAGGACGACGATCGATCTCTCTGATGAGTACGCCTCCTTGGACGGTCTCTATCCCTAGCCGTCTGGTCATGACCATACCTTCTGTCCGAGTCATTCTCCTCTTTACGTTCTCCGCTTCCCCTGGTTGGCCTTTCAGAAAAAATCACCGGCCTGTCAATCGGATCACGGCTTGCCTTTATGGGTGCATCAGGCGTTGGTATCACCACTGTGGAGCGCAACCTCGTTGCTTGCTGATTTGGAGCAGAAAGATTGTGAGGTGACATCAAACCCTCAGTGGTGGAGAGATCAACCCCTTGCCTTGCAGCGTCTGATATAAGTTGCTGCAAGGAAGCGCGGAATCGTTGCGCAATCTCTTCGTTAGTTGGAGGAAAACGCTGAATGCCAGCCAGGGCAATTGATTGATCTGCCGTTGCCAAGGTTACCTCTGCAGTGTTAAGGGTGGCATCATCCTCCAATTCATTGATTGGAAATCCTTGACTATACCTGGAATTGCTACCATCTCCTTCGCCAGCCATTGTCACAAGTTTTGCTTGAAACCCCCTCCTTCTAGCGCCAATTGTTGATGGTGATTTTTCGTCGTCACTATCAACGAACTTGTATTAAGCGAAAATAAGAACAAATAAGTATAATACCGCAAGAAAATAATAAATCAATAGACACAAATACGTGGTAAAAACTCCTTTTAACTGGAGAAAAATCCACGGGTTGTTGCTTGAGCAACAAAGTCAAATCCACTATGAAAAACTCAATTACAAAGTATTTCTCTCTGATTTCTCCTGTTAATTCTCACCTCCCCCCATTATGTTTCTTATAGGGGTATTTATACATGTTATTGCTATGGTTTATGGTACTGCTAGGGTTTGGTGTTGTGATACCTGTATTTTGTGTGATTTCCTAGTTCTAATTGAAGTCTGTCTCTTTCTGGAGTTTATCCTGTTTCCTGTTTTGACTGAGTCCGAATCTGCATCGGATTCCTCGCCCTTTATCTGCGGGAAATCTGTTTGCCTTTCAGTTGAACTCTGATAGTCGTATCGTTGCTTATTGTGGAGTTGCTTGCTGCTGATTCTGTCCATATGTTTGTGAAGTACTCGTCTTCATTATCTGATCCCGAGCATGACCGAGTATGCCCAAGCCGATTTCTTCGTCTGTGGTCGGGTTGCTTTGCTCTTTGCAGAGTAAATTCCTTTGGGGAATTTCTGCCCTTTAACGCTTGATTTTTCTTGACTTTGCTTACGTGGCCCCTTACTGTAATGACGTGTCCTTAATGATGATTTTTACCTATAACAAAAAGTAACTATAATTTTATTTAAATAGTGATATAATTTTTCTTTTGATTGACAAGATGCAAGTAAATAACAAATAAATACAGTGATATACAAGAGCATCACCAACCAAGCTAGCTAAACATTCAAGTTCTGTTCGGACAATCAATAGAGCAAGGGTATTAACGTCAAATTATAGGTTTTCAAATGTCTTGGTTTTAAAAAAACAAACAGCTTAACACTTAATTTAGGCATTAGAAAAAAAAAACATGTTGCTCAGACTTTAGATTTTAGACCCAATTTAGACCTTTAAATCTTCAGACAAAAAACAAACACCACCTTAGTGACCAATATATTAGTATAAATTTATCAATTTAGTCATTTTACTTGAAATTTTAACGCTCAGACGTAAAATCATAATCGACAGTTTTCCCCCGAGTAAGAGGATATTGATGTTAAGAGATGCTATTATACTATAATTGGATATATCTACCTCATATTTTTGGCCTACATTATTATTTTTTTATAAAAAAAATACTTTTTAATTATATAAAATAATAAATATGAAAACAATTTTTATAATTTTTTTATATCATTGTTTAAATTTTCAATTTTTATACCCAGTTTTCACAAATTATGCAGCGGAAATATCAAATACAATTTTCAACAATGATTACACAAGGATAGAGAAATTTGACTCCATGTTTTTACATGGAAATCACAACAGTTGTGTTAACCGCCAAAAATACTCGAGAAATCAAAGAGGCATTTTTCCCGTTGTACCGCAGCTGAACCAGGACTGATCCCAGAAATTCTTGGTCCAACAGGAACCATCCTGGTCCCAATACAATCAGGACTAGCACAAACCCACATTTTCCTTCAATATTGGTCAAAATCAGTATCAGGATCTGATAACCCGCTATTCTGTCGTTAGGGAATTACGGATCCCAAAAAGATATTTCTAAAAAGTCCTACGCAATGTGCTATATAGTTATGAAAACTAGTAAAGCGGCAAGCGAGGGTATCGTTCCACAGGGAGGTGGGATTCATCGACCGTCTCTAGTTCTAGCTGTACAACACGCCGAGCGAACTCGTGTGTTGCGTGTGCGGAAAAGTAAATAATGATGTAACTAAATAAATTACATAAATAATATATACATGGATAGGATGAAATGGAGAGATGCATGAAATGCAGATACGCTAGGGAAATGACTCAACCGGGACAATCCTCATAATAAAGCACTAGACTCACCTAGTCCCTCAAAAGTGCAAGTATATCATAGGCCCGTGTCCCCTTAATTGATCTCTAATCTCTCTCGAAATCTTAGAGATCACATCCACACATATGCATGAATTCATTAAGTACCATGGAACACACAAAAGAGCCATGTATGCCAGCCTAGTGATACTCTCACTTTCTGATCATATACATAGGTTATTTCGTTGGGAATGTAATGCGCAACCGTGTGGGCCATACTACAGCCAATAATTCATCCACGGGGCTAACCAAATACGAGATGGCAACCAAGTGAAAGCATTAAGAATACGAGATACCCATACCACACGTATGTTATATGCTCGTGTCCCCTTAATTAATCTCTACCCTCTCTCGAGTGCATAGAGATTGAATCCATGCAAAAACATGAATCCATTAAGGATTGTGGGACACATACATGAGCTCTACATGCCAGCCTAGTGATCTCTCAACTTATTGGTCAAATGTAGAGGATTCCACGATGAGCATATTAATGCGAACCACGGGATATATAACACACAGCCTAAATATCATTCACAAGGTGGCTAACCGAGTGAAAGCATTAAGCAATGAAATACCCCTATAACTACACGAGCACAAGAGGAATTCGGTTTATCTTTACTCTAGATACGGATTCGGTTTAGTCAACTCCCTAGGATGGCTAGACATGGAAAACAAGTTCACCAAACAACAATGTACAATAAGTTGGTTGATTTACATTAAGACCATTCAATATAAATTAAGGGTCCATCCTCTTGACTTAGGAATCATCCCAAATCAATTCATCACCCAATTCGGCCAAGGATGGGCAAATGTGTCTTAAAAAGACCCATTAAGCACAAGGATTGAACCAAGGCCAATTTAGCAACTAAATGCCTGAACTGAAACCTTTTCTACTCTTTGGGGCTAAAATCCCTAATACTCAAATTACTCAATACATGGTATTTTGGCCATTCATTAACATACAAACACTCATGGGAAGCTAAATTACTCTACTCCTAATCCCAATCATGCATACATATCAATTTTGACCCTCCACACACATGGATTTCACAATGAGAGTTTAATTTATACAATTATCAAAGAGTAAAACAAAACCCAACCAAATTTAAGAACAAACATACATATATATATATATATATTGCACATGTATAGGTTTACAATATTCCCTAAATCGGGGTTACACATCAAAGACAACAAGAAATACAAAGAAATGAGCAAATAAGAGCAAACTCTTGAAGACAAGCCTCCAAAGATGCTCATAGCCATCCTAGCTCGAAATTGGCTCCTAATTCCTTGTAATCTACTCTAAGATGGATGGAGAAGGTGTGAAATGGTGTGGTGGAGGTGTGTGGTGAGCTCCCATGGAGGAAAAACCTCCATGGGAGCTGGGTCTCTCACTTCTTGGTGAAGAAGATGAAGAAAAAAGAAGAAAAGGGAAAAGAGATGAGAAGAGGCGTGAGAAGGGGAAGAGAGTCTGTGTAAAGAATCTAGATAGGAGAGAAAATGGGGGTATTTATAGTGTTGAGAAGTTAGGTTAAGATTTGGGGGTGAAAGGACAAGAATACCCCTTTGAAAATGGCTGAAAATCGCAATTCTGGGCATTTCCGCGGTACGTTCCGCGGTACGCTTCGACGGGCGAACCGCGAAACGTTTTTTGGTGCTTTTTGGACATTTCCGCGGTACGTCCACGGTACGTTCCGCGGTACACCTGACAGGTCTGCGCACCGTTACAGAAACGGCCATAATTTCCTCCAGAAACCTCGGAATCGCGATCTGTAAAAAGCGTTGAAAATAAGTAATGAGAAACGTAGTTCGATCGGAGGAGGGATATATGATCTTCTGAAGTTGGGTGTTCTGCACGGACCATTTTCCATTTCAACCCAAAACTCTCCAAACACTTCAATTATGCTCTAACACCTTATTTTAAGGGATATAACCTACACAATGCTCACAAAACATATTATATACCAAAATATGCTCGAAAACGAAAGCAAACGATAGAAAATGGGGACCTCAAAAGGTGTGTTTTGTGATGTTATCAGGATCCCTGGTACAACCGAAGTCGATCAGTGCCCTCGAAGCGGTCCACCCAAGCAGAGAATGAGCCCTATGAAGGAAGAACTGCCTAAAGACTCCAAACTACTCCAAGTAAACCGGGATGCCCTAAACATTGAAGAAAACATTCTAGAACCATCACTAGGCCAGCTGGGAAATCGGTCGGGGGCTGATGCAAGACCTGGGATGTGGATCCATTCGGCCAAAAAAGAAAACTCTAGCAGAGGACAATGGATGGTTGGGCTTTAAATGCAAGCAGCTATCAAAGAAAGGAAATGGCAAGCATCAACGGTTCGAGACCGTACTCCACCGCCCAGCACTGACGGTCAGATGGAGGCCTAACTCAACCCTACATTGGGTCAACTCTAGCAATCACCAAAGAGGAACCCTGAGTTCCAGCCAACATAAGGGATACAAAAAGCTCCTAGGCAAATAAGGGAAAAAATGAGAGAACGAGCCTGACAGGCATAGCGCGACAGACGCTGATGATTTCCCCAAACAAACCCTGTTTGTGACAAGGACATCTCCAACCATCCCAAGCGCCTCTTGCCAGCCATAATCATGGAAAATGCCACATGGTCGACTACGAAGCACCTACAAAAACACTAGGGCATATGTGGAACCATCATCCGGGGCGTGTGCCATGCATGTGCTCGATACGAAGGAGCGGTGGAGATTCCTTAACAGCTATCCCGCTTAAAAGAGGAGTCTCCCACCTACCCACCCGAACCCTTAGTCAGCACTATAGCATAGCTAGAGCAATCACAGCCCTCAAGGGTGTGTGTCACCTTGGGCCCGGTCCAAAAGGAGGATGAAGATCGTGCCAAGGACTCACACATAGGAGGATACTGCTTACCTACCACATCCAAGACACCCTATAAATACCCCAACTCAAGAAGAGTTTTGGGTTGGTCTTTGGAAGAGTAAAAAATAACTTTCTACTGTATAACAACTTCTTTCAAGCAAAAGACCACCATTGTGCAATCTTCTACTATAGACTGGTTTCATGAGTTGAACCACATTGTATCGATTGCTTGAGAGAGAGAGAGAGAGAGAGAGAGAGAGACTCTTTTTAGAGAAGTGTAATCAATTTAAATTGATGAATTAGAACCATGATTTGCTCTCCCCTTCGTGAATACATGAATGATCCCCTACCATCATTAAACTAGCATCCCGATACACTACTAACATCACCCCTCTATGTCGTGACCGGTTCTGTCACGACTGGTACCAACACTCCTAGGAACCGGTCCTGGTTAAAACCTGGCACCGTCCGGTCCCCTATAGCCTGGCAATCCCGTTGTAGATACTTAGGCCCAGTATTCGAATCGCGCAACCGACCGCGACCTGGCTCGCCAGTCCATGCCTAGGCCCCTCCGACCGTGGAGCACCGCTCCATTCGGTCTAAATGTTGTCCAAAACTCAACACACAATTTTTCGAATAACCGGTTGAAAACCACAGACCGAACCACATTGATCATTTTCGTTACAAAATTCACTAGTTGAAAAGATAAGTACACTATCAGGTTGATTGTAGTCTTCCACTTTTGATGACATTAGATTGGTACACCTTACTGAACCATTATTGGTCAATCTTATATATGACTTTCTAATCCAATCACTTTTGAACTATACACTACATGATCCATGAAATGACCAAAATACCCATCACTAGTCATTTCAATATTTTTTTATACAAAAATTAATGAACTCCATTTGCGTTGGAGGGGATTTCAGCCCATACGAAGTGAGGAGAAGTAAATATGCGAGTTCCTCTAAAGGAGATTATGCGAATCTCCTCAGATTTATGGAGGAGATTGTGCGATCTCCTTTATGGTGAGGAAACGTGGCTCTCTTACCTCTACCAGCAGTTGAATCATTTCCATCGTCGATGGAGTTCTTTAATCGTGTTTACTTTTCAATCTTTAATAAATTTTTTTTTGACAACAATCTTCAATAATTTTGAGTCTCCTCTATAATTTACATTTCAATATTTCGAAAATTTTAAAAAATGTTAGTATAGTTTCGTAGCTTCCTAAAATTTTAATTATTAATTGCTATGTAAAAGATATTTATACTGTTTGAATCGGTTAGTTAACAAATTTCAAGTGATGTTTGTACAATTATGAAAATATTTGCCACTGTGTAACCGCGTAGGAGTTTGTGCAAAGTTTCAATTAAGTAATTGCAATTCCAATCTGCTACAAAAGTCAAAACTAGGGCGGACAAGACATAAAATGTGCCACGTCAACATGAGTCCGGTCAAACGATAAGATCCAAACCTACGGCCGCAACCCGCCTATGATAATTGAACAATTCATCCAAATTTTGGCGGTTTTAGTTTCGGGTTGGTGGTAATCTTTCAAAAATTAAAACAATTTAAAGACTTATAACATTTTTTTTTTTTTTTAAGAATCAAAACCCCGCCAAGTTGAAAACATCGAAACTCAAAACGCCCCCAAATCAAATAAAAAATTCTCAGAGTCCCGCCATTACTCTCTGTTTAATTCAAAACCCAAATCCTCCTGAATCATTCACATACTTACATAGAACACTATGGATTCTAATTTTCAAGCATTGCCTCCTCTGAAAAGATTCAGAATGATGCAACAACAAGAGCACATCAAACATCAACAATCCAATGAAGTCCCAATCTGTCTCCCAGCGAAGAAGCGAAAGCAACCTCTTTACCCACCACCGCTTCCCTCCGAAACCACCACCGATGTGACCACTTGTTGCCTTCCTACCAAGAAAAGGGTATGGGCTCTTCAACCTGAATTGATATCCAATGAATCTTCATTAAATTTGGATCTCAATGTTGAATGGAAGCCTCCTTTTGATGAAGAAGCGGCGACAAAGGAAAAGAAATCTGAGAGAATCCCACCTGTTAAAAGCACCAATCAGTCCACTGAAACCATCCCAGAAGTACACGATGAAGATGACGATGATGGGATCGTGTGTGCGGTATGTCAAAGCACAGATGGGGACCAAACGGATCCAATTGTGTTGTGTGATGGTTGTGATTTGATGGTACACACCACCTGCTATGGCAATCCAATCGTTAAAGGCATACCGGAAGGCGACTGGTTTTGCGCCCAATGCTTGGATGCTAAATCTTCCAAAACTGACAACAAACCACACAAGACACCATCTTGTTGTCTTTGTCCGAATAAAGACGGTGCGATGAAGCCGACAAATGATGGTTCATGGGCTCATGTAGTCTGCGCTGTGTTCGTTCCGGAGGTGTTTTTCGAGGACCCGGAAGGAAGAGAAGGGATTGATTGTTCAAAGGTTCCCAAAACAAGGTCGGAAAACAAGTGTTATGTTTGTAGGAGTAAAAAAGGTTGTGCTGTTGAGTGTTCTGAGTCCAATTGTCCTTTGTGGTTTCATGTGACTTGTGGCTTGAGAGAGGATCTTTATATTGAGTACAGTGAAGGGAAAAAGGGAGCTGTTGTTGCTGGCTTCTGCAAAGATCATACCGAGTTATGGAAGAAGGTGAAATTTAGTGATTTTGCTTTTCTTTTGCCTTTGTTTAATGGTTCTGGTTTTTGTTAATATTTTTTTTTTTGGGTTTTGTTCTGTTTTTTTTTTTTTTTTTTTTTGGTGCAGCAACAACAGACTGGAAAATTCAAGATTGTGGCCAGAGAGGAGCACAAGTGAGGAGGAGCTTAAATGGTCTTATAGGTCTATCAAATTGCATTTTTCTGACTGTAATCTTTAGATGTTAATTGGGGTCAGATTTTAGTGTTTTTTTTATTATTATCTTTAATTAGTGAATTTAATCTTATTTAGTAGTTGGGTTGATACAAATATTCAGCTAATTTTATCTTCTTGTTGAGAAACATTTGGTGGTGGATAATATTGCTGATTCATAATTGGGGGTGGTTTTATTGGAATAAAACTTGTAATTTTATCATGATTTTGCGAGTGCAACAACCCCTATATTTCAGATTTAATGGGGTTATTCAAGTGGTAGTGTAGTAGAGGTGTTCAAAGTCAGATCTATACTTGACTTCTATAGCAATGAGCTTGATGTGAAGTTGTTTACTTGTTTTCTTGCAAATGGATGTTTAAAGTTGTAATGATGATCCAAATGAATGAGATAGAGATAGCCTTTTTCTGTTTTTCACCTGATTGCTTCTACAATGACTATGCACTTGAGGTGCCTTGTTAACAATTGCTTATTCAAATAACATTCCAGGCTGCTAATCGTGTAGAAATTTACCTTAAATGTTTCACAAATACTTTCATCACTGTTTGGAATTTGAAAATTTTAATTTACTGATTAATATAATGATATTAGTAATAGTTTTGAAAAAGAGTGTACTAGGATACTAGATGCACTGAGATGGAGGCGGCAGAGAAGTTGTGGATCAAGAGAAGCTCTTACCTGTTTCAACCAACTTACTTGAAGATGCAGAGTAGCCATATTATTATCCTGACAGAGATTGCAGGTTAAATCAGTTAGATGGTTATGTGGTACATGGAGGGAAAATCAAGCTGAAGATACAGGTCTGGTGTAGGTTGATTGGATTGCTTCTGCTCTCATGGAGTCAACTGCTTGCAAGTTGCAACAATGGGAAACCTTGGTTTCAGTAGTGAACAAGACAAAGACCAAGGTTGATATCATGCGACAGGACGGTGGCTGCTCTTTGCCGCCTTCGGGATTAGATAATTAGATTTAGGTTTTTTTTTTCTTTTCTTTTCGTTTTGTTTTTTTTAATCTTAAATTTGAAATCTATAAAGTTAGAAATCCTAACTTAAATCTGAATTATGAAATCCTAACTAATTAAATTTTTTTTTTTCAAAAATACCTTCAAAATCTTCACATAATTACAAAATAAAATAAAATTTGAAAAAAGGGGAGGTCATTGGAGATGAAGGTCACCGACCTCCTCTTTGATGACATAAAAGGCCGGCGGCATCCTCTTTGATAGCAGAAGGAGGTCCGTTGACAACCTACTCCTTGATTGATGATAGAGGAGGTCGATAGCCTCCTCTTAGAAGTTGAAGGAGGCCGATGCCTCCTTTTCTTGGAGACAAATGTCTCTAATTTTTTATTTTTTTTTAAATAATCTTTTTTTCCAGTAAATCAATGTTAACTAGTCCATTACTATATTTTATTGTTTTATTTTAATTTTTTTTAATAATAATTTAATTTAATTTATTTTAAATACAAATATATCAAATTAATAATTGTTAAGGGTATAAGTGTCTTTTTATTAGTTTTTAGATATTGATATTCTGACCTCAAGAATAAAAAACAAACTTATTATTTAGATTTAGATTTAGATTTCAGAATTTTTTTTCTTCAGAATTTAATAAAAAGTTCAAATCTGTTTAGATTTTAGACGATTTTTTTTATAAAATGTTATGATAATTAAAGGTTTGGAAAGGAGTAGACTTGAACCCATAACTTCAAGGTGTAAGTGTAAAGGTAAATCCATTGGGGGATGTCTGGACCAACATTAGATTCAGACTTTGCTCCTTGTTACAGATGCAAATTCACTTGACTTTGGCCTCAAACAATTTGTTATGCTCTATGATTTATTTATTTTAATTTTTCTAGAATTTGATTTACGAGGGATGCAAATTTGTAGAATTTGATTGAAGGTGAAAATATCTACGGTTTTCGTGATATATCGGTCGATATTTACATATTCTAACTATACTGATATGAGTATGGAGACATGGAGTGAACTATCTTTTCCATAAAATATGAATTATCAGTGCACTTAAAATATATTTTTATATAATATCATAAATATATTTGTGAAAATTTGATAATATTCCCTAATGCTTTTATATATTATTTTATTTTTAAAAATTGATGTAATATATCTCTAAAACAAGGATTATTTAAAAGGGATGTTTCCACAATTTTCTCTTTTAAAATGTCAGCCTTTTTCCAAGATTTCACAAATTTTTTTTTTTTGTAAAAAATATAAAAAATATTATAGGAGATATTTTCATAATTTATGGTTATAGACTGCAAAGAATTTTACAATATGAAGAATTAAAACTTCATATTTGGGTAAAAGCAAAATTTATATAATTTCTGTGGTTAGTTTTGACAAATTTCACTGACCAAATTAATTTCAGAAACTTAAGGTTCCATTAGTAGACAAGTAGCCATGCTTCCCAAGACGGTATAGAAAATTCAAATCAAATATAAAGGTTTTATAAGTAGACAAGTAGCCATAATAATTGCTTACTTCCTAAAAGGAAATAAAAAAATTCATATCAGGGGATAACATGCTTACAATCAAACTCAAAGAAACAAGAGTATTTCTCTATAGGTTTTTCTCTCGTAGGCATATAACTATGAGCATACTACATTTATCCACCTCATCACTTTTTGCTAGAAAAAGCATTGCACTTGGATCAAATAATGCTTACATGACAAAAAGAGATGAGGTGGATAAGTGTGCTACAAATATGCTCGGAGTTATATGCCTACCGGAGAAAAACTCCTCTCTCTATCTCTCTATGTCCCTCCTTTTCTTTTAAACTATTTTTCCCCTACACTGACGAAAGAAAATATTAGACTTAGGCTCAAAGAGTGTCAATACAACATCCGAAGATGAGTGAGGAAACTTCATCACTTCTGATATAATCTTGTTGGGGTTTTCTGTTGGATATGACTCGAATTTTCAATGGTTACCAAACAGGATTCACCAATGCGGAGACTTCCTGGAGACGTGGGACACGTTTGGAAGTATGAGATCAAGATTGAGGGAGGCTTGAAGATCTGAAGAATCAGAGAAACTGAAAACAGCTCAAACAGCTGTGCCTTGCGCTGTGAATTTCCACAGCAGCAGGGACAACGGTCCCATTCCAGTAGGCAACCGATGTGCCTTGCGCTGTGGGAATCGACAGGGGTAAGGACAACTGTCGTGTTCCAAGAAGCCTACACCGTGAGTTGCACTGTGGGTGGCACAACGGTGGAACAGCGGCAACGGTAGGACAACGGTCGTGACATCGGTCGTAACGTGGTGACATGGCGAGTGGATCGCGGTTTTCTGAGTGATGTAATTCAAGACAATTTAGGAAGCGGGTGGCCAACTGCAACTTGAATCGTAGTCAATCTTAAACACGCGTTGAATCAGGAAATATTAAATGAAAAGGAAATAGTTTTGTTTCTAGAAGTTCTTATAAAAAAAAAGATTTCTCATTTATAAGATAACTTGTCATAAATAGAAAATATTATTTATGTGAAATAAGGAAATCTTGTACATATAGGAGAAAGATTTCTTTGTCGATTTAAACTCCCTGTAATTCATATAAATATACCATAATAGCTTGGCTATTGTGTGTGGAGCAAATTAGCAATTAATTAGAGAGATCTCAAAGAGAGCATTGATGTAATTGGGTTTGGGTATTAGAGAGAGAAAATCTTGAGTGAAGTTGTAACAATTTTCTTCATAGTAGATTTATCTCTTGTCGTCCTGACGATCGTGATTTTTTCCTGATTTGGGTTTCCATGTAAAACTTTTGTATTGTGTGTGATTGGATTATTTTCTACTTCATTCTTAATTCTTTTGCTATTATTTGTTTGTGTTCTATCCGGCAACGCTTCCGCATAGTGACGTTTGTGCGCTAACGATTGGTATCAGCGCACTGGTTGCTTGATAGTGTTTTCATAACAAACTGGATATGGCAAAGATGATGAGATTCGAGGTTGAGAAGTTAGATGGAAAAATTAACTTTGGCCTGTGGCAAGTTCAAGTCAAAGATTTGCTAATCTAATATGGTTTACACAAGGCGTTGAAGGGCAAGCCAACCCGTGCTAACCCTGAAGGCTCTGGAGATCTTAGTAAAGAAACAGCCGGTACTAGTTCTGGAAAACCTGTGATGAGCGATGATGATTGGGAGGATTTGGACGAGAGGGCTGCAAGTGCAATACGATTGAGCCTGGCCAAGAATGTTCTTGCAAATATTCATGGAACATATTCAACGAAAGAACTTTGGGAGAGGTTTGAAGAATTGTATAAAGCGAAGACCGTCTGCAACCGATTCTACCTGAAAAAGCAGTTTCACATGCTGTAAATGACTGAAGGTACGAAAGTTTCTGATCATCTTGAAGTGCTCAATGGGATAGTTTCCAAATTAAAGTTGATTGGAGTTAAGATTGATGAAGAAGACAAATGATTAAGACTCATCTGGTCCCTTCCACCGTCCTATGCGCACATGAAGCCAATCTTGATGCATGGGAGTTCAACCATATGTTTTGGAGATGTAGCAAACAAACTAATCTCTGAGGAACGAAAGCTGAAGAGTGAAGGTAAATCTTCTAATAATTCTGCTCTTTTGGTTGACAAGAAGAAGGGAGACTTCAAAAGAAAAGTCACTTGCTAGAGATGTGGACAGTCTGGACACATAAAGAATGATTGTAAAAATAAGAAGACAAGTGTGGCGAAAGGCTCCAAAGAGGGGGATCTGGCAATCGCCTCTATTGAGTATGAAGACTACAACAATACCCTCTAAATGGGCATAAACATCCTCATGGCATGACCGCTAGTTACCATGAAAAGAGGATGTATTGCTAATAGCGGGTCCACAATTGCACACGGGCATTGGTTATGAGGTGACACAAGGTGTGTGGTGGACAATGATGTCGATGGCTGAATGAACTCCTTGGGAACCTAACGTGAGGAGTTGCACTACAATTTTCAGTAAGGTAAATTTCGACATGTGTAGGTGAAATCTTGGGATGGATGTTCCTAAGTGGTTATACCTCGTGGTGGGTATGTTGATTCTCGGTGATGAGAGTCGTAGCTGAGGACAAGTTTGGGAATTCTCGCCATAAGGGAGGATTGTTGGATATGGCTCGAATTTCCAATGGTTACCAAACGAGATTCACCAATGCGGAGACTTCCTTGAGACGTGGGACACGTTTGGAAGTATGAGATCAAGATTGAGGGAGGCTTGAAGATCTGAAGAATCGGAGAAACTGAAAACAACTCAAACCGCTATGCCTTGCACTGTGGGAATCGATAGTGGTAAGGACATCGGTCGTGTTCCAAGAAGCCCACGCCGTGAGTTGCGCTGTGGGTGGCACAATGACAGCGGTGGAACAGCGGCAGCGGTAGGACAACGGTCGTGACTTGGTGACGTGGCGAGTGGATCGCGGTTTTCTGAGTGATGTAATTCAAGACAGTTTAGGAAGCGGGTGGCCAACTGCAACTTGAATCGTAGTCAATCTTAAATACACGTTGAATCAGGAAATATTAAATGAAAAGGAAATAGTTTTGTTTCTAGAAGTTCTTATAGAAAAAAGGATTTCTCCTTTACAAGATAATTTGTCATAAATAGGAAATATTATTTATGTGAAACAAGGAAATCTTGTACGTATAGGAGAATGATTTCTTTGTCGATTTAAACTCCCTGTAATTCATATAAATATACCATAATAGCTAGGCTATTGTGTGTGGAGCAAATTAGCAATTAATTAGAGAGATCTCAAAGAGAGCATTGGTGTAATTGAGTTTGGGGTATTAGAGAGAGAAAATCTTGAGTGAAGTTGTAACAATTTTCTTCATAGTGGATTGATCTCTTGTCGTCCTAACGGCCGTGATTTTTTCCCGATTTGGGTTTCCACGTAAAACTTTTGTGTTGTGTGTGATTGGATTATTTTCTTCTTCCATCTTAAATCTTTTGCTATTGTTTGTTTGTGTTCTATCCGGCAACGCTTCCTCGTAGTGACGTTTGTATGCTAACATTTTCAAAATATTTTCCCCAATAAATATTCATTTTTTGTATGACATGTCCATTCTTTAGCACAAACTTTATCAGTTCAAGTTCATTATTGTTACCTACAATATCGATTAGCTCAACCTTCCTGAGATGATCTCTCAAACACGGAATGTCCTTGTTGGGCATTTTCCAGTTATCACTCCAACCTTCCCACTGTCAAGTGAAAAGCGATTAGAGTATTAGTGTCTAACAAAAATGAAGGAATTAAATCAGAAAAAGAATAACTTTATAAGCAAATAAGGGTGAGAAGTAAATTTTAGGGGTATTATCACTAAAGTCCCTACTTTTTCATGAATTGTCACTTTTTTAAACGCCTTTGCCATATTAGTCACTTTAATCCCTTATTTTTTCAAAATACATCACTTTAGTCCATTTGACCATAAACTAACGGTCAACTATAACAGAATATATAAAAATACAATTTTACCCTTATTATTATTTTCAAAATTTTTTCTTTTAATCCCTCTAGTTTCAATAATAGCTGGTCAACCTTTGAAAAAAATTAAAATGACTCCATCAAGGTTTGAACCAATGTTGAAACTTGAAAAACACAAGCTCTTACCAGCTAAGCTACATTAGCTCATTGTTAAGGATTTGTTGATTTAAATGTATATATATATATAGTTATATAATTTTTTTAAACTAATTTAAATATATTTATATAATTTAATATAAACTCATATATATTTTAAAATATACTCATATTTCAAAATATTATATAAAAACATATTTATGAAAATGAAAAATAAAATAACAAAACAAAAGTAAACCTAGAAAATCCAAAAAATCAAAGCCTGTAAATTTTTTTCTTTTTTTCTT
The DNA here is from genome assembly GCA_033220585.1 of Dipteronia sinensis. Classification (NCBI taxonomy): domain Eukaryota; kingdom Viridiplantae; phylum Streptophyta; class Magnoliopsida; order Sapindales; family Sapindaceae; genus Dipteronia; species Dipteronia sinensis. The sequence goes on from CM065642.1 coordinate 29,076,076, forward strand.
TTTGTGGATTTTTTTCCTTTTCAAAAAATATATTATTTTAATTTGCTAAAAAAACCGAGAAAATTAAAGCTCATAAATTGAAAAGGCAAAAAAATCAACAACAAAAATAAGAAAAAAAAATAAAAAAAATATACTTGTTTTTTCCTTTATTCCCTTTTGTTTTGTTATTTTCTTTTTTATTTTCATAAATGTTTTTTTTATATATTATTATCATATATGAGTTTATTGTAAATTTATAAATATGAGTTTATTATTATTTTTATTCTGTTTTTGTTGTTGATTTTTCCCTTTTCAATTTATGGGCTTTAATTTTCTGAGTTTTTTTTTTATCAAATTGAAATAATATGTTTTTTGAAAAGGAAAAAAGAAAAAAATTATGGGCTTTGATTTTTTGGATTTTCTAGGTTTCCTTTTGTTTTGTTATTTTCATTTTCATTTTCATAAATATGTTGTTATATATTATTATGAAATATGAGTATATTTTAAATTATATATGAGTTTATTTTAAATTATATAACTATATATATACATTTAAATCAACAAATATTTAACAATAAGCTATTGTAGCCTAGCTGGTTAGAGCTGGCCAACTATTATTGAAACTAGAGGGTAAAATTGTATTTTTATGTATTCTGTTATAGTTGACCGTTAGTTTTTGGTCAAATGGACTAAAGTGATGTATTTTGAAAACAACAAGAGACTAAAGTGACTAATATGGTAAAGACATTTAAAAAGGTGACAATTCATGAAAAAGTAGGGTTTTTAATGAAAATACCCCTAAATTTTAAAAGTGACATCCTTCTAACAAACTAATGACATAAAGAGGACACCCTTCTAACAGGATGTATAGGAGGAGTACTAAAAGTTTAGGCGTTGACTTTACCCATTTTAAAAAAACTGAGAGAGCCTCCAGATTTGGGGAGCGGTTGAGCAAGTGGATTATTGATTGATCATATTCATCCATGGTTACGTACAGCATTAAGGACTTCAAATTGCAGAATGACGCGGAGAAGCACTCTGGTTTAGGTACTGCCAGGAGGAGAAACTAAAAGCAGAACAAGAAGAAAAGAGATAAATCCACTGCAATTATTTACTAACAAAAAAAATTTAAGTACTATCACTAATCACTGTACACAATAAGTGCTAATTTCGCATTTAAGTATAAAAAAATAAAACAAAGTCAAAAACCCATTGCAATTCATCACAAGCAACATAAGAAAAATAAGAAAGAAGGAAATCTTCTACGAAAAGTACCAGTTTGGGAATCCAATTCCCAGCTATATCATGATTTATGACTATATACGGAGAATAGAAGATCGGTTTGGAAATCTAATTTCGCGCTATATCATGATTCACGACTATATCCGGAGTAGAAAATCGGTTTGGAAATCCAATTTCCCGCTATATCATGATTCATGACTATATCAAGAGAATATAAGACGTGCATATCAAACATAAACCAAATAGTCAAGGATTTTTATCAAAATACCATAAAGACTTTATATATGAAAAATTATAATGTAACCGATAGCAAACCTATGTAATCTAACTTCACTCCCCATTCGAACAAGAGATAGATCCCAGCAAAGTTGGTAATCCAAGTAGAATTTCTTTAAATCAGTTTGATTGTAATCAATTACTATATTTGAGGTTTATTAAGAAAGTGAGTACTCAACTTGGAACATCACTATGACTATGTTTGAGATTGTATTTGTTTGAGAAATAATCACCTATTTCTCAAGTTTTGAGTAAACATGTGTTTGATAAACTTTCCAAAAACAACTTATTTTACAATTTATTCCTTCGATAAGCAGCTTCTGAAAAGTTGGCTGGAGGTTGCTTTTTAAAGCAGAAGCTAATTTATTGCTTGTGTAATGTCTAGAATATTCTCACTATTTTAGTAAAAAGACGATAATGACCTCACATTAAGTAACTGTATTTTTCAAAAAACTATAATTCAGTAATAATTAAAAAATAAATAAATTCAGAAATATTAAAAAGTGGAAATGGTGAGAAATGTCACATTTTTGTCTCGTTGTTGCACCAACGTCACCGGTTTAATAATTTATGTTTAAAAGACACCTATTTTGGTGAACTACCAAAATTGCCCTTAAATAATCAATTTTTTATTGTCTCTGTACTTCCATCTCCACACTTGAAACACTGAACGCAGTAACTCCTCTCTTTCTCTCTCTACAATAAATTTCAAAACTACTCAACGTTCTTGAGCACAACAAGGTAATATGTTTGTCTGAAATACTGTTTTTTATCCTTCATTTTTAAAAAACGTTCCTTTTGTAAACATGAAGCTGGTTTTGTGAATTTTGAATATGTGAAATTTGAATCTCCGATGCTGTTAATAAAAAGCTCGGAGCCATTGGAAAAGCTCGGAGCCTTTGGAAAAGCTCGGAGCCTTTGAAAAAGCTCGGAGCCTTTGAAAAAGCTCGGAGCCTTGGAAAAAGCTCGAGCCTTTGGACAAAAAGCTCGGGCCTTTGTAAAAAAGCTCGGGACTTTGTAACAAAGCTCGAGACTTTGTAAAAAAGCTCGGCTCTTTTGGGAAAACCCTCGGAATCTTTGGAAAAAAGCTCTGAGCCTTTACTAAAAGCTCAGAGCCTTTACTAAAAGCTCGGAGATCATAGTAAAAACCTCGGAAACTATTTTAAAAGGCTCTGATCCTTTTCCATAGCTTTTATGTTTGTCATAATGGTTTGTGGTGATGAATGTTACAGGAGAATGAATCGGGTGAGAATAGTAATATCTTACAACGGTCGATGGGAGCAGTTACCCGACGGAAGTCAGAAGTTTGTTGGATCCGACAACCAAGGAATGTATGTGTCAAAGAATATGAGTTACGAAGAATTGGTGTCGATCGTGCATACCGTTGTGAAGTATGATGTAAACAAATACAATGTTAATCTACAGTCAATATCAATCGTTCCTGGCGCTACATGTCGCACATTTGTAAGAAATGACGATGATGTTCAGTTTATGCTAGGGGAAGATCGGGTGATCCCTCAATTATGTGTTAGTCTAATTGAGAGGGCAACTGGAGATGTGATACTGAATGATATTCCTGCTCCTGAAAATACTCAACCATTTGGATCCGCTAGTGGTAGCAACGAAGTGTTCACACAAATGAGTGCTACTGAAGGTGGGGAAAACATATGGGATGTCCAACCGGTAGTGGTCGACCATGCAGATGTTGGTGAACCTCAATTCGACGATGTGTTTGGTTGTCGATATGAGATGAATGATGGGCGGTACAATGAGCAATACAATGAGATGTACAATGAGGAGAACACTGAACCGAACCTTGGGCCGAACCAGGAGGTGGATAATGAGGCAAATATTGATCTGGTAGATCATGTAGAGAACACTGATAAAGATCATGTCCAAATTCAAAAACGTGGAAGACGTGTAGAAGGAGTTAGTTGCACTAGAGCAGATATGCCTGGTACTTCCGAGGTCCGGCATAATGTATCTGCAGATGATTATGATAATACCACAACGTGGGTTATTCCCGGAGCAGATTCATACTCGTTTGGGATTGGTAGAAGCACAACCTTGGTAGCAGAAGAACCTACAAGCATGATTTATAAATGTCAGTTCTTTCCACTAAAAAGGATTTGAAGAGACTAGTTGGCCTTTTTGCAATGCGGCGAAACTTCGAATGGAAGGTGAAAAGGTCTAATAAGACAACGTTACATCTTGTTTGTTTGATTGACAACTGTACATGGAAATTAAGAGCGGTGAGAAGAGATGAAGGGACGTACTTCTAAGTAAGAAGTTTTGTCAATGAACACAGTTGTCCCTTGGAGGAGATTCACCGTCGCCACCGACAAGCTAGTGCAGTTATAATTGGAGAAGTGGTTGCACCTAGATTTCAACAACAAGATGGTCGTCTCATGCGTCCTAAGGATATAATCGCCGATATGAAAACAATGTATGGCATCCAAATCATGTACAGTAAGGCATATCAAGCCTTGCATTATGCATTGTCACTGACCTATGGGACACATGAAGAAACCTTCCAACTACTGCCGTCTTTTGGTTACGTGCTGGAACAATAAAATCCCGGCACAATCACTGACTTACAGTGCGCTGACGACGGTAAATTCATTTACTTTTTCATGTCGTTAGGGGCCTCAGTTAGAGGTTTTCGGAGGTGCATGCGTCCTGTTATTGCAGTTGATGGTACCCATTTGAAGGGAAGATTCGGGGGTACAATGTTTGTTGCAACTGCCCAAGATGGAAACGAACAGGTGTATCCAATTGCTTTTGGGTACGGCGACTCCGAAAATAACCTTTCATGGGAATGGTTTTTGGATTGCTTGAAAGGTGCCCTTGGTCATATAGATGATCTGGTTTTTATTTCCGATCAACATGCAAGCATTGAAGCAGGGATTTCTAAAGTGTTCCCATACCATATGTTGTTGGCACTTTGCTGAAAATGTGAAGAAGCGATTTCACAGAAAAGATGTTGCCAGCTTAATGGACAAAGCTGCTAGAGCGTACACTGAATTCAAATATAACCGGTACATGGGTGAGTTACGTAACCTGCACAAGAATGCTTTCGATTATGTTGAATTTGCCGGTCCACACAAATGGTCTCATGTACACTGTCCCCAACGAAGGTTCATGGTGATGATAACAAATGTTGCAGAGTGCATAAACTCATGCCTTCAATTCGCACGACAACTCCCTATGTTGACATTGGCAGAGTTCATTAGGAATATATTACAGCGTTGGTTTCACGATCGACATCGAGCTGCACAGTCCATGCGACATCAGTTGACCGACGCATCACATCTTGTGATGCTACAACGGGTCGAGAAGTGCGGTTATATGACCGTCAATCCAGTGGACTGGAACATATTCTCTGTCAAACGGTCCTGAAAGCAGTGGACCGTTGACTTAGCCCGAAAGACATGCACATGCAACAAATTCCAAATGGACCATTTTCCGTGTTCTCACGCACTCGCAGCGGCAATGTACATTAACAGTATACAATTATACGCTATATTAAGCAAACGTGATTGTAACTTTTTCTATTGCTTTTGCAGGAAGCGAAACTTGGATTTCACATCGCTGTGTTCAGACTACTACAAGAGACAGACACTTATTGATGCATACTCAATTCCTATTATGCCTGTTGGCCATCCTTCTTCATGGGTAGTGCCATCCGACATTGCTGAGCAGGTGGTTTTAAATCCAAAGACCAAGAGACAATCAGGTCGCCCGATGGAGGGTCGACATGCATCGTCTTCCGAGAGGACAACCACCCAATCGTGTAGAAGATGTGGACAATCAGGTCATAATAGCAGGAGGTGTTCTAATCCGCCCTTGATTAATGAAGGTCTTAGCAGAATTGTTCCCGAGGAATACCGTCGCAAGTGTAACGTATGTCATCAAGTTGGACATAACAAACAGACGTGCCTACACAAGGAATCTTCCGTGGGGTGAATCGAGCCGTTCATACTTATTGTTCATGTCGTTGGGTGTTAATTATTACTTTTGTTATTGTATGAAATGCGTGTGTTGTACTTGTAAATGCAAACACTTGAAATTTTGAACAAAAAATTTGAAATTTGAAAGTTCATTACTATAATTGTTTGTACATCGACAACTACAACATCTAATGAGGCTTGGAGTTACAAAAAATCTCCACAGCCATCTTCTCCCGTATGGTGCACATATCTTCTTCTGACCAGTCGAACGTCTTCCTGTTCGCCAGTACGTACTCCATCAATCTCAAGGTATGAGCACCACAGTTACCCCTGCGACTCAGCACATGAACAACATTTACAATTGAAGTTTAATAAAACAAACTTCAAGTTTAAATGATGTTCGTACAATCATACCCTCTAGTCTGTTGGGGCACATGTGTTGTAGACACCATGCTTACCCCAAAGGGCCTATTCCGATTATCGTACTTCGCCTCGCCCGTTGGTCTGGCATCGTGAAACCCCATCTGATGCAACATCGAGGGTAGAAACCACCGCAATGAAGAGACCTGCTCTTTCCTGATCTGTAGGGGGACTTCCTGTCTGAACGGGTCTAGCAGGTGGAGCTTCCCGACAGTAAGGTCGACCCTGGCCACGAGCCAATGCTGGTCACCAATGTTGCACGGAATAAGAACCTGTACCAAGTGTTCAAGATATTGTTATGGTCAAAATAAGAATTATTAATTAAACACATTGAAACCATAACTGTATTGCGTTCACCGCGTCAACCTCGTGCCATGGTCGGTTCCCTACAGGGAGCAATCCACGTACCGTCATCAGATCTTCAGGGGACCACCTGTACTTCAACACAGACCATTTTTTCGGGGCTTTGCCCACAGCATCGCGAGGCATGATTCTCCGCCACTGAAACTCCAGCATTGACTGAAAATAGATAACGAACCGAAACGTTAGAAACATGATGAAACACAACAAACAGACGTGCGAAAACAGTACATTTGAAATACTTACATAGAACTGAGAATCTAGTAAGTTCATCCTCTGAATGTAGACACTGGGGAATGCTCGCTGACGCTTCCGTAAAATATGCAAGTATGCGTCCATATGCTAACAATATAAACATTATACATTGTTAGTATTCTTCCATAAGTTAAACAAACTTAAAAGATAATCGAAGTAAGGAAAGTACCTTGTCCTCCAACTCCATAAAGTTGGCTTGCAACCGGTGGAACCAAGTCACAGGCACGGGGGTCATCAGATCCACATCACGTATGCATAATTTTTAATTATTTAGAAAAACAACTAATTTAACTTAAGTGTTTCAGAATAAATTCACAATATTATATTACTTACAATTCCCCCGTCACGTTCCTCTTGTAGGCTTTGTAAGCCATAAGCTGGTCAGCGTTTACAGAATCATTGGGCCTGAATGTATGTGCTGATGACAGGGGTAGTGTCCTTGGCCTCTTCGGCCGACAAGGGTCAGTGTATGGGCTCACCAACTGCCAGCCTCGTTTGCGAATCCGCTGCTGCCTATGCTGACCGTGGACCACTAGGGGGTGTTGGGAGGAGGAACTCTGTCCCCGTGGATCACGTCGAGGGCTCCGATGGGATGAGATAGACCTGTGGGGTAGAGTGGGCTGTGTCGGGATGGACCGGCAGTGTCACTGGGGGGTGAGGTGTGACGGGATCGAGTAGATGAGAGCGGTGTCGGATGGACAGCAGGGGTGCTCTCTATGGATCGCCTGGTCAGGTCAGGAGTGTGGACTGTATGGGAGGAGGGAGGAGGACCCAGTGGACTGGACAGGTCTGTTGTGTGGTCCTGGATTTGAATAGGAGGATCCACATCTTGTACCTCCATAAGCAGCGGAAACTCTAATAACGCCTGGGTAACTGTCTCCCCAAATACTTATGTATCCGTGCCACCAGGGACTTGCATCTGCTGGTCTCGTACTGTATCTCCAGCAATTGGACCCTGCGTCTGAGGTCCATCAGCCTCCGTCGTAGGTCTGGTGGTTGGGTCTGTCCCTCCGTCTCTGTCTCTACGTGGAGAGTCTCGATCATGGGAGGGTGGACCATCCCTGCCTGACTGTGATGTCGAACCCCACCACCCCCGGAGAAAGTCCATCACCTCCCTATGCTGTCTATTCCGTTCCTGATCACTCTTCCGGAGATCCTCCCGTAACGCAGTGACTGCATCCATCACATCTTGGATTTTTCTTTCCAAAAGGTCCTGAAACAAAATCATTATTGTCAGTACTAAAACCCAACACTTGTTTCAACATAAATAATGCATTACACCATTTTTGACATACCTGGCGATGCCCTCCAACGTCTTCTCGTGAATGTACTCCACAGGGCATCGCAAATCGAACCTGTCTGCGCCTAAGAGGACTCCCAGTGATGAACTCCGGGTCCGAACCCTCTGTATCCGGCCTGTGCCTGAGGGGACTCCCACCGTCAAACTCCTGGTCTGAACCCTCCGTATGACTGGGTCCGGCAATCGTATGATGTAAGGGATCCGGTAACGAGCCGTCGTGTCCATCGGCAGCAATATATAGACTGCCTCCCTCATTTATGCCCTCGTAGTACAGTGCAACCCTCTCAGCTGCTGTCGGCACCAGTGCAGTCCTCGTAAACATCTGAAATCGTTGTTAGACCATTGTATTTGTATAATCGTAATATGTAAACACTTTAACACAATAGATCCTTACCCTGGCTAAGAAAATCTTGTCCAGCTTGTCCGACCTTGGTTGCTTATGCAACTGCCATTTCAGCATACGGGGGGACAACTCAATCCGCCTACGAGTCCCAAATCGGGTCCCAAGCTTGGGGATAACCTCATACGCAAATACCTATGTAAAAAAATAAGTTATTCAGAATCCAATCATTTATTCCGTAACTCATGTAAAAAAATATTCAGGTTTTCAAACGATACAAATTCTAAATTCTCACCAACAGTGCGTGAGCTAGACAGTAAATGTTGTACGTCTCCACCGTGTGAACGTCAGCGCCCTTTTCCTGCTGTTGTCTCTCATACCGCACATGTCGACCGTCCAAGGCATGCTTGAATCCAATAATGGACTGCCTATACACGTGGGCACCCTACGGGAATGCATCAAAAGCGTCCAAGTCCTCGACTAGCCGGATCTGTCATAATAGAACTTTCTCTCTCTCGTCCAACCCCATCAATATCCAGTTTAGCATATAAAAGAGGCACAGCTTCACTGCACCGTACTGCTCCTCAAATACACCGATCTGTAGAACAGCTCTCAGCTGTTCATAATCCACCTCATCTACACCATTGAAATACCGTTGGTGTATCCCGTTCTGAACCATCTCATACCTCGTCATGTCGGGAATCACTCCAAACTTCAATCCGGTGATCAGACAGAATTCAATCTTGGAGAACTGGACCGAACGAAGACCTAACATAAATCTCATCTCATCCTCCGGCCCATCGTGATGTAGTTCGAGCAATAGCAGTCGATGGACTATGCTACCCGAAAACTTCATCCCCAGATCCATCTTAAGGAAATGACCAAAACAAGACTCTGTATACCGACATCGGTCTTCGACCTTGAATTGTTCTGGTACACTGTCCAGTGCGACGTCGATATCTTTAAGGTCGCTGAAATGGTCATGCCGAGTAATTTTTCCATCATACCATTCATCCTCTGGAGTTTTAAGCAAATCCTTTAGTTCACTACCCATCTGAATTTTCACAGAAACAATGCATCAGTAAATGTAAAAGACTCAGACATAATAATATAAAATAGCAGGGAAGCAGTTTCAAAAAGCTCGGACTCATATTGAAAAAGCTCGGGCAGTTTGAAAAAAGCTCGAACGCGTTTTGAAAAAGCTCGGACACAGTTTGAAAATGCTCGGACTCATTTAAAAAAAGCTCGGACTGTTGAAAAAAGCTCGGGCACTGTTTGAAAAAGCTCGGACACATTTTGAAAAAGCTCGGACACATTTTGAAAAAGCTCGGACTGTTGAAAAAGCTCGGACTCAGTTTTAAAAAGCTCGGACTGTTTAAAAAAGCTCGAAAACTGTTTGAAAAAGCTCGGACAGTTTAAAAAAGCTCGGACTATTTAAAAAATCTCGAACACTGTTTCAAAAAGCTCGAAAACTGTTTGAAAAAGCTCGGACATTTTAAAAAAGCTCAGACTGTTTAAAAAATCTCGGACACTGTTTCAAAAAGCTTGGAAACTGTTTCAAAAAACTCGGCCAAATTTTAAAAAAGCTCGGGAACAGTTTTAAAAAGGTCGGACTCATTTTTAAAACTCTCGGATACCCAGAAAAAGCTCGGAACCAGTTTGAAAAAGCTTAAAAAATGCCCAGAATCACCTTGGAAAAGCTCGGGAACCCAGATCTTCAACAGATTTACAAACCCTAACCTAACCCCCAACCATTCTCAGATCAATAAACAAACCTAATCTACAAGTTTAATCAACAACCAACATCAAACATGAACTTATTAAAAACAAAATCTACAACATAATCTGACTCAACTTACCGCAGTCGATTGAAGATGCTCTCGTCTGAACACCCGAAAAAACACTGTTGTCCTACCGCCGGTTACTTCGACGTCTTTTTCAATCGGAAAACCACTGATCTTCCAACGCCGGTTCTTTTTCCAGCCGATGTTTTCTCTCCCTGGTTTTTCTCACTAAGTTTGAAAACGACAAAAACTCACTTGGAAGGGGTATTTTTGTCTGGACACCTATATTGGTGCCTTTTAAACATGAATTAGTAATGTGGTGATATTTGCACAACACCCACCCCAAATAGTGCTATTTATTTTTTGAGCCCATATTAAAAATTCAAAACAAAAGAGAATATTATTTTTAATAAAAATAAACTTTTTCTAAAAAAAAAACTTGAAGGATAGTGGCCACCATTGTCGCCGGTGATAGTGGCCACCGTCATCGCCTACGAAAGTGGCGGGAGGTTAACTGGACTTCTCCGGCAAAGTCGACGCCGTCGGAGGAAGCCGGCCTGTTTCTGTTGCGACGGCAGATTCATCGCAATCACAATTGAAATCGAAATCAAAATCAAAATCGTGAGATTCTATCATAATCGATCACTAGTATAGACATGACCGCGGTTCGATTCCGGTTCCGAACCACCGGTTTCGGTTCCAAAGGGACCTGGAACCGGAACCGTCTGGAGGGGGTTCCGGTTCCGGTTCCACCGGTTCCCGATTTCAGACGGTTCGGTTCTTAAATTTTTTTTTAATCAACTCACATCTCAGTTCTCAAGTTCTCAGTTCTCACAAACCCCATCCAATTACCTAGATCGCACAAACCACACAAATCATCACACATATTCGGTTCTTAAAAAAAAAATTAATCACCTGATTCACCTCAGTTCCTGTCTTTCCACTTCTTAAAAACCCCACCCAATTACCCAGATCACACAAATCACACAAATCATCACACATATCACAAATCCTAACCCAGATCACAATTCGCAAGTCTCAAATCCCATATCCCATTCATCACACTAATCAACCCCAAATCACCAAAATAACAGATTATCCCAAAAATCCAAATCGCCCAGTCACCCACCACCACCGCACCACCGGTCAATGACTCACCGGAGATCGAAGAGAGAGAGAGATCGAAGAGAGGTTTTATAAGGAGATCAATGAGAGAGATCAAAGAAGAGATCACCGGCGAGTCGACGACGACAGGATGAAGAAGAGATCGCCGGTAAGGGAGAGTCGGAGAGATCGATCATCGATCATCGATAGAAGTGAGGAAGTCTGGTAGTTTGGTCGAATGAAAGAAATAGAGATAGAGAGAGAGGGAGAGAGATCAGAGAGAGTCAGAGAGATCAGGTAGAAATGTAGAAAGAGAGAAATTTATATATATATATATATATATTCTAGCGGCCAAAATAAAAAAAATAAAAAAAATTGGATTGGAACCGGTGGTTCCAGAACCGGAACCGAACTGTCGGTTCGAATAGCCGGTTCCAGTCCGGTTTTATTTTTTAAGAACCGAACGGAACCTTAAGCCTCACGGTTCAGGTTCTGGAACCGGAAGCCACGGTTCAGATTTTTTACCACGGTTACGGTTCGGTTCCACGGTTTGAACCGAACCACGGTCATGTCTATCACTAGATCCATCGCAATCACGATCGTGATAATGAAGGAGGCTCATTCGAGTAGAACTGGTCTCTCCGGTGCCAGAAAAGCTTTTCACAGCCTTCGACGCCACCGGTAGAGGCTGGTTCTCGTCATTTGCTGAGTTTCAGATTTGAAGAGACTGAGTTGACTTGGGTTTTGAACGAGTTGTTTGCTAAATGACTGAGTTGACTCGGTTATAATTTGTTTTTGTTTTTCCTGTTTAAATTTCTTATTTATTTCTTTTTATATGCTTTACATTTATATTATTAATGATGTCTAGTTTAGTAATTTTGTTCAATACATTTTCCATCCTTCCAAAAGTTAAGCAATTTTAAAATTTAGTTTACCAAACCCTTAATAACTTTTTTTCTAAGGGGTCGTTTGTTTTTTTGTCTCAAGACTGAATAATCCTGAATTTTTCTAAAGACTGAATAGAGACTGAAATCCGAACTTAAATGATATGTTTGTTTTTTTTTCTTACATCTGAATGTATTGTCAACACGTTTTTTTTAAAAAGTAAAACTGTCTGAAACTAAATAATTTTACATTTATACTCATGACAAATAATTATACATATAATATGGAATAAAAACAATCTAAAAATAACAATTATATATGAACACATATACAAATAAACTTCATTTTTACTAAGAAAAGAAAAATATTTTTTTTTTCAAAAAATAAAATGAGCAGCAGGAGAACTCACATAAAACACTCTAAAAAATAATATATAAATACATCACCATAATATCATAATAAAACATTGATATTAAACACCAATATGAGAAATGATTAGTGTTTTTTTTCAAACAATTTAAAATAAGCAATATATTAAAATAAAGATTTTTTTACTACATATAATTATCATGAAATTAGAAATATGCTATATATGGGGGATAATATCGGAAGAAAAGATTTTGAATTACATTTAATGCAATTCAGTGATTTGCTATTAAGTGAAAAGTCAGGCTTTTTTACTTTGTATTTTAAGTTGTTTTTTGGTATTTTTTAAGTTTTTTGACCATTCAAAAAACAAACAAAACAACTTAATAACTATGATTTAGATCCATTAAGTTTTAAGTGGAAAAAATAAATGACCCTTAAGTTGATTATTTCCTAAGTAAAGCTATAAGTAGATTTTTTCTTTAAGTGTAGCAATCTCAAATATAGCCTAAAACAACCCCACTTAAGAATACAAATGAACACAAAAGGAATTAATAAATTATAAATGGGCATTAGAGCTAGCATCTCCTTACATATATGATATATTTATCTATTATAAATACTTAAGGTTTCAGTTCATATTGCAATGAAAAGTACGAAAAACATACCTCTAGAAAGGCTGGCGATAGTTTCAGAACTTGAATGTTGCGAATTCCTTTGAGGGTGTTATTCAGAAGATTGCGACTTTCTTCGAAGGTTGTAATGTCAGATAGATCAGAATCAAAGTAAAGTAACACATTCTGTAAAGAGTTTGTGTCTTTAAAAGATAACCAGGATGGCGAACCTAAAAGATTGAAAGACACAAGACTTGGGCAAGCAATAATAACCTCACAGTTTAAACCATCACGTACCATGGAATGCGAGAACATTTATGTTCAAATTCCTCAATCTAGGAGCAGTAATGTCAAGAATCTTGAAATCGCTAAATACACAAGAATGCATAATCAAACTCTCCAAAACAGGGCAACTGGAAACAAACTTTGCAAGCACCACAGAATCTGAAAACTGGACCTTGCATAGATTCAGAGACTTAAGACCGGTAAAACCAGGAAATTCGGGCAGCTTCAGGACACAGTAAAGATCAATATATATCTTCAAATCAACTAATGATTCACAATTTACCATGCAACGACGCAACTCCATTTGTGTTTCTGAGTGTAATTTCAGATCAAGTCGTTGCACCTTTCGCTGTGCCAAAACATTCATCCATTTATAAAATGTGTAATCACCGCGATAATTCGTATACTTTAGACGAAATCTTTGGATATGAACCGAACGTCTTGAGACATCAATACCCAGCTCACGAAATCTTTGATTTCCCATTGATTGTTTCCACGGACCATCTTAGTTCTGGCTGTGACCAAACAGTGTCAACATTGAAATTCAAGTAAGGCATCTCAACCCAAAAGTACCTCCATTTTCGACAGACCCAGCCCGCTCTGATAACGTCGACGGTTTCAAGGAAGACTGCTTAGTCTATCACCGTCGTCGTCACCACCGTCGCCGCTTGACGGGATTTTAGTTTTTGTGAGAGTGAGTGCCATTGAAATTGCAACCAAAGAAAATCAGCCTCAGAAAATTATGTAATTGATTGAGGACTTTATACACCTTTTGATTTAGGTTTTATACCGGGAAGTATTGTTAGCATTTTCTATGAAAAATGATTAAAAAACATATATATATTTATATATATATATATAGAGAAATTTTCAATTCAGTACGCACTGATATAACTTCATCAGTGCGTTGGATGTGGACTCTTAGATTACCATACTTTGACTCAAAGTGTATGCACTTGTCAAAACTTCTCCATAATCAGTGTTGCATATGCAACACACTGATATAATTTATATTAGTGCGCACTGAGTAAAAAATGACTATATATACGTCAAAGTATGTAAATCTAATAGTCCACATCCAACGCACTGATAAAGTTATATCAGTGCGTACTGACTTGAAAATTCATATATATATATATATATATATATATATATGTTGTTGTTGTTGACAACTCTTTAAGAGTTTAAGATGTAAAAATAAAAATAAATGATTTACATCCAGAATTTTGAAAAACTGTTGAAATTAATGTTTAAGCCCACAAATACAAGTATACCAAATTCTCAAATGTTAATGTTGACAATCTTTTAGTCAAATGATTGAAAAATCAATAATATATATGATATTTCTATCCATATTTATGTATCTCAAGAGCATCGATATCGATATGATATGAGGTATAATATACTTTCCATAAAAATATCTTGTAAATATCCACAATATTTCTATAAAATATCGATATCGGTAAATATTCTGTAGTTTAATTTGACTTAATATCGTGGATATTTCCAAAAATATCATGAAAATATATGTAAAATATCCGATATATTTGCGTCAATAAAAAGTGAAAAATTTATGATATTCCTTGATGTTAATATATCATTGGATCCCGAACAAACCATATAACAATTAGGGGTGTGCAAAAAACCGCCAAACCGAACCAACCCGTCTAACCCAACCCAAATTTTATGGGTTGGTTCGGTTTCACATGTAAAAAAATTATTAATCGGTTTCACATGTGTATATATATATATATATATACACATATACTTTGAGTCAAAGTATGTAAATCTAATGGTCCACATCCAACTCACTGATAAAGTTATATCAGTGCGTACCGACTTGAAAATTTCTATATAAATATATATATATATATATATTGTTGTTGACAACTCTTTAAGAGTTTAAGATGTAAAAATAAAAATAAATGATTTACATCCAGAATTTTGAAAAGAGTGGTGCTATTGGCACATACCCCTACTGATCTATTCATGCACTACTTTTTAAAATTTTAATTTAATTAAATAAAATTAAATGTTTTTATTAAATTTTTTGGTTTATTTCCAATACTACCCATTTTACTTATTTTTCAAACTTAATACATACCATATATGATCTCTCTATCTATGTATATGTATACATCTCTTTCACCTCCATTGATTAATTTATTTATTTCTTCTTATTTCTTTTTTTTTAAATTTTTTTTCTTCTTATTTCATGATGGAAAAGAAAAAAAAAATAACAGAGTACTTCAATACAACGACATCTTGATATCATTCTAAAGAAAAAATAAACTTCAAACTTATTTCCAGAGAATGAATTGTTTCCAGATACTTACTATCATTGTCAGACAATTCTTGTTTTATGTCATTCACAGACAATTCTTCAAGGTGTTTGATATCGTTTTTAGACAATTCTTCCATATTCTTGATATCGTTATCAAACTCTTCCATAATATTTTAGATGTATGTAAGAAGCAGATTTTAGAGTTTAAGAGTTAAATTTTTTTTTTGAAAAAGCATATTACTGTGTTTTTTTTTTTGGAAAATGAATGTGAGATTTTAATAAATTTACCTTGTAGAAGATTTCTTTCCTAAATTGTATGTCTCTTTAAGTAATTTTGATAAAATAAAAAAAAAGAATATTATATAATTAAAAAAGTAGGGCATGAATAGATCAGTAGGGGGTGTGCCAATATCACAGCTCTTTTGAAAAACTGTTGAAATTAATGTTTAAGCCCACACATACGAGTATACCAAATTCTCAAATGTTAATGTTGACAATATTTTAATGAAATGATTGAAAAATCAATAATATCTATGATATTTCCATCCATATTTCTGTATCTCAAAAGCATCGAAATTGATATGAGGTATAATATATTTTCCGTAAAAATATCTTGTAAATATCCACAATATTTCCATAAAATATCGATATTGGTAAATATTCTATAGTTTAATTTGACGAAATATCGTGGATATTTCCAACAATATCGTGGAAATATATGTAAAATATCCGACATATTTTCGTCAATAAAGTGAAAAATTTATGATATTCCCTGATGTTAATGGATCATTGGATCCTGAACAAACCATATAACAAATTAACAATATATAACTATGATTTATGAAATCATGTTGTAAATTCTTTTTTATTATTTTTTTTCATCAAGAATCTCATTATTAACATTTATTTTTCATACAAGATTATCATAATTTTTTTTTTGGTTTTTTTCAATAAGAATCTAATAATTATTTTTTGTCTTTTTGAAGTACATACCACCATCTAATGAAATAACCTTTTGAATCAATTTTGAATCCAGAGGTGTAGAGATCTCCAATTATCATCCTACACAGTTTCCTCTACATGAAAGGATGGGTGGGAAGAAATCAAGAAGCTTACATGTGGCATGTTTGTGATTAAATTAAAAATTATTTAAATTGCATGTCATGATATTGGTACTGTATGAGTCAATATGGTAGCCGCACTATGTTTGAACAACTTAGGTCTTCGTTTTTGTGTTAAATTATAGAAACAATGATTTTTAGAGCCACTAATTTGGTGAAGTGGTCCCTAAATGACCATTAATTTTTCGAAATGGCTCAAATGAGCCATTTCATAGAAAGAAAGTATTAATTATTATCACTTTACCAATTAATTGTTTGAAGTCTATTTTTTTCCGTTATGATCTGTTAGAATAGAGGTCAAAACAATAAAACAAGAAAAGACAATATTGTAAAATCATCAAGTCATCATCTTAGGGCACAATTCGATAAGGATGTTCAAAGCTTATGTCCATTAACGTAGGGAAACTCTACAACAATTGAGCTTCACTGAGCTTTTTTCTTTGCCTTCACCGTGAATCTCACTTTAGAAACGGAGTTATATGACACATGTGACGGCATGCATGATGATTTGGCTAATGGAATGGAGGATTATTTTGAGCGGAACAGGAGAAGGACGATTGCGAGATATGGATTACGAGGTACTACTTTTAATGAAGTTTATTTAGTTTTGGAAAGACTTTATATGATTTTAATTCAAAATTACTTCTTTAATTTCTTTATGTTTCTTCAACAAAACCACAAGATCCCCTGTTTTCTCAGTTTTTCTTTTCAGTATATCCCAACTCAAAAGCTCAAAAACACAGTAAATACATATTATATTTGTCTTGAATAATTAAGAAGGGTATGGATTAGATACTTTAGAGTTGTTCTACATAGCTTGAAAAAAAAAATAAGACTAGCAAGCCATTAAGACATGAATTGATTTATATGGAAAAGTCTGTTAGACATAATGCCCGTTAAGCAATATTATAGCAATTACATAACAAGTCTCAGAACTTTTTTCTTATTTTCAAAGTTTAGCAGTAGCTGACCGTCAATGGAGTTGGATTGAAAGAAATTTAAGCTTTACTTGGTATTGTTTTCTTTATTGACTTGTTTAATAATAAAATTGTTTCAATTGGAATGATTTTTTTTTTTTTTTTTAAGAAATTGAATTTGCAACTGACTAGTTTGGAATGGAACTTTGAAGCATTAGTCATCGATGCTGCTCGGTTCAGGTGGGGGATTCTTAAAATATATATTTTCAACATTTTGTTGGTGGGTAGAACAAATTTTTTTTTTTTGGAAGTACTTTTATCTATTTTTTAGCTCAATAATAGATTTTGTTAAAAGAGTAAACTGCTAAAAAAAACGAGACATCATATAGATTTTGGTTTTATGACTTTATGATTTTAAGATAGCTTTCGGTTATATCTAGGTATATATATTTTGGGTGCCTAAATAATGTTGTGCTAGGAAAAGAGTTGTCGGGATTTTATTAACTTTATTTTACTGTTTTTGTATTCTTTTTATGATTTTAAGATAAAATACTATTTTGGACATAATACTTTATTGTTTTTGGTTTTTTATGGGTTTACAAATAGATTATGATTTTGGGTTCTTAAATAGTGTTTTGCTTATTTGTATTTAATTTGTTATTTCTCTTACCATATTTGAGCAAAATTATCATTGAATTACTTGAATATTATATCCTTTCATAGATGATTTTTCGACCTTTATACTATGATTGTCTTCTATGACGGGGCATTTGACAAGAGTAATGGAAAAACAAAATATTTTGGCGGGAAGTGTGAGATAGTGATTGACTGTGAAGTCATTGTGATCCTGGACTTTTATGCTTTGGCTAGGAGATTTGGGTACCATAAAGACTATGAAGCTTGGTATGTTGTTCCCAGACTTGGTTTGGAAGATGGGTCTGTTAAGATTATTACGAATGATGATATGGAACATATGAATCATGCATTGAATCCTGATAAGAGAGTTGAGTTGCATATCCAAGGTACAAGGGTTGAACATGATGAAGCAGATCCTTCTAATATGAATCAATTTGAGAATGTTGAAGTGAAGAACCAGAACAGGGTGATATGGAAGATGATTACCTTGGGGCATATTTTCATAGTTGAAGTGAGAGTGAAGACTTTGACAATGATTTTATGGAACTGGAATACCAACAAGAGGAAGAGCTTAATTGAAGTTGTTGAGCATAATGATGACTTTGTGGTTGATGGTGAGTAGCATAATGAAGGAGAGAATGATGGGCAAGAAAATTATGGGTCCGAAGATGATGAAAGTAAGCTTGATGATGAGCAAATGACATCTTTGAATGAGTTGAGAAAGCTGGATATAAAAAGGGATTTAAAGAAAACCAAAGCGTTCAATTCGAACTTTGAATTTTTGACGAGAACAGTAATCTTAAGAATATAAACCTAAGGGTCTGCCAAGGTTTTTTTACGAGGAAGGTTTTCAAAAATGCAGTCAAAGAGTATGCTATAAAGAAGGGTCGGTCAATACTCTTTCCTTGCAACGAGCCAAAATGAGTTCAAGGAATTTGCAAGATGAGGGACAATTGTTGCCCCTAGTCAGCTTAAGGTTCTAGGTATGAGAAGGACACCACTAGTTTCATTCTAAAAACCCTAAATGACAACCACACTTTCCATAGGGTTCAGAAGAATAGACTTGCCAATGCTTGTTGGCTTTCTAAGAGGTACACCAAGACCCTTAAACCTGTTGGGAACTTCAAGTTTTGAGATTTTATGGGAAAGGTCAGAAGGGACTACATCTTGGCACCATCTAGAAGCCAGGTGTATCTGGAAAAGAACAAAGCTAGAGATAATTCAGGGAAGCATATATGCACAATATAGAAAGCTTAAGGATTATGCAGAAGAATTAAAGAGGTCTAATCCAGGTTCAACTATGGTGACAAACATTGAATTGGGAGCAAATGAAGAACATTTATTTAGGAGAATTTACATTTTCTTAAATGCGTGCAAAATTGGTTGGCTAGCTGGTTGTAGGCTAATAATTTGCATAGTTGCTTGTAAGTTCCACAATTTTGTGATTGGCTTATTTCTGTGACAAACGACAATGGGATATTTTGTAAGGGTAGCTTAGGTTCTTCATGTGATAATCAAGTTCGTGATCGAGTTTAGAAAGCTTCCTAGAATCCGGAGTGCTTCAAGATTAAGAGCATCAAATGAATATCACTTGACTTGTACTATTGAAGAGAAGGTGCACACACATAACTCATTCATTTGTGTATTTATTGTCATTTAAGTGTGCATTTCACCATTCACACACTTGCACATATTGCATATAGGTTAGTGTGTTAGATTGCATGAGAATGTCTCTTCTTCTTATTATCGCGGTTTTGGTGTAGCCGTGGTGAACTGCGAAAATCATTCCAATGGATTTCACTGTCTAAGTGTCGTTATGGACTACCGTAAAAAATGGGCACGACATTCATTCCAGAGGATTTTGTGGTTCAAGTGTCGTCTTGGACCACCACGGAAAAATGATCGTAAAAAACCTTCTAGAGGTTTTCGCTGTCTAAGTGTGGTCTTGGAGAATTGCGACAAAATGGCGCGAAGTTACTCTAGTGATTTTCACTATTATGGTTTTGTCATGAACCACTATGAAAATGAGACCGTGACTTTTCGGCGATGATTTAGTTACCTTTGTTGCGGCGGTTTGTCGTCATGGTCAACCACGAAAACATGAATGTGACAAATTGTTTTTTGCCAAAACTATGTAGTTTTGCAAGTCCCCTATGTATTGTCCAAGACACCTTATTGTTCACCAAGAACTCTAAAATTCTGAGATTAAGTAAGCATATTGAGTTCATAGAGAGAGGAAAGTTCTTACAACTACTTGTGACTCTCCAAATCCCCATTCATTGCATTTAAGACTTCATCAAGCATGGATTTCTTGTGCATCATCATTTGGTAGGTGTTGACGGTGATTTCTGGACTACGTGAAGTGATCACTCGTTACACAAAATATGTGAAGTTGATGATTATGTAATAAATAGAGAAGAGTGAAAGAAACTGTGAAAGTAAGATTTTACGTGGTAAAACCTCAAGGTGAGGAAACATCCACGGCTGCCGGTAATGGCAAGAGAAAAATTCACTATGTATAACACGATTACACACTCAGCCTTACTTGCTCTCTTGAATATCTAAAGATTCATTAACCCCTTCTTAGGTGCTTTTAAGATCTATTTATATGTCCATAGATCCTATTTCTTGGTGTACAAGTAATAGAATGGTAGTGTTTTTACAGAATACAATTAACTCCGACTTATCTAAGTCATATTCATCTTCTTTCTTATTTTGAATTCTGATGTCTTTAAGGAAATTTGTTTCCTTATCAAAGTATGCTTCTTGAGACCTTATTTAAGGAGGATTCTTCTTTACGTGTTTGAGTCGTAATAACGTTACCAACATGCCAAGCATCCGATCCTATCTAGACTTTATCCACATGTCGCTTAGCCGACCGTCTTTCAAACCCGATCAGATCTGTTTTACCCCCGACCATGGATCTTCACCTGATCAAGTAATTAAACCCGATCATTCAGTTTCCCCCTATCGTTGTTGTGATAACCCGATCAATCTAATTACCTTGGTCGGATTTTCCTAACTCAACCATCTAAGTAACTCTGATCAGTATTGTAGGGATATTTTTTGATCATTTTATGTTGGTTCAATTTAGTTGACATTTGTTGACACGTCACTTATTGTTTCCATGCTACACGGCGTTTATGCTGACATGCCACCTTTCCAAATTGTACCAATAACAGTAGGTAAGAACAAAATTTCATTTCATTTATTGATCTTCCTTTTTATTTACCAAGACATCATCATTATTTCTTTTTCATTAAGGCTTTGGTGATTGTAGAGGTTAGCTAATAATTAGGGTTGTTGGGTTTGCACATTCACACCTAGTTAAGCATTTAGTGTTAGTCTAGCACTCATATGCATTTAGCATTCATTGATTGTTCACTTTAGAAATTGATTCTCTTCATTGAGTCCAAGTCTTGTGGCTACATGTTATAGATGTACAAGCAAATTGAAGTCTTGAAACTAAATGGTTGGTTGGCGAGCATTGTCAAGACCCACTACTAAAGTCCCACGAGTAGGATAGATTGAGTTTAGAATCTTGAGAATAGTGACTAGGAGTCAACTTAGGTTGTAATCAATTATTCAAATAGTGGAGTTTCTATGACTAAGTGGCCAGCGAGGCTAGTCCCGTATTTTTTCCTAGTTGGAGTGTTTCCACGTAAAAATCAAATGTTCATTTATATTCCGCAATTTACTTGATTTTTGTGTTGTTTGTATGTTTAATTGTGATTAATCAAAAACTTGGTAATTAATTTGATTAAGAACCCATTCACCCCTCATCTAGGTTGTTTAGACACATTTAGAGTTATTTTCAATGCATGTCACACTAAGTCCTAGCACAAATCCTATCTTATGTTTGCCATTGGAATCGATGCAGACAACTCGTACTATCAAATTTCTTATATTGTGGTTGAGAGGGAAAGCTAAGACATATGGAAGTGGTTTTTATAGTTGCTCACGGTAAATTTGAACTTTAACTAGCCGTTTGGTATAACTTTCATGACTGACTAACAGAAAGGCCATGTTGAGGTTATCAATGAGCTGTGGGGAGACAGTGAACACAGGTTCTATGTCAGGCATATATATGCTAATTTTAAGAAGAAGTTTAAGGGTGATTTAATTTGAAACAAATAATGGTAAGCTGTAAAAGCATCAACAAATGAAGAGTGGAAGAATATCAATGAGCAAATAAAGGTCATGGATTTTAAAGCTTGGAAATGTTAGGTTTTTGAGTCATGTGTTGGCATAATTCCATATCAAAACAACATTTTCTTTGTATTGATTAGTTGTCTAGGCTTATCATGATTCAAGCCTCAAGGAAGAATGACAACTTATCAAGCAAAATGGAGTCTTCAAGAGAAGCAAGCTATATTTCATATCAAAAGTATATTTAGATCTCTTTTCTATTGCAAGGCTAAGGCACACACAAATTGCATCCTTAATAATGTATGCACATGCATTAGAATTAAATTGACAAAGTTGGTAAAGATGTATGTTCTAGGACTATATCTAGGAAACGACATACTTATGTGTTCATGTGTTTGTTTGTTTTTGTTTTTGTGATATCGGACTTGAATAAATTCTTCTTTTATTCCTTATTGAGTTCCAGTCTTTTCGGTTACTCATTCATTGGTTTTTGAGTTCCGAGTTGGAAGTTATGAAACTTTTCGTGTCTTTATCATACATGGTTTTTGTCTTAGTATATCGAGTCAATTTCCATATCTTTTGTGAAATTTTTGTATACGTCTATGTCTGTAAGAGAGTCCCAATTTGTAATCCAAAATCGGATTCAAATTCGGAGATCGGAGGCCGGAGAACGGCCGAAGAACTTGAGAGGAGTGCGAAAAGGTCAAAGGAGGCAAGAGTGGCCAATTGCCACTTGCACCCCTTTCCCATGGAGGCACGTGACCCTTACAGGAAGGGAAGCTTCCTGCCCTCGTGAGGCCCAAGCGCCTCTATGGGGTGGTGATGTGGAGAGTAGCAATTGGCCACCTGAGATCCATCTCTCTCCATCTCACTTTCCCTCC
This sequence comes from Dipteronia sinensis, assembly GCA_033220585.1. Taxonomy (NCBI): domain Eukaryota; kingdom Viridiplantae; phylum Streptophyta; class Magnoliopsida; order Sapindales; family Sapindaceae; genus Dipteronia; species Dipteronia sinensis. The sequence continues at coordinate 29,099,224 of CM065642.1, forward strand.
TATTTTCTTTTAAATGCTCTCTTTCCCTCTCATTTCCTTATAAGAAGAAAATTGTGCAGAATTTCTCTCCAAATTCTAAAACTTCCAAACACCATATCTCACTCATTTCTTATCCGATTTGAGTGATTCAAGTTAGAGAAACTTCGTATTGGAGTTCTCTATCATCTCTAAGAAAGTTTGAAGTCATTTGTTAAAGTTTTGTGGTGGTTCTACACCTTCGTGTGTGTGCGTTAAGTGTCTTTGTTTTTATATTTTTAGTTATATTAGAGTTCTAGAGTATCTTAGACTCTTAGGTTTAAACTCATTATTTTAGTAGATAATTAATTCTCTATAAGAACGATCTTTGCTTATCCTATTTGCTATTTCTCAAAATTTGTGCACCTGCATGGTTTTTATTATTTTTGTTTGCCTATTTGGCAACCAACATGGGATTCTGTTGAAGCTCGTGAGTATAAAAGAATTTAGATGAAATATGCTCGTTTTATTTCCCTTTAAATCATCATCTAACTTGAGAAATACAAGTCACATTATCTTCAAAGATTGATGCCAACATTTTTACGTATAATGGAAATAATCCAAATGCTTGTACTTTGAATATGATGAATAATGAAACTTAACCGGATGTGATCACATGCAACTCATATGTGATAACATTATATATATATATATATATATATATATAAAGGTTAATCTATAGAACACCAGTGTACCATACACCTCAAAAATAATTTATATGTGATCTTGAATTTTTTTTGGCGTGATCAAATACAACTCACATGCGACTACATTAAAATTTAAGTCTTGTTTTGTTGTGATAACATGTAATTTATATGCGATAACATTATATACGATCACATGTAACAATATTATGGTGCATCATACACTGATGTTTTATAAATTGTGTCATATATATATATATATATATATATTGAGCGACAAACTTTAAGCTTTATTAGAAAAAAAATGGCAAACACCTAAAACAAACACAAACATCACAAAGAAAACTCAAACCAAGGCATCTCCGACCTTACAGAAATAACCCAAAGCTCACCCAACAACATACATCACCTACACCTAAAACAAAGACAAGCAACAAAACAAAAGCCAAAAGAAAAACTAAACCCAACAAAAAACGATCAATAAGCAAACAACAAAAATATGAAAAAACTAAAGAAGAAAGCTTCAATTAGCTATCACCCTAAACCAGATTGCTTCCTTTCATGCTTGAATCCCTCTTAGCCAGGTTATCTGTAAAGGAATTGGAAGCCCTTGGGTTGTACACCACCTCCACGCTACCCAAATCTTTCAAGAAATCCCTGATATCGTAAATAAAGTTCACACGATTGATGCTTCCGAAACCCGTTTGTTATTGACCCACGAAACCGCAACCTTCTAGTCACTAACAATCACGATATCTGCCCACATAGAGAAGGTTTGGAGGCACAAAGTTTACAAGCTTCGTGAATGGCCACCATCTCGGCTGTGTTGGAATCTTGAGAACCCACATAAAAAGAGAAAAGACACAATATTTTTCCTCTAGAGTCCCTTAGAACACCACCAATCCCCACCGAGTTGGGATTCCTCTTGCCGAGCCAACTACATTGAACTTTAGAACATTAAAGGGAGGAAGAGACCAATCTTCCGTTCGAGCAACTCTGGTCGCAGGTGTATCAACACAAAGATCTTTAATGTTGAGCATGAAAGAAGTAATTAGATCTTGGCTCTCTTTCCCACAATGTTTAAACCACCACACCACCCTAAATTTCATTGAGTCAATGGCATGATCAATGTCGACAACCTTATCTTTGAAGTTCTGCTGATTTCGTTCCTCCCAAATCTTCCATGCCACTGCAAAGAAGAGTGTACTCTAAGCTCTCTTGTTTTTGGTTGATGGATATAACCCATTCAAGTATATCAACCAATCCTTCAAACTAGTTATTATAGTAGTAAAAAAAATCCCACCAGCTCATGCATGATGTCCACAATTGCCAAGACGAGCTACAATGGACGAATAAGTGGTCGATTGTTTCATCACCTTCCTTGCAAATCAGACATTAACCATTAGAGACTTGATTCGACCCAAGCCGAAGTAGCAAATCCCTTACCAGAATTCTGCCATTGAAGAGATGCCACGTGAAAACCTCGACCTTAGGAGGGCAGAAACTTTGCCAAATAAAATTCAAATCCTATTGCTCTATGTTCAAACGCCCTTCAAGCATTTAAGAAAAAAGCCATCGAGAAATTCCAGTACAGCTATAGGACCAAGCAACCTTGTCTTTAATCAACCGCCAAATTTGTGTACACTCAATCGAAACTACGAAGCACCTCAACTGCTCCACCTCCCATGCAAACAAGGGTCTTCTAAGAGAAACCTTCCAACTCCATTTAGTTCCTTACAACCTTTCGAAATCTTGGACCAACCTTTCTTGTTCATAAAAAGAGCAAATATTCTGTGAAAAGTGGTTTTCAACAGGATGGAATCCCAACAAATATCATTCCAAAAACAAGCTTTGTCACCTCGGCCTATTACCACTTGAAAGCCTTAATGCAAAATTTTATCTGTTTGAGATCCATGCTCATACAAGTTGCTCACTGCCTTAATGAAATGTGAAGCACTGGTGATCATTTTCCAATCCCACTGGAGCATCTTCGTATTTAGACCACACTTGGCACAAACGACTTTCCTCCATAACGAGGACACCTTCCCCTTCCAAATCTCCAAGCCCATTTTGTTAACAAGCCTTAATTTTTATCCAACATCCGCCCTATACCGAGACCACCTTTACCTTTACTCTTACAAACCATGTCCTACCCTGCCGTATGAATTTTTCTGTTTTTTTATCCCTTTTACACCTAGAAAAAGTCTCTCTTAAGCTTTTCGATCTTTTTCGCCACCCCGACCAGTATCTTAAAGACCGACATTTAGTAGGTGGGAATGCTTGAGGGTGCGTTTGGTACGTGGATGGAACAGAACATGAAAATTGTTCCGTATTGTTTTTGGTATGTTTGGGACGGGAATGGATAAGAGGTTCAAATGACCAGAGTGCCCCTCTTGTCCTGTCTAATGTTTGTTACCACATAATAGTGACAAATGGGACATGACAAGTCGGTACTTATTTTATTTTATTAAATAAATATATTTATATATCATATTTAATAAAATTAATAATATTGTGATTGAAAAATAAATTCAAACATAACATTTTAAACCTAATAATTCATATTAATTCTAATAACATAATAACATTGAATATCATTAGTAAACATTCTTAATTCATATTATGGATACAATATTAAAATAGTTTTAATTAAACTCAAAAATGATTGTGATTATAATGGCACCAACAAAAAACCTAATACTTAACGTAATTTAAGTTATGGGTTCAGTTTCCCTTCCTCAAATGGTTGCACTGTCTAAGGCTTATATGTAGATATATGAGCGGCAACAATAGCAGAAGACCATACGATGGGAAATATTACATTTTAGAGCACAACTTAGAATAAGTTTTATCCAATGCATTAATGCTTTCAAAACTATTGTATGAAATGCTACACGTTTGATATTTTCATTGGTAATTTAATGATGTTATTGATCTTAGTGTTATCTTCTTTTAATTTAGACAGTTAGGTGGTGATCACCATCTATCTAAAATAAATTTATAAGATTTTAAAATTGTTAAATTGTTTTCAAAATGAAATTTCCAAAGGGAAAAAACTGATAAAAACAGGATTGTAATTTTGGGGGTTATCGAAGCCCCCAATGGTTTCCTTATTTATAGACTGTAAGAATTATTGCATCAATACGAATTGCAAACACATGTTTTCTTCTTCAAGTTAATTCAAAGAAAACATTCATAAAAAAATTCAAAGAAAACATAAATGCCGAAGAAAACATATGATTAAATTTCCTTGTTTATCTTTATTTTCTGTATTTCCAAAAAAAAAGTCATTATCTTGACAGACAATGATTTATCCTTACAATAATGCTACACTAGCATTACTCTATCTCCAATTTACAAAATAAAAACGGCTACTAAATTATCATGTTTTGACAATTAAGAAATCATCTAATCACCTTGTTTTAACTTGAACTCATACCAACTTAGATCAGCAACATATCAATTCAATTCTCACCAAGTAATTCAAGTTTCAACAACATTTATAAGAATCAAACTAAATTGTATCCTGACTTTGCTTCATCTACACATAATCTCTAACAGGTATATGAAACTATACCCATGTGAAGAATGTAAGAATATACAACTTCTATATCTAGAAACAGAAAACGAAATTGTATGACCTTTATCCATTAATGATCAATCTATCCTCCCTCCAGCATTAACCTGAAATTATCACACTTAGTATTAAATAACTAAAAAAAATGCATGATGTCAACTGTAGAATTTAATTGAATACATATTTTCTTTATGACATTACCGCTGTTTTTTTATTCTTCTTATTTTCCATAGAATAGACTATTATCCTTGAGTGAAACCAAATACTCAAAACACATATAAGCACCAAAATGTGGATGGGGAGAAAAGCCACGAACCATAAATCTCTTAGTATTATTGGCCCACAGATCATACCATGTAAGATCTATGTTATCTGATAAAAGAATTCTTCGACCATTTTTGGAACAAGATAACAGGAATTGCTATCTAATTGAAAGATTACTCGCCAACCATTTAAACCCCAGTGACAAAACAACCCACACCCTCAAGAGAGTAGCCATTATAAGACGTCAATTTGAGATTGTAAACATCTACTTCACTAGGATATTGTTGAGGATCATTGGCATTCATGCAAAAGAGAAATTTGGAGATGGATTTCAAACTAATTACACATATAAATCAATTAAGCACACATGCAATCATCAATTCAAACCATCCAAACCAATTTCTCACAAAACAAAACCCTAATCCTAACTCTAGATCAAATTCGATCTAAATACAGAAAGAAGATAGAGATTTTCATTACATCAAAGCACGAAATTGGATTAAGTGCAGACTACATACTAGTTCGTTGAAGATTAGAGTGGATTCAAGCAGAAGAAGAAGATTCGAGTGGATTCAAGCACTGGTAGCAAGAACAAATGAAAGAGGCATATAAGGGAATAAGAGAAAGAGAAAAGGAAAACATGTTTAGGGTTTTGTTTTATATTGGACATGTTTGTAATTTTTGGATATTTTAAACAGTAAAAACGTCTTTTTCAGACTTGTCTCATGCATGGGACATCTTGGTCGAGGGTTTTGGGTAGGACAAGTTTTGGTGTTTTTTGTCCCATCCAATCCCGTCCCGTCCTATGTTTAAAACACCTTAAACGTGGGACAAGAGGAAATTGTCTCGTCCTGTCTCACGTACCAAACATACCCTGAAAGTACTGACTTAACAAAACCAATCTACCGCCTTTCGATAAAAACCTCATCTTCGAAGAAGCCAAACGATTTTCCACCTTTTGAACCATCGGGTTCCACAAAGCCTTCATTCTCGGGATGGCACCAAGAGGTAAACCAAGGTATGAGATAGGGAGGGAGGATTTCTTGCATCTAAAGGTCGCAGCCCAATCCTCTTCCAAAGAACCTCTTTTGCCCAATTTTACTTTGTATGATTTGTGAAAATTGATCCATAAACCCGACACCATCTCGAAAACCTTAAAATCCTCTTCGAATTGAGAAGAGTCTCCATCCTTGGTTCGAGAAAAAGAATAATGTCTTCCGCAAATTGAAGATGGGAGACATGAACCTCATTGTTACCGAACACCACACCTCTCATCATATACAAATCAAAAGCCTTCTTGAACAAACAATTTAATGCTTCAATAACTAAGTTGAAAAGGAAGGGGATAATAGGTCTCCATACCGAAACCCTCTTCCAAACCGAATTGATTAGTTGGGCTACCATTAACCAAAACTGAGAGCAACAGGGTTGAGATGCAACTTCTAATCCAATTCCTCCATCTAGTGCAAAAATCCATACCTTCCAACAACGAATCCAAGAAAGTGTGATCTATACAATCGTATGCCTTCTCAAAATCCAACTTTACGAGAAGACCATATTCTCTACCCTTATTCCAAGTGTGAATAATCTCATTAGCTATCATGAAGCTATTGATGATTTGACGGTGCATCACGAAAGCAATTTGAGCTTCTCCTATTATTGAGTTTATCACATTTTTCACTCGATTGGCTAAATCTTCGCAAGCACCTTATACATTGCACCCACCAAGATTATTGGACTAAAATCTTTCATAGACTCCAGATTACTAATCTTTGGAATGAGAGTGAGCTCCTTAACTATAGAGGCATCCTCATAAAACTTCTTATTAAACCTCATAAATTCCTCATTGATTTCTTCCCACTTAGCCTTGATAAAATTGAGATTCAAACAATCCGGTCCGGGATCTTTGTTTCCATCACAACTATTCAAAGCTTCCAACACTTCTTCATAACTAAACTCCATCTCCAACGCTTCCTTTTCCAGAGCCGAAATCTGCTTGAGGTCGAGACTACCAATCTTTGGACGAGTCCATGTCACATTTTTGAAATGCTCCTGAAAAAAATTAAGAACCCCAACCTTTACTTGAATAGGATCTAAGCAAACAACCCTGTTGAACATATTTCCTATGAAATTATTCCTCATTCCAGCATTGCAAACATTGTGGAAGTATCTTGTATTCTTGTCACCCTCAAATAACCACTTTACCCTCGATTTTTGCCTCCATTTTTGTTCCTCCAATCGGAACCCTTTCCATAAATCCACAATCAGCTTGAACCGTTCCTCCCTCAATGATGGCGGCCAGACATCACTCACAGCCTTCTTTTCCACCACAACAAGCTTTTTTTCTATTTCTTTAAGAAAAAGATCTTCATTCTTCTTGGTGTGAATCCCTCACTTCAAACTTGTTGTAGCCACCTTAACTTTAAAGAAGAGAATAAAGCCTTTTGAACCTTTTACCTCACATTCCTTCCAGTCATTGATAGCATTCCTCATCTTCTAACCATGAATTGTAGAATCGAAAAGGACTCGGGCCCCAATCAACCACTGGCTCCATTAACTCTATGGCATTGTGGTCTGACAAACATATAGGTAGTCCCATTTGCACAACCTTAGGGAACCACGAACAGGGACAAAGGCACTTGAGGGCGAGCAGAGCCAACACACACACACACACACACACACCAATTTCAGTTTCAACCAAAAAAATTTAAGATTTTTTTTATCTTTTAAGAATGTTTATGTAGAAGAACTTCACAAAGTTTGAGCTTTCAAACAATTAAAAAATTGAATAAAAACCTATTAAAATATAAAAAAATTAATAAAGTCAAACAAAATGACCCACATAAATATTTTATTAAACAAATAGATGGTCCAACTCATTCATTTTACTCTTTCACTTAAAACTCAAGTTTTTTTACTCATTTTCTACATAATAAATAAACTTTACTTTACTATTTCTAAACTCTTCCAAAATGACCTAGAAATCTTGTCAAAACTCTCTCAACATCAGATGCGTCTTGCAAATCAAATTCAAACCAAATTAAAGCAAATAAAAAAATGGAGCTTCAATTCTAAAACCAAAGATCAAACCCTCATAAATTTGAGATGTTTTATATATTCTCTTGACAAGTAAATGGTAATCAATCGATCTTAATTCTTAATTTTTTTTCTCTCTTTCATCATTTCTTTCCCTTTTATTTTCTATCATGCAATTGAATAAAATAAAAGTTTAAAACTCATGTATAACATGTTTTTGGTCTATTGGCATTTGGCAGATTATATTATAGAGTTTGTTACTAGAAGGTTGTGGGCCATGAAAGTTTGGGACTGTGATAAGTAAAAGTTCAAAGTGAAAAGTAGAAAAAGGTAATCTTTACTCTTATTACGCCACTAATCATGTATTATCACATAATTGCTTGAAACCGTTATGAGTGTTAACGAATTATTTAGTGTGTGATGCATAAAATCAGGTTTGTAACTTGTGAGTTATGAAATTCAATAATTATTTATTACAAATTGCATAAAAGTTGGGTTTATTATGTGACGCAATATGAATTTCAATACTAATTAGGTTTTATATTGCAGAAAAATTTAATTTAATTATAAGTTTATTGTTTAAAAATTTGTAATCATTTTATTTATTAGACTCTATTTGGAAACAGTGATAGAGAACAAAAAAGTTCAGAATTTGATTTATCCAGTCTTCCCACATATCCTAGTCTACGGCTTCGTATATTAGATTATAGTCATGATGTTCAAGACAAATTTCATAGAGCTTATTTGCAAAAAGGTCATTGTCAACCTAGAGGGCATGGATTTCCTTTTAAGCAAGCAGGTCGAAGATTCATCCAATCTTGGTTTGATGAATATAAAACTTGGTTAGAATATAGCATTGCAAAGAACACTGCATTTTGCCTTTATTTTTATCTCTTCAAACCGGTGAATGGTCAACAAGAGGGTGATGATTCATTTGTTGGTAAAGGATTTTCAAATTGGAGGAAGAAAAATTCGTTGAGTGAAGCTTTGTTAAATCAAGCGCAACATATGGAAACTATTTTTCTAAACATTCTGATGCAGCTCGAATTCAATATCGGATTCGCTTGAATGCATTTGTTGATTATGCTTGATTTCTTTTGCGACAAGGACTTGCATTCCGTGGTGACAAAGAATATGAAGAGTTAAGCAACCGTAGAAACTTTCTTGAACTTTATCGATTTCTTACAGACCATAATGAAAATATTAAAGATACTACTCTACAAAATGCTTTAGAAAACCTCAAGTTAACATCACATGATATTCAAAAAGACATTGTACATACTCTTGCGGTTGAAATTACCAACGCTATTATTAGAGAAATGGGTGATGCATTGTTTTCAATCTTGATTGATGAATCTCGTGATGTATCAACAAAAGAGCAAATGGCTATGGTATTGGGTTATGTAAATCCTAATGGACAAGTAGTTGAGCGATTTATTGGTATCAAACATGGTGCTAGTACTATCGCTCTCTCACTCAAGGTCACAATTGATAGCATATTTTCTGGGCAGGATTGAGCATATATGGATTGCGCGGGCTAGGTTATGATAAGGCAAGTAATATGCTAGGGGATTTTAATGGTCTTAAATCATTAATTATGAAGGAGAATGAGTGTGCTTGTTATATTCATTGTTTTGCTCATCAACTTCAATTGGCTCTTGTTGCTTTAGCAAAAAATCATATAGATGTTCAATCTTTATTCAACATAGTTGCCAATGTAATGAATATTGTTAGAGCTTTACCTAAACATCGTGATATTCTTCAGAAGAAGCAAGCCATGGTAGTTTTTGAAGCACTCAAAAATGGTAAACTTTCAAATGGGAGAGGTCTCAATCAAGAGACTAATTAGAAATGTTCTAGTGATAGACGATGGATTCACATTATGGTACTTTAATAAGCATAATCACTATGTTTCCATCTTTAATTGATGTACTTGAGATAATTGCAGATGATGGATCAACTTCTGAGCAAAGATGTGGATCAAAAAATCTAGTAGAGTTGATGCAATCATTAAATTTTGTCTTTTGCTTACATTTGATAAAGTGTGTACTTGGAATTACAGATGAATTATCTCAAGCCTCGCAGAGAAAAGATCAAGATATAGTCAATGCTATGAAGTTGGTTGATTTATGTAAGCACTGGTTACAATTATGAGGGAGAGTGGATGAGATTCTTTACTTAACCTAGTATCCTTTTTTTATTTCAAATATAATATTGAAATGCCTAGCATGGATGATATGTTTGTAGCTCGAGGGAGAAAGAGGCGTAAAGCTCAAGAAATCACAAATTTGCATCACTATAAGTTGAGCTATTTTATGCTATTTTAGATATGCAACTTCAAGAGCTAAACAGTTGTTTCATTGAGACAAATACCGAGTTGCTTGTTTGTTTGGCATGTTTAAGTCCAAGTGAATCCTTTTTTTCTTTTGATAAGAAAAAATTGATATGCCTTGCTCAGTTTTACTAAAAGGATTTTTCTCTTTCGGATCTTAGTATACTTGATTGTCAACTTGAGACTTATATAATGGATATGCACTCAAGTGTTGAGTTTTCAAAATTGAATGGAATTACTGAACTTGCAAAAAGGATGATTGCCCATAAAAAAGACAAGGTATTTCCATTGGTTTACTTACTTTTGACATTAGCATTGATTCTACCGGTTGCTACTACTACTGTAGAGAGATCATTTCACTACAAAAAAATGAGCTATAGGGACGAAATTTTTTTGGGACGAATAAAATTCGTCCCAATAGAACATCTATTGGGACGCAATAACATATTTGTCCCTAAAAACTGTAAATCTGAAAAAAAATTTAGGGACGAAAAAATTTGTCCCAATAGAACGTCTATTGGGACGAAACAAATTATACGTCCCTAAAAAGGACAAACTTGACGAGACTTTTAAGGACAAACTTGACGAGACTTTTAGGGACGAAAAATATTTGTCCCAATAGAATGTCTATTGGGACGAAAAAAATATTATTTGTCCCTTAAAAGTGAAAAATTGATGAGACTTTTAGGGACGAAAAATATTTGTCCCAATAGGATATGTATTGGGACGAAATAAATTATTCATCCCAATAGGATGTCTATTGAGACAAAATAAATTATTCGTCCCTAAAAAATTTGAATTTTTTTTAAAAAAAAAGGAAAAAAAAAGTTTGAGATTTGAGGACTTATTAAGACAAAAGTAATATTATTTGTTTTCTTATAAATTTAATAAAAAGAATCTATAAATGCAAAACCACTTTTTAAAAACGTTGTTTTACATTTCTCCTTCCATTTTGTGATAGGGATTCAAATCTTACATTTTTATATTAAATTGAAAAATATAAAGAAAGCCTCTATGTTCTGAGCACGATTAACAATAGACCCTTTGATATGACAAATATATGATTTTAACAAAATAGTTAATTAAATGCTACAATAAATTTATTTTAATATCAATTTATTTATTATTTAAAAATAAAATTTAAATTGTTGGAATTAATCTACGAATTAAATTTTGATTGAGAAACAATCAATAAAAAATTAATAACATGTAAAGGTTATGTATAAAACTTATACTTTTATTAACACAATCAAAGCGGCAGCAAAGTGGATATGGATTGCTTTTTGTTGATAGCTGTGATAGGTTCAACACCATGTGAAAGCAAAGAATTAATTGTGAATTTGTGATTGTGACTGTGATGAGATGAAGGTGGGTGTCCTCAAGGCCACTAAAAAGTTTTTTATTTTATTTTTTTTATAATTTCGTACCTATAGGATATCTAAAGGAATGAACAATTATTTAAGGGGACGAAATGTCAATAGGGACGAAATGCAAATTTCGTCCCTACAGGTTGTCTATAGGAACGAAACATTTCGTCCCAATGTATTTTCAATTGGGACGAAATTATTTTCGTCCCTATAGGTAGTCTTTGGGGACGAGTTTCAATTTTCGTCTCAAAGAAGCTATTGCGACCCACCTGAGGCGAGGAATTTTGGGACAAATTTTATTCGTCTTAATAGGCCAATAGGGACGAATTTTGGGCTATTGAGACGAAAAAAATTCGTCCCAATAGCCCTTTTTTTCTTGTAGTGTTTTCAGCTCTGAAAATATTATAAAAACTAGACTGCTCAACAGGATAGGAGATCAATTGATGAATGATAATTTGGTTGTCTATATATATATAAAAAAAAAAAGACATATCTGATGGCATTGATAATGAGACTGTCATGCAACATTTTCAAAAGATGAAACCACGTCGAGGACAATTGTAAATATGTTTGAAGAATTATATAAATCTTTATGTTCAAACTTTTTGTTTAGTCAAATTTTTTGTTTACCTAGTGTATGCCCCTGTAAACTTGGGATGTTTCATTTTCGATTAATGCACTTTAAATTGTTCAAAAAAAATATTATCATTTTTATTATTATTTAATGGGCTCCGTCCTTGGACTTCCCCCTACATATTTTCAAGGAATAAAATATCGGTATCGGTATCGATATCGGGCTTCTAAATTCATAGATATATCGAGGATATTATCGATATCGGTGGATATTCTGTCAAAAATTTAAAAAATGATGGATATTTACATCTAAAGCTGGAATTTTTTTGTGAAATTTTAGGACAAGATTAAACAAATAATTATACATCAAATGAATCATATTTCAACTATAAATTAACATATTTATGAGTTTATTATAAAATATAACATATATAGAATTTGTCTGTATTTAATTTTTAAAATTGAGTATTTAATATAATAATATTTTGTTTCACTTTTATAATATTATATATGATATAAAGAGATTAAATATTTAATAAAATAATTATCATTAATATATATATAGTTCCATACTTCCAAGATTCTATCATAAATCATAATTCATACATAATTATACATTGTATGTCTGAAATTTAAAACCAAAAAGAATTCCTTACTGGTTCAAATACATAAGATACATTTCTGTCTTGATTGGAACAATAATTTTTCCAGGAAAACGTGCTTGCATAGTTTTCAAGGTAGTTATTAATATGTCACACATATGTTGCTTGATCTCTTCCAACTGATCCATGAATTGAGTAGTTTGGATTTAACCAACTTGGTGGATATTGTTGATCTGCATGCATAGGTATTGCATATGGCATTCGCGGAGAATGATAATTAAATATATTGCAACCACCATAACTACCATAATATGGTACATGAGAACCTGATCTTGTCTGCGAATATATATAAAAAATAATACTGAAAAATTAAAATCATAGTAAAATGAGTTTTTTAGATAAAATAAAACAAATAGAATACTTACTCAAATGAATTAAATAATCTTACATTCAAAAAGAAATAAAAACAAGAAAATAATAATAATAATAATAATAAATAATAAGAAAAACAACATAAATATTGAAAAAAATAATTAAAAGAATAAATTACAATATAATTTTATGATAAGAGCTTTTTTGTATTTATAATAAATTCAATTTAAATTTATACAAAAATAATTTATTAATAAATATTACTAGACATGTTTTTAAATTTTTTATTCTTCAAATTATTGATAAATTATTGATTTATTGATTCTAAATAAATTAAAACTATAAAATATAGAAAAATACTAAGGATAAAAGAAAATGAATCATAATAATAGATTGACTATTTTAATCTAATAAAGTAAAATTTGAGATTTTATGGTTTATTGATTGGACGTATTATGTATGTCAAACTAAAATTATTTGAAATAACAAAAATCTAAAGTAATAATATATAATTTAATATAAAATAAGAAAATGAATTGTTTTGTTTTAAAAGAAATGAAAATTTGAGAAAGGAATTGGAAAATAAATAAGATATAAAAAATTACAAGATAAAATTGAATTAAAAACAAATGTATTTGCTTGATGTGGGATTTGAACCAAATACTTCAAGTGTAACAAAAAATGCATTACCATCTGTGCTGAATGGATTATATTGACATTGTTGTGAATGAATATATATATATATAAAGTATATAAAAAGTCAATTTTTATTAAAAAAAAATTGAGGTAGGGCACTAGCCCTACCTGGTATCCATTTGGATTCGCCCATGGAGGAGAGAGTCATAGTCAAAGAATCTTCATCAATTTGACTTGTTGCTCCATGTTGTCTACCACAATTTTGATCAAAATTACCTATATGAGCATTCCAACCTGCCGCACTAGTATTCCAACCTATTGCACAAGTATCCTAACCTCTGGCACAAACATCTCAACTTGTTGCACCAACATTCCAACCTCATGCACCAGAATCCCAATCTCTTGCCTCATCCCCACCATCCCCATCATCTGTATCATCTTTTCCTCCATTATTTCCATCAGAGGTATGTTGGTCATCGGAAGATCTGGAAACAATAACTCCACGATATACACCAACATCTTCTCTAATCACTTGTTCAACATTATTCCCATGTCTCGAGCGTGAGAAGCAATATGTGGATTAAGATTTCCCTCATCTTCATCCAAGGAGGTAGGTCTAACCCAGTCAAAAATAGGATTCTCATTATCGTCTCCTGCTTCAACAGCTACTTGAAGTAGAACCATAAAATTAGTTTCATTTACTTTATCTTTTTCAGCTGCCATATCCCTAAATTTCAATTTCATATTATAATAACAGTAAACAAGTTGTTCAGGATTAGAATATGCAAAACGGTTCCTTTGTTTTGTGTGGATTAAAGCAAATGTGGACTAATTTCTTTCACATGCAGAAGATGATGATGTTCGTAACAGTATGCGAACTGTTATTGCACGCAATGATAGAGCACAACTTCCATACATTACCCACCAATCAGCTATAATAAAAATCATTAAGTATTATAAGTATGAGTATTATTTCAATGATATTATTATTTATTATTAATATGTAAATTTTTGTAATAAAAGTTATATACCCGGTTGCATTTTGCTTATAGCTGCAATGGCTGCTCGTTCACCAAAACTTTTCCTTCCATCCTTAAAGTATATGAGCTACATCCATGAGATCAATATGTATATAATATATATTAATACGACACAATACTCCCATGCAAAGAATTTACAATGTTGGAATTATAAAATTGGTTGTAAATTGTAACTTTTTACCTCATTTCCAAAAATAGCAATTCCTGCAGCTTCAGTGTCTAATTGTGTATAGACATTATGTACGGCTTTCAGAATATCTGATTGGTACATATTTAATATTATTTGGAATTAGTTTTACACATTTGAGTCACAAACAAATTTCTTTTTTCAAGTTGCTTTTACAAAATTTTACATATTTTACACGTCCACTCTTTGGTTCTTTGTCTAATTTTACTTCAAGTCTTCAATAATTTTACTATTGACTATTATGTTGGAAATTTTTATAAATTTGTTAATGCTTCTTCTATAATAATTTTCAATCTAAATTATTTTAACAATAATTTAATTGTTTAGGATTAAAAAAATTATTTTAATAATATGCAAAATATCCATGGACTTTCGGGGTGAAATTCGTGAAATTTCGGGAATATCGGGAGATTTTTACGGATATTTCGAAATCGGTCAGATATTCTGCAGGATATTAGATATTTACCTGTTTCGATATCGGTCCCTCCAAAATACGGATATACCGGTGGATATTTCGGTATATCTATCGATTTTCAGTTCCCTATATATTTTAGACCATCCCTTACAAAAAGAAAACGGTAATACCAACCCCATTCATAATTCCATCAATCACTCGTCTATTGATGCAAACAATATATAAGAAATCGGTCAAATATCCAAACTTGGCGTAGAAACTCAAAATTATAAAGGTACTTTTAATCTTATTAATCACCAAAAATCTCTTTGTATATGACGTTGTTATAAATAAATAAAACATTAATAACTGTCTTAGTGGGATGAAGCCTTTTGCTATAGAATGTCAACACAATCCTTGGTCATAATCCGGAATATAAGAGTCTCAAAGGTGTTTGGATGTCTATGCTTTCCCTATCTTCAACTTTTCTTTTCATTAGTGACGAAACTATCTTCGACCTTACAACAACATCGAAGCTGCAATTTAGGAGCTCACATTGTACTGGCCAACACAAAGTTTACAATTGTTTAGACTCAAAAGGGAAAATCTATATTGTTAGACTTATTGTTGTCTTTGATGAGTTGAGATTTCCTTTTGCCAAAATCTCCAATACAAACACCTACAAGAATATCTCAGAGTCTAATACAGTGTGCCAAACACCTCACTGTTTTCACCTGTTATAAGTCCCTCACATACTTTTTTTTTTGTTGAAATATTTTAATAATTTGGAATTTCAAGGATGGGGACTGACCCAAACTCACGGCCTTGTGATGTAGGTGTGAGAGACAAACCACTGGGCCAACCTCATCTTGTTTAAATCCCAGCTCACGGAATTATTCGGGAAGTTCTATAGCAACTGCTAGATCAATAAATTTGTTGGAGGCAACAATTCTTCTAATTCTGTATCATACATCAATTCTGATTCAGAAGTTCCAACAGCTAGACCAGCTGAGTACTTGAGTGAATTAGTCCAAAACTCAATGTCTGCACAAGAGAACAATGTGCGCACACTACAAATGTGCACCCTATGACCACTAAAGTTAAGAATGGAATTTATAACTTATAAGTCAAAGGCTTGGATGCAGAGTTAGAAGATACATAACCTGAAATTCAGTTAAAAAAGATCAAGGAAGTCCTCATTGGCATGCAGTTTTAACACAAGAATATTAAGCCTTTCAAAGAAATAAAACCTGGAGTTTGGTTGTTCCTGCACCTATAGTGGAAACGTAATTGGATGTAAATGGGTATTTAAAGGTCAAAAGGAACCCAGATGGATTTTTGTTGAAGTACAGGGCACATTTAGTTGCAAAGGGTTTCCATCAAGTTGTAGGTTTTGACTTCAGTGAAACATTTAATCTAGTGGTTAAACCTGTAACTATAAGAGTATAGTTCTCTCCATTACAGTTTCAAGAGGTGGAAATTTAGGCAACTTGATATAAATAATGCCTTCCTTAGCGGTGAAGTTGATGAAGATGTGTTTATGTGCCGGTCTCTTGGGGTATGTTAGAGATGATCATCGATCGGGTTGATGTTCAATCTAATCAATAGAAGAAATCAAGTGATGGTACCCAGTACTGGAAATGAAGTGTGACAGAGAACATGAGATTGAAGCTAGAAATGAAGGGAAATTTAGTTAAGGAGTAAGTAGAGGAGAGTTGACCAAGCTAAAAGCTTTCTCTTCAACATCTCTCTGCATGTTTTTGCTCAAACAAGTGTTATTCAATTTAGTAAGTTCTCAGCAAGCTTTGACAACTCACTATAGCACTGCTAGCTCATCCACATTCTCATCACATATTAGTTACAATGTTTTGACCTAGCTAATTTCACTATAAATAGTGACCGATTGTATTTTCAAATTCATTCTAACTTTGATTGGACGTACGCGAGAAAAAGAGAGATTTGTTGGTTAATATAGTTAGAATCCACTTATAGTCTTGTTTTTTCATGGCATTTTGTTTTAAGTGGAAAATAGAACAAAATGAACAAATTTTAACTATGTATTTTCTTTTATGTTTAGGTATCACAGAATTATAAAAATTCTAGGAAAAAAAGGATAAGAAGAGAATCCTGGTTCGAGTAAATAACTCAATGGTGGATTGGACGAAACCAAAGTCGAGTATGTGCTCAATTGGATTTATATTTGTCGAAATGCAGGAACAAGAGTTGCTGGTAGTTTGGTGCACAAGGTCGATATACACATGTTTGGAACGGCGATGTACACTTTTATTATATCTGAACATTATATAACAAGTCAAGTGGAAATAGTAAAGTCAATGTTTAGCCAACGTAAACATGAAAATGTAAACTTGAAGAACAAGGTCATACTATCTTGCTAGAACAGTAATGTTATTAGACTTAATAACTACCATTAGATTGTATAAAAGAAAACGAGTTGTTACATGACACGAGAACGTTGTTACAACCTACAACTTTTTCGTTACACATCATATAAACGTGAAATTGTTACCACAAACGTTTTACATATAACTTTTACCTGAAACTTGTTACAAAACACATATATTTTGTTACTTATATGAACCGAGTTGTTACGGGCTGCAACTTTATTGTTATACATCACTTAAAATTTGTTGCAAAATTGAAATCGTTACAGCACATGTCTTAATTACAACTTTTATCTAAAATTTGTTATATTGTACAAAAATTATGTTACATGTAGTTTATCATATAAAAATAATAAAATTAATTATAAATATTTAAAATGAAATTTTGATTAAAAAATTACTATGTTACAAACATTTTAAAAAATTAAATCAAATAAATATTAATTTCAAAATATATTACATCAAAAATATAATAAAAATATTTTTTTATTTTCTGAAATAATAATAATAATTTAAAATAAAAAAATTAATTTTAAATATTTTAAATCTATTATATTATAAATATTTAACTAAATTAAATACAAATTAAAATATTAATAAAAATATCATATATTTATTTAAATCATATAAGATTATTTTAAAAATATGCCTAATCTTTATCTAATTATAAAAATTTTATTTTTAAAACAATTATTAATATTAAATTAAATTAGTTTATTACATTTTGAAAATAGATTTTAAAAAATTGTAATATTAAAAACTTGATAGTAACTAATTAATTGATTATAACCAGTTACTACATCATTTTTATAGTGTTTAGCTGACATATGTCAATCAAGTATTGGAGGAATCTAATAATAAAATTCCAATTAAATTATTGAGATTTAATCTCCCAACAAGGTAGCCATACCCTGAGAACAATATTGAACTTATATTAAGAAATTAAACTGCATGTAATCATTAAAGCTGATCCACGATGTAAATAATATTGCAAACTACTTTCAACTAAACAATATATAACTTAATTGAAGATGTATGTCCCATGACCTTGTTTGGCTAGGCTTTTGAAGGGGTTAAAAGCTCTTTTAGAGCCCAAAAACAAAGAGTGTTTGAGTGTTTTGTAAAAAGAGCTTTTAATTTTCATAAGTTTCACTTTTTTTTTTGGCGATTTGTCATTTTATAAATGTCTTTCCATATTTATCACTTTAGTCCATTTGACTAAATATTTGAAAATCAACTATTTTAAAATCCGTGAAAGTAAACGTTTGCCCTTATTACTATTA
The DNA here is from genome assembly GCA_033220585.1 of Dipteronia sinensis. Classification (NCBI taxonomy): domain Eukaryota; kingdom Viridiplantae; phylum Streptophyta; class Magnoliopsida; order Sapindales; family Sapindaceae; genus Dipteronia; species Dipteronia sinensis. The sequence continues at coordinate 29,117,948 of CM065642.1, forward strand.
AATTTAGCTAAAATGATTATCTTAACTTTAAATTAAAATAAAAAACAATAAAATTCTCAATAATAAAATCTTAAATAAATAGATTATAAAAAAAAATCTTAGATAAATAATTAAAAGAAAATCCATTAATTTTTTCTTATTTTATATTTTTTTATAATGTATATTTATTTACCTAAAATGATTGGTTTAGCTTTGTTACTACAATGTTTGATACATAATCTGTATATGTGATTGTTTGCTTTGAACACTTCCGATTTTAGCTAGCATAACCCTACAAGTTTTGCCAAATTCGTAGGCGAAATGTCTCCAATTTAATTTGTATATATCAAGTTCAGTATGTAGTAAGATTGTATAATGGTACATGGATGGTGTTTTTCTAGTTTTACAGTGACTTGGTACATTTAAATCGTGATGTTTGTTGCCGCAGCTTCGATGTGCATCATTTGAGTGTCGCGAAATTAGTGATTTGAGAAAGTGAATGTGCAATCGAATTCTCCCATGTTGTTGTTGATTGTCATTTGAAGAATACACTGTAATTTTAGCTATGTATGTGGTTGTCAAAATGAGTTCTTTTCCTTTTGTGTTTTTTTTTTCCTTTTCCCACTTTTTTTTCTCACGTTTTTTGCATCTCAAAAAGACAAGTGGAATGGGTGATTTGTATGAATCTTGAACCATTTTAATGAAGATAAAATATTTGTGGAAAAAAATGAAACTATGATAAACTCTGGACCGGTTGAGAATGAGACAATCGAATAAAATGTCCTGCTCCTGCAGTTATAAGTTGACCATTCTTTTGTGTTTTGTGTTAAAACTAAATTGATGTTACTTGTTAGTGTATCACCTTAAATCAATTAAAACATTTATATTTGTTGGATACAGTTTGGTTTTTCTTTGAATGGTAATTAATGACCAACTGATCTTAATATGCTTAACTATGTAAGTTTCTGTTTTTGTTTTCTAATTGTGTTTTTGCTTTTCTTTTTACTATCAGGTCATTTGCTGTCTATGTGACACAGAACAAGATGTATGTCTTTTAAATATGAAATTACAATTGACTAGTTTGTCATATAGAGAGAGAAGTAATTTTAAAAATAAATTTATATCTGAGCTTTGACATGTTTGTACTGTATTTTTCTGTTTCAGGTCCAATTTTCTATGCGTTTGTTGCTCTAATGGTTACCTGCATTGTCTACAAATACAAAACTGATATACGTGATGTGCATCATTTTGCTCACTATGCCCGAGCTGCATTCTCGCGAAAAGGGCCTAATGTACGGGACTTTCATGTCTCTGCCATGCTTGTTGCTGCTTCAAGTCTTCAAGTAAGATGATTTATTGTCTCTTTGTTCAATGACTTGGAACAAATCAACTTGCCTTAAAATGTAGTAGTAGTTTAAAACCGGAGAAGTGGTTTCAACATTTATGTATTCGGTAGTACTTCTATAATTCAATAACTATTATTCAGTTAAAAATAAAAATTGTTTCTACATACAATATGAATGTTCTTATGTATGTTTTTATTACTTTATTTATTTTAGTATAATTTTTTTTAAGAAAATATAATTAAAAGAATGTTATCTTATATTCAACATTTATTAAAAAAATGTAAATATATTATTTATTCCAATTAAGGTACAAATGTCATATTATAATTAGACAGATTTTAAATTAATACAATCAGTTTAAAATAAAAAATTTATTGCAACCAAATAGACTCAAAAACTCTTCTTGAAAGGCATTTAGCACATATATGTTATGGATTTTGGGAAAAGCTTTTGGCTATCTAAGGTCATTTTGAGTTGTAAACACTAAGTGCAAAATAAACCATTAGATTGATAGACTAGCTAGATTTTAACATTATGGATATAAATTATAACTTGATTTATACTACAAATGTCTTAATTCTATGTTGCAATTCTTTGAATCTTGTAACAATTTACCCCTAATCTTATCTTCCATGTATGTTTAAGAAGACACCAAAATATTGTTGAAGTCAAATATTGTTTGTTGCCTTTCATTATATTTTGTCTAATACAAAAATAAGTTTAGTTTGGGAAAATTCAAAAATAAAAAAGCCATTAAGGTTACATGTTTCACTTAATTCGAAAAACACTCATGATATTTTTAAAAAAAATTATAAAATTATATATTTTTAATAATATCTATTTATCCACCCAATTATACCATGTATTAAAAAAAAATTAGCCGATTCGACATACTGAACAAATTTATAATATTAATTCATAATATATATATATATCTACTACATTACTCTCCCACTTATCACGACCATTGATCTTGAGTAAAACATCACTCACACGTGATCCCACATCTCACGTGCCTAATTAAGAAAGAACTCTGATACTGAGGGGTTCAGGAGAACAATTAAAACTACAAATCTATGAAAATAATAATTTCCAATCGAACTATTACAGTACTCTAAACTTACTTTTTCCTTTTTTATTCATGAGATTTCTTTTCTTTTCTTTTTTTTGAATAATATTTAATTTCTTGAGAATATTTCTTAATATTATAATATCAAATATCTTAGTTGAGACAAATTTTGTTGGACCACGTTCAGCCTAATCAAATATCTTAGTTGAGACAAATTTTGTTGGACCACAACGTTCAGCCTAATCAAATATCTTAGTCCAGACAAATTTTGTTGGACCACGTTCAGCCTAATCATTGAAGTAGTAGAGATAACTTCAATTTTCAAACAACCAATCAAATTAAGAAATAAGAATCAGCGTTTAAAAGAACAAAGAGAAAAGGAGAAAACAAACCTTCTCTTATTTATTAAGATTTGGCGTCAAACATTCTTTAAGATATGATATTCATATAATTATCTTTACTTCTGTTTTTTAAGACTTAAGAGACTATAGCCAAGTAAGGTTAGAATACTTTTAGACTGTAAGGTACAAAATAAATAACTACTAGTAGGTTTTTTTTTTTTCATAATTACTGGTTTGTACTCTTGGAGAAATTAATTTGTGTTTTCTTTTTTTAACTATACAATGAGCAAGTATAATTACATAATTCTGTTAAATTTTCATACTTATATGTTTTTTTTATGCGTTTATGAAAAGTGTTATATTCCATTAAATGTAAATTCTTTTCTTTTAAAAACTCATACTTTGAGAATTGACAAAATGAGCTCAATTCTAGAACTTATTCATTGTAGCTATAAAAGTGTTTCCTTAATATGTGTTCTTAGAATGCACGAACGGTAAAGATTTTTGATGATTAATTATATATGTTTACATTAATTAATTAGATGAGCCATAACTAAAGTAACAAACTAACAACTTTATGTTATTAAAATGGACATCAATATAAGTTTGATGGTTTATTTGATCCAGTAATATCTTAAATTTGAGTGTGTATATATATAAACCTTCAAAATGTAACTATAGAATACATGTATAGTTGTAATGCAGAAATTATCATTTTTTTTTCTATTGTTTTTAATTTTTAACATTAAATTTCATTTTAATAGATATTAAATATCTTATAACGTTATATACAATAGCACCCTTAAAATAATACAGACTTTAGTTAAAAGAATAATGATAATAGTAAAGACTTAATTAAATACATTTTATATCAAGGAAATAGAGGCCAAATTAAATATTGAGCGAACATATGTTTACAGCCATTAAAGACAAGTAATCAATACAAATCCATATTCGACGAAGATAAGACAGAAAATAAAAATAAAAATAAAAACAATCACTTCTATAGGGCTCAAAAAATAAATAGCACTATTTGTGGTGGGTGTTGTGCAAATATCACCACATTACTAATTCATGTTTAAAAGGCACCAATATAGGTGTCCAGACAAAAATACCCCTTCCAAGTGAGTTTTTGTCGTTTTCAAACCTAGTGAGAAAAACCAGAGAGAGAAAACATCTCTTGGAAAAAGAACCGGCGTTGGAAGATCAGTGGTTTTCCGTCTGAAAAAGACGTCGAAGTAACCGGCGGTAGGACAACAGTGTTTATCGGGTGTTCAGACGAGAGCATCTTCAATCGACGGTAAGTTGAGTCAGATTATGTTGTTGATTTTGTTTGTAATAAGTTCATGTTTGATGTTGGTTGGTTGTTGATTAAACTTGTAGATTATGTTTGTTTGTTGATCTGAGAATGGTTGTGGGTTAGGTTAGGGTTTGTAAATCCGTTGAAGATCTGGGTTCCCGAGCTTTTTCAAGGTGATTCCGAGCTTTTTTCAAGCTTATTCGAGCTTTTTAAGAGTTTTTTTCCGAGCTTTTTAAAACGTTTTCCGAGCTTTTTCAGGGTTTTCGAGCTTTTTCTGGGTTTTCGAGCTTTTTCAAACTGGTTCCAAGCTTTTTGAAAATGGCCGAGCTTTTTGAAACTATTGTCGAGCTATTTTAAAATGTGGCCGAGCTTTTTAAAACAATTTCCAAGCTTTTTGAAACAGTGCCCGAGATTTTTTAAAAAGCCCGAGCTTTTTTAAACAGTGTCCGAGCTTTTTGAAACTGAGTCCGAGCTTTTTCAAACAGTTGCCGAGCTTTTTTAGACAGTTCGAGCTTGTTAAAACTGAGTCCGAGCTTTTTGAACAGTCCGAACATTTTCAACACGTGTTCGAGCTTTTTGAAAAAATTTCGAGCTTTTTTAAACTGAGTCCGAGCTTGTTAAAACTGAGTCCGAGCTTTTTGAACAGTCCGAGCATTTTCAACACGTGTCCGAGCTTTTTGAAAAAAATTTCGAGCTTTTTTAAACTGAGTCCGAGCTTGTTAAAACCGAGTCCGAGCTTTTTCAACAGTCCGAGCATTTTCAACACGTGTTCGAGCTTTTTGAAACAGTTTCCGAGCTTTTTGAAAAAAGTTCGAGCTTTTTTAAACTGAGTCCGAGCTTGTTAAAACTGAGTCCCAGCTTTTTGAACAGTCCGAGCATTTTCAACACGTGTCCGAGGTTTTTGAAACAGTTTCCGAGCTTTTTGAAAGATGTTTCGAGCTTTTTTAAACTGAGTCCGAGCTTGTTAAAACCGAGTCCGAGCTTTTTAAACAGTCCGAGCATTTTCAACACGTGTCCGAGCTTTTTGAAACAGTGTCCGAGCTTTTTCAACAGTCCGAGCGTTTTCAAACTGGTCCCGAGCTTTTTCAAACTGGTCCCGAGCTTTTTCAAACTGTGCCCGAGCTTTTTTTATATGAGTCCGAGCATTTTCCAACTGTGTCCGAGCTTTTTTCACACTGTCCGAGCGTTTTCAATATGAGTCCGAGCTTTTTGAAACTGCTTCTCTGCTATTTTATATTATTATGTCCTAGCCTTTTACAGTTTACTGATGCATTCTTTCTATGAAAATGCAGATGAGTAGTGAACTAAAGGATTTGCTTAAAACTCCAGAGGATGAATGGTACGATGGAAAAATAACTCGGCATGACCATTTCAGCGACCTTAAAGATATCGACGTCGCACTAGACAGTGTACCAGAACAATTCAAGGTCGAAGACCGACGTCGGTATACAGAGTCTTGTTTTGGTCATTTCCTGAGGATGGATAGGGGGATGAAGTTTTCGGGTAGCGTAGTCCATCGACTGCTATTGCGCGAGCTACATCACGATGGGCCGCAGGATGAGATGAGATTTTTGTTAGGTACTCGTTCGGTCCGGTTCTCCAAGGTTGAATTCTGTCTGATCACCGGATTGAAGTTTGGAGTGATTCCCGACACGACGAGGTATGAGATGGTTCAGAACGGGATACAACAACGGTATTTCAATGGTGCAGCTGATGTGGATTATGAACAGCTGAAAGCTGTTCTACGGATCGGTGTATTTGAGGAGCAGTACGATGCTGTGAAGCTGTGCCTCCTTTATATGCTAAACTGGATATTGATGGGGTTGGACGAGAGACAGAAAGTTCCATTATGGCAGATCCGGCTAGTCGAGGACTTGGACGCTTTTGATGCATTCCCGTGGGGTGCCCACGTGTATAGGCAGTCCATTATTGGATTCAAGAATGCCTTAAACGGTCGACGTGTGCGGTATGAGAGACGACAGCATGAAAAGGGCGTTGACGTTCACACGGTGGAGACGTACAACATTTACGGTCTAGCTCACGCACTGTTGGTGAGAATTTAGAATTTGTATCGTTTGAAAACCTGAAATTTTTTTTCCATGAGTTACGGAATAAATGATTGGATTCTGAATAACTTGTTCTTTTACATAGGTATTTGCGTATGAGGTTATCCCCGAGCTTGGGACCCGATTTGGGACACGTAGGGAGATTGAGTTGTCCCCCCGTATTCTAAAATGGCAGTTGCAAACTCAACCAAGGTCGGACAAGCTGGACAGAAAAATTTTCTTAGCCAGGGTAAGGATCTATTGTGTTAAAGTGTTTACATATTACGATTATACAAATAGAATGGTCTAACCACGATTTCAGATGTTTGCGAGGACTGCACTGGTGCCGACAGCAGCTGAGAGGGTTGCACGGTACTACGAGGGCATAAATGAGGGAGGCAGTCTATATATGGCTGCCGATGGACACGACGGCTCGGTACCGGATCCCTTACATCATACGACTGCCGGACCCAGTCATACGGAGGGTTCCGACCATGAGTTTGGCGGTGGGAGTCCCCTCAGGCACAGGCCGGATACGGAGGGTTCGGTCCCGGAGTTTGTCGCTGGGAGTCCTCTTAGGCGCAGACAGGTTCGCTTTGCGATGCCCAGTGGAGTACATTCACGAAAAGACGTTGGAGGGCATCGCCAGGTATGTAAAAAATGGTGTAATGCATTATTTATGTTGAAACAAGTGTTGGGTTTTAGTACTGATAATAATGATTTTGTTTCAGGATCGTTTGGAACAAAAAATCCAAGATGTGATGGATGCAGTCGCTGCGTTACGGGAGGATATCCGGAAGAGTGATCGGGAACGGGATAGGCAGCATAGAGAGGTGATGGACTTTCTCCGGGGGCGGTGGGGTTCGACATCACAGTCTGGCAGGGATGGTCCACCCTCCCATGATCAAGACTCTCCCCGTACAGACAGAGACGGAGGGACAGACCCAGCCACCGGACCTACGACGGAGGCTGATGGACCTCAGACACAGGGTCCAACAGCTGGAGATACAGTACGAGACCAGCAGATGCAAGTCCCTGGTGGCACGGATACAGGAGTATTTGGGGAGACAGTTACCCAGGCGATATTAGAGTATCCGCTGCTTATGGAGGTACAGGATGTGGATCCTCCTGTTTATATCCAGGACCACACAGCGGACCCGTTCAGTCCACTGGGTCAGAGTCCCTCCTCCCGTACAGTCCACACTCCTGACCTGACCAGGCGATCCATAGGGAGCACCCCTGCGGTCCATCCGACACCGCTCCCCTCTACTCGATCCCGTCACACCTCACCCCCTAGTGACACAGGCGGTCCAACCCACCGGAGCCCTCGACGTGATCAGTCATTTCAGAGTTCCTCCTCCCAACACCCCCCAATCCACAGTCAGCATAGGCAGCAGCGGATGCGCAAACGAGGCTGGCAGTTGATGAGCCCATACACTGACCCCTGTCGGCCGAAGAGGCCAAGGACACTGCCCATGTCATCAGCACATACATTCAGGCCCGATGGATTGGTAGACGCTGACCAGCTTGCGGCTTACAAAGCCTACAAGAGGAACGTGACGGGGGAATTGTAAGTATTAAAATATTGTGAATTTATTTTGAAACACCTAAGTTAAATTAGTTGTATTCCTAAATAATTGAAAATTACACAGACGTGATGTGGATCTGATGACCCCCGTGCCTGTGACTTGGTTCCACCGGTTGCAAACCAACTTTATGGAGTTGGAGGACACGGTACTTTCCTTACTTTGATTGTCTTTTAAGTTTGTTTAACTTATGGAAGAATACTAACAATGTATAATGTTTATATTGTCAGCATATTGACGCGTACCTGCATATTTTACGGAAGCGTCAACGAGCATTCCCCACTGTCTACATTCAGAGGATGAACCTACTAGATTCTCAGTTCTATGTAAGTGTTTCAAATGTACTGTTTTCACACGTCTGTTTGTTGTGTTTCATCCTGTTTCTAACGTTTCAGTTCGTTGTCTATTTTCAGTCAATGCTGGAGTTTCAGTGGCGGAGAATCATGCCTCGCGATGCTGTGGGCAAAGCCCCAAAAAACTGGTCTGTGTTGAAGTACAGGTGGTCCCCTGAAGATCTGATGACGGTACGTGGATTGCTCCCGGTAGGGAACCGACCATGGCACGAGGTTGACACGGTGAGCAAAATACAGTTATGGTTTCAATGTGTTTAATTAAAAATTCTTATTTTGACCATAACAATATCTTGAACACTTGGTACAGGTCCTTATTCCGTGCAACGTTGGTGGCCAGCATTGGCTCGTGGCCAGCGTTGACCTTACTGTAGGGAAGATCCACCTGCTAGACCCGTTCAGACAGGAAGTCCCCCTACAGATCAGGAAAGAGCAGGTCGCTCCATTGCGGTGGTTTATACCCTCGATGTTGCATCAGGTGGGGTTTCACGATGCCAGACCAACGGGCGAGGCGAAGTATCAGAAGCGGAATAGGCCCTTTGGGGTAAGCATGGTGTCTACAACACATGTGCCCCAACAGACTAGAGGGTATGACTGTACGAACATCATTTAAACTTTAAGTTTGTTTTATTCAACTTCTATTGTAACGGTTGTTCATGTGCTGAGTCGCAGGGGTAACTGTGGTGCTCATACCTTGAGATTGATGGAGTACGTACTGGCGAACAGGATGACGTTCGACTGGTCAGAAGAAGATATGTGCACCATACGGGAGAAGATGGCTGTGGAGATATGTGCACCATTTGGAATTTGTTGCATGTGCATGTCTTCCGGGCTAAGTCAACAGTTCACTGTTTTCCAGGACCGTTTGACAGAGAAAATGTTCCAGTCCACTGGATTGACGGTCATATAACCGCACTTCTCGACCCGTTGTAGCATCACAAGATGTGCTGCGTCGGTCAACTGATGACGCATGGACTGTGCAGCTCGATGTCGATCGTGAAACCAACGCTGTAACATATTCCTAATGAACTCTGCCAATGTCAACATAGGGAGTTGTCGTGCGAATTTAAGGCATGAGTTTATGCACTCTGCAACATTTGTTGTCATCACCCTGAACCTTCGTTGGGGACAGTGTACACGAGACCATTTGTGTGGACCGGCAGATTCAACATAATCGAACGCATTCTTGTGCAGGTTACGTAACTCACCCATGTACCGGTTATATTTGAATTCAGTGTACGCTCTAGCGGCTTTGCCCATTAAGCTGGCAACATCTTTTCTGTGAAATCGCTTCTTCACATTTTCACCAAAGTGCCAACAACATATGGTATGGGTTGCATAAGGGAACACTTTAGAAATCCCTGCTTCAATGCTTGCATGTCGATCGGAAATAAAAACCAGATCATCTATATGACCAAGGGCACCCTTCAAGCAATCCAAAAACCATTCCCATGAAAGGTTGTTTTCGGAGTCGCCGTACCCAAAAGCAATTGGATACACCTGTTCGTTTCCATCTTGGGCAGTTGCAACAAACATTGTACCCCCGAATCTTCCCTTCAAATGGGTACCATCAACTGCAATAACCGGACGCATGCACCTCTGAAAACCTCTAACTGAGGCCCCTAATGACATGAAAAAGTAAAGGAATTTACCGTCGTCAGCGCACTGTAAGTCAGTGATTGTGCCGGGATTTTGTTGTTCCAGCACGTAACCAAAAGACGGCAGTAGTTGGAAGGTTTCTTCATGTGTCCCATAGGTCAGTGACAATGCATAATGCAAGGCTTGATATGCCTTACTGTACATGATTTGGATGCCATACATTGTTTTCATATCGGCGATTATATCCTTGGGACGCATGAGACGACCATCTTGTTGTTGAAGTCTAGGTGCAACCACTTCTCCAATTATAACTGCACTAGTTTGTCGGTGGCGACGGTGAATCTCCTCCAATGGACAACTGTGTTCATTGACAAAACTTCTTACTTGGAAGTACATCCCTTCATCTCTTCTCACCGCTCTTAATTTCCATGTACAGTTGTCAATCAAACAAACAAGATGTAACGTTGTCTTATTGGACCTTTTCACCTTCCATTCGAAGTTTCGCCGCATTGCGAAAAGGCCAACTAGTCTCTTCAGATCCTTTTTTGTCAGGAAAGAACTGACCTTTATAAATCATGGATGTAGGTTCTTCTGCTACCAAGGTTGTGCTTCTACCAATCCCAAACGAGTATGAATCTGCTCCGGGAATAACCCACGTTGTGGTATTATCAGAATCATCTGTAGATACATTATGCCGGACCTCGGAAGTACCAGGCATATCTGCTCCGGTGCAACTAACTCCTTCTACACGTCTTCCACGTCTTTCAATTTGGACATGATCTTCATCAGTGTTCTCTACAGGATCTACCAGATCAATATTTGCCTCATTATCCACCTCCTGGTTAGGCCCAAGGCTCGGTTCAGTGTTCTCCTTATTGTACATCTCATTGTATTGCTCATTGTACCGCTCATCATTCATCTCAAATCGACAACCAAACACATCGTCGAATTGAGGTTCACAAACATCTGCATGGTCGACCACTACCGGTTGGACAGCACATATGTTTTCCCCACCTTCAGTGGCACTCCTTTGTGTGAACACTTGGTTGCTACCGCTAGCGGATCCAAATGGTTGGGTATTTTCAGGAGCAGGAATATCATTCCGTATCACATCTCCAGTTGCCCTCTCAATTAGACTAACACATACTTGAGGGATCACCCGATCTTCCCCTAGCATAAACTGAACATCATCGTCATTTCTTACAAATGTGCGACATGTAGCGCCAGGAACGATTGATATTGACTGTAGATCAACATTGTATTTGTTTACATCATACTTCACAACGGTATGCATGATCGACACCAATTCTTCGTAACTCATATTCTTTGACACATACATTCCTTGGTTGTCGGATCCAACAAACCTCTGACTTCCGTCGGGTAACTGCTCCCATCGACCGTTGTAAGATATTACTATTCTCACCCGATTCATTATCCTGTAACATTCATCACCACAAACCATTATGACAAACATAAAAGCTATGGAAAAGGCTCAGAGCCTTTTAAAATAGTTTCCGAGGTTTTTACGAGCTTTTTACAAAGTACAGAGCTTTTTTACAAAGTCCGAGCTTTTTTACAAATTCCAGAGATTTTTTACAAATTCCAGAGATTTTTTACAAAAGTCCAGAGCTTTTTTACAAAAGTCCAGAGCTTTTTTACAAAAGTCCCGAGCTTTTTCACAAAGTCCCGAGCTTTTTCAGAAAGTCCCGAGCTTTTTTACAAAAGTCCCGAGCTTTTTCACAAAGTCCCGAGCTTTTTTACAAAAATCTCGAGCTTTTTCACAAAGTCCCGAGCTTTTTTACAAAAGTCCCGAGCTTTTTCACAAAGTCCCGAGCTTTTTCAGAAAGTCCCGAGCTTTTTTACAAAGTCCCGAGCTTTTTCACAAAGTCCCGAGCTTTTTTACAAAAGTCCCGAACTTTTTCACAAAGTCCCGAGCTTTTTTACAAAAGTCTCGAGCTTTTTCACAAAGTCCCGAGCTTTTTTACAAAGTCTCGAGCTTTTTTCATGTTTCCGAGCTTGTTTTCTAAAGGCTCGAGCCTTTTGTCCAAAGACTCGAGCTTTTTCAAACATGCTCCGAGTTTTTTCAAACAGTGTCCGAGCTTTTTAAAACAGGGTCCGAGCATTTTCAAACAGGCTCCGAGCTTTTTATTAACAGGTTCGGAGATTCAAATTTCACAGATTCAATATTCACAAAACCAGTTTCATGTTTACAAAAGGAACGTTTAAAAAAAATGAATGATCAAAAACAGTATTTCAGTCAAACATATTACCTTGTTGTGCTTACTGAAGAACGTTGAGTAGAGTAGTTTTGAAATTTATTGTAGACAGAGAAAGAGAGGAGTTCCTGCCTTCAGCGTTTCAAGTGTGGAGATGGAAGTAAAGACACAATTATAAATTCATTATTTAAGGGCAATTTTGGTAGTTCACCAAAATAGGTGCCTTTTAAACATAAGTTATTAAACCGGTGACGTTGGTGCAACAGCGAGACAAAAAGGTGACATTTCTCACCATTTCCACCACTTCTATATTAGGCACACCAAAAACAAACGAAAGTCTTATATGTCACACTGGAAGAAAAAAAACAAAAGAAAATGGGTGTAAGGTTAAATTTTGAATAAAATGGTTACAATAATAAAGATAATCAAGTACGGGATCTTGTATATTTTTTTTCGTACAGGATTCTAAAAAAGATATCGGCATTCATGTCTATTTAGAATCCCACCAAAAAATACAAAATCACGTACCTGATCAGTGGTGGTGAAACTAATAAGGTTATTACAACATGCAGAAATTATATGGTTAAATTAAATTCACGAGAACAATTATAGACAGAGCAAACAGCTTGTAATGTCATCAAAAGCAAGAGGAGAAGCGTAGCTAGCAACGTAAGAAACTGCCAAGAACCAAACACATAAATCTTCATGTATTTCCCCAATTTAACGTTCCATCGTCCATTGTAATACTTGTTAACATCTTCAATCACTTTATCGATGTGGGGCACTTTCGTCAATCTAAGCGACTTGTTCATTCCATTCCACAGATTTGCAGCCTCAGCATCACTCTTGAGCCTGTTCAAAATGATCCCTTTTTCCCTAAGCAACTTCACATCCTCCTCCGTATCAATAATCCCGTTCATCAATTCCGTGTAACGTGCAAAAACCAACGGCCCAGATGCGTTTGATGCCTCGTAAGCTACTAGATTTCTTAGGACAACCTCTGTGTTTATGTCTAGACTGATTGTGGGAAGGTACAACGTAACAGTCTTGGTGTCGAAGCTGATGGTGGATATGTCACCTTTAGAAGACGAGAAACGAACATGAGACTTTGCCAGCTCGGTAACACAAGGTATTGTGATTTCCTCCACTAATGGTGGTTTGTTCGCGTCGTTGTTCAAGTTCGAGCTCTCGTTTTCATCCTTCGTGTCCTCCTTTTCTTGCGGTAATAGTTGCGATAAGATTCGGAATCCGGGAAGCATGGAGAGAATTTTCCAAGGCAACTTGAAAAAAATCTTGACAAGTCGTATAGGGCCTTTGTTTAACTTTGATAGTATCTTCCAAATCTCAGAGAAGAATTGCTTCACCTGAGTTGAATCTCCTGAGAATGTTTGTTGGTCCCCATCTTCAGAAGATTCGCCGTTTTGTAAGATCTGATCAGTCTCTGTAACGTTAGAAGGTCGTTTTGGTTTCGGGACAATTGTTCCGTACAAGAAATCAAGCAAGTGGGCAGCTTCTGAAACCTGTTGGACTACTTTATTATCAGCTTTCATCAACTTGAAAGGTGAAACCTCATCGCAGAATCCGATTAACATGGCTTTCAACAGATCGTCAGCTAATTCCAACGACGTAGGATATTGAACTTGAAGCATTTTCCGCAAAACAAACAGAGGAATTTGATTCTCTAACATGAGCATATCTCTAAGAATAGCATTGTGAGCCGATTTAGTCCCTGCGTAACCAACCAAATGGGACATTGAAACTAATTTACCTTGTTTTACGGCGTAAATCTGAAGAAACTCAAGCAAGAAGGAAGCATCGATGGCCATCATCCAAGCCAACGTTTCGTTACTAATATTCAGAAACTTGTGATAACAAGCTCGGATCTTGAGCACCAGCATGAGCAACTGATCAACGACGTAGTCGAACTTGAGATCGGTGCAACAGTCGTTGTGGAGATGTCTCTGGGTTCGCTTAGCTGCAGCTAGCTTGTATCTCTCCATCTCGTAAAGCTCAGGACGCCAGGGGTGGTAGGGGCCGATGGCGACTTCTTGAGGAGTGTATGAATCAGGATCGGTGGACATTAGGGTTTTGGGGACGTTGAAGATGGAGACTGAGATTTCTGTGTCACTTTCAATCTCTTCTTCGAGGGTTCGGCGGATGTTGATGATCCATCCATGTTCATCAAAGTGGGGGTGTGGATTGTTGAAGGACATGGACTTGGTAGTTTGCAGAGAAGACATGTTTTTATTTGTTGTTTGAAGTTATAAGTTGTGGGCAGTTTTAGATTGGATTGATCAGTATTTATGGGCAGACCATGAGAACTTTAACACTTATTAATGTTAATTAATTTTCATTAAAATACTATTAGATACGAGATATATTATAGTTTACAATTCCAAGTTTCTTTGAAAGCAACCGGCCAACTATTAGCTACGTGTTTGATTGAAGAAGATATGTGTTTGTTTGAATTCTATTTTATGGTTTTTGTATTAATTTTTTAAAAAATTATATAAATGTTTTTTTAAAAAAAATGGTGTTGACATGTGACATGTTCTTTGGTAAAGACAAAAATAACTTTGAAACCGTTAACTCTAACTAACGTCCGACTCACAGAATGATCAAATTGATGGGTTTTTTGAAAACATAGGGAACAAGCCGATGAAAAATGGAGAAGCAACAAATAATTCGAAAAAAAAAAACAAAAAACATATGGATCCAAATGATAATTCCTCCATTTTTTTGTTGGTACCGATATCGATATCACCACCCATAAATATGAATTATATACCCATTTTATAAGTACATCTGCACCTAAAATTTGAAAACTAAACCATTATTAAAAGCACTCATTATAATATTAATAATGTCCTTATTAAAATTAATATATTTATTTTAAAGCATTATATTTTTAAACTCTCTTAAATTATTAATACACTCGATTTAATCTTTATATTACCATGTTTGTTGAAATGCATAAACATCCATTATTCTTCTTTGATTATAAAAAGGTAATTTTAAAAAAAAAAACAATTATCCGAAAAGCAACACTAGAGACCTTTATTGTTCAAAGTCTATATAATTTATTATCAGATCATCTGATCTATAAGTGAAGCTTCAAATCGATATTTTGAAATTCACTTTTGATTACTTTATTATATAATAATCAGGTATTTCATGGAAAATTTTGATATTTAGAATAAAATTAGAATTTCTTTTCTTTTTTAAAAATTAGGAATTATTACTTGGTGCTAATATTGACACCCATAAATCTTATTAGTATACATATATTAACAACTACATAATTACCATAAAAAAGAGTATTTATTACATAAATACATTTAGGTTAACTCTACCCTAATTAAAAATAAAATAAATACTATATACACTCATTAATTACATTCATATCTATTAAAAAAAAACTTACCTTTTAAAAAAAACTTATGATAAACCCTAATATATGATAAACACTAATTAAACTCTAATTTTATTTCAAGTATTAAACTTTCTTATCATCACATGATTATCATATCGTTTTTGTCTTTCTCTTATGTATAGTTATGAACTCTATCAATAAACAAAATATATTTTTTTAACAATAACTGTAGATATCAACAATTTTTTTTTAAATGCTTGTAGATATTAATAAGTTTTTTTTTTAAGATAGTTGTATAAATAAAAGAATTCCAAATTGAAAATCTCTTAACCTCATATACATTTCCAAATATTTCTTTTTAGAAGGCTTCTACATTGGAGATATTTCTAAAAGTAAATTGGATCATCATTCTAAAAATAATATGATTTTTTTTTATAAATTGGGTGTGAAAATAATTTAAGAGTGTTTATAAATAATATGTATTAAAATGAATATATTTATTTTAATGGGGATATTATTGGCATTAGGATGAATGCTTATAGTAATATTTATTGTTAAAATTTTAGACATGGATGTACTTATAAAAATAGATGTACTAATAAGTTTTATTGGTGTCAATATCTGCATTTTTTTTTAATGTTATCTAGGATTTTGACAATTTGAGGTTATTTGTCTCTGATATTTAATATTTTCATATGCAATTCGTCACCATCTTATATCAGTGCGTACAAATATATATACATTTATTTTCTTCTCGGTGCGGACTGATATAACTTATATCAGTGCAATATATGTGGACCACAGATTATGGAGAAGTTTTGACAAGTGCATACACTTTGAGTCAAAGTATGTAAATCTAATGGTCCACATCCAACGCACTGATGAATTTATATCAGTGCGTACTGACTTGAAAATTTCTCTCTCTCTCTATATATATATATATATATATATATATATATATAAACAGTCTTTCTATTGTCAATTCGTCATGATATAAAATATATCATGACGAAGAATGTGGACTACAGATTATGGAAAAGTTTTGACAAGAGCATACACTTTGAGTCAAAGTATGTAAATCTAATGATCCACATTCTTCGTCCTGATATATTTCATATCAGGACGAACTGACAATAGAAAAATTGTATATATATATATATAATCTTTTTCTTCTCAGTGCGCATTAATATAAAATACATCAGTGCATTGTATGTGGGTCATAGATTATGGATAAGTATTGACAAGTGCATACAGACTTAGTCAAAGCAATTGAATCTAATGGTCTATATGCAATGCACTGAGGTGAAAAGTTGTATATATATATATATATATATATATGTGTGTATATATATATATATATATATATATATATGTGTATATATATATATACATACAGAAATTTTCAAGTCAGTACGCTCTGATATAGCTTCATCAGTGCGCTGTATGTGGACCATTAGATTTATTTACTTTGACTCAAATGTATGCACTTGCCAAAACTTCTCCATAATCAGTGGTCCACATGCAACGCACTGATATAAGTTATATCAGTGCGTATTAAGGAGAAAATGATTATATATATATATAAAGAATTTTTCAAGTCAGTACGCACTGATATAACTTCATCAACGCGCTAGATGTGGGCCATTAGATTTACATACTTTGACTCAAAGTGTATGCACTTGTCAAAACTTCTCCATAATCAGTAGTCTACATACAACGTATTGACATAAGTTATATCAATGTGCACCGAGGAGAAAATGACTGTATATAATATATATATATATAAATGAAAACAGCACAAGTATGATCTTATTTCTTTTGAAAAAAAAATTACATAAAATTTTATTTTTTTAATTAAAAGTTTGATATTGTTGAAAATATGATAGACGTAAATAACGAGTGTACATAGTATTTAATTATTTTTTTAATTAGAATAATTTATCTTTATTAGACAATTTGTGTTGGGATATTTTTTTAATTAAAGTTTTTAATAAAATGTAAGTGTAAATCATAATTTTAGAAGGCAATATCGACACCCACTTTTATTTTACTAAAATTTAATATGTGACCTTAGTCCACGTCTATAAATATGTTTTTTTTTATAAGGGACATATGTGGAAACAAATTGAGTTACGGTGACAAGATAAGAATAATGTATATGTTTGAAATCCGCAAACATTTTTGATATTGATGTTTTTTTTTTAATTAAATATTTCAAATAAAAAGAAAACGTTTTAGTTATTTAAAAACATTTGTAACGTGTTACATGCATGTCACAAATTTCATTACCTAAATTCTTGGCCAACACAAAAAAGAAAAAACACTACCAGACAAAATTTCATTCATGAATCTCTCCAAAAGAGACCATTCTCCGAAGACAATTAACACGACAGCTTTTATTAAATTATAAATTCGACAAAAATAGTCACATACCCACAATTTTTTTTTTTTAAATACTATTCCTAAAAACCCTTAAGTAAAGCGTGGTAATTTTACTTATTATTTTAAGAGTAATACTACGTTGTGGCAACACTCTAATACATTCATTTAAATCATGTAAATATAATATAATTCATGAATGATTTATTATGTTGCCACCTCATTTAAGTATCAGATTTGGACACCAAATTTCAAGAAAATATCGTTTTAAAAATTGGTAATATTGGGGTGGTTGTGGCCGTAAAGCCTGTAATCATAATTGTAAAAGTATAATAATTAATCCAATCAAAAGTAAAATAATAAAATTAATTAAATATAATTTAATAACTTAAAAAATTATAAATAAAAACACTATGGGGATGGGAAACCAATGCCCATCCCCGTCCTCATCCTCGTTTAGAATTATGGTAAAATTTACTCATCTAAGAGATGACAAATTTCATATGAATCTGTAGGTATCAATTCAAACCCAAACCGCGTGGCCACGTGGGTCTATTGAATATTTTGGTGGTTATATATGAATTGACATAAATATAATAAGAAAAAATCTTGAAACACTTTTATAAAAATATAACTAAGGGTGCGGATATTGTAACTTATAAATAATCATATTTATAAGCATATTTATGTTTAAAATTTAAAATTAAATCATTACGGTAAGTATCCATCATAATGTCAATATTACTATTATTTAAATGAATGTACTTATGTTAATACATTTTATTTATAAGCTCTTTTAAGTTATTAATACACTTAATTTTATAAATGATATATTCTTAAGTTCTCCGGACTCGAAAACAAAGTTGTAGTAAGTACCTTGCAATCAACCATTGTTTCCATCTTAGGGCATTAACTTATTATACAAAGTTTTAACCCACTAATATTACTGACTCCAAAGTTAGACAGATTGCAGATGTCAATGTGATGATCTAAATAGAAAGCAGTACTACGAGCTAATACTTTAAGAACCGCATCATATTTCTTCTCACCATTTACAAATCTCAAGCATGAGAAATTTTTTTGGCCATCTTTTAAAAAAATAAAATAGCTTCTTACTTTTTGTTTATCGATAGAGTTCATAACAAAAAACAAATAAATAAATAAAAAACATACATTTATATGATTAAAGTCCTTACATTACTTTGTTTATAGAATAATGAGAGATTTTGATACTTGAAATATAATTAGAGTTTAGTTTTTTTTTTTTAATAAAGAGATACAGTTGAATATATGAATGTAATTAATAGGTGTACATAATATTTAGTTTATTTTTAATTAAACTAATTTGTCCTAATCATATTTTTGTAATTAAAATTTTTAATAAAATATGAGTGCTTATCATATTTATGGGTGACAATATCGACACCCTAAAACTAATCCATCGAATACTTTGTGGGTTACAATTGATTATAGTACTAAAAAAAATAATCATTTTTATTCTAAAGGAAATAGAGTGGTGTTATTGGCACACCCCATACTGATCTATCCATGCCCCATTTTTTAATTATATAATATTCTTTTTTTTCCTTTATCAAAATTACTTAAAGAGACATACAATTTAGGAAAAAAAAATTCTACAAATTAAATCTATTAAAATCTCATATTCCTTTTCCAAAAAAAAAAACCAGTAATCCGTTTCTTCAAAAAAAAATTAACTCTTAAACCCTAAAATCTGCTTCTTACATACATCTAAAATATTATGAAAGAGTTTGAGAACGATATCAAGAAAATTGAAGAATTGTATAAGAACGATATCAAACATCTTGAAGAATTATCTGAAAATGTCATAAAACAAGAATTGTCTGACAATGTTATTAAGCATCTGGAAACAATTCATTCTTTGGAAATAAGTTTGAAGTTTATTTTTTCTTTAGAATGATATCAAGTTGTCGTTGTGTTGAAGTACCCTGTTATTTTTTATTTTTTCGTTTCCGATATAAGAAGAAAAAAAAACTAAAAATAAAAAAATAAAGAAATAAGAAGAAAAAATAAATAAATCAATCAATGGATGTGAGAGAGATGTATACAGATACAGAGATAAGAGACAGAGAGATCATATATGGTATGTATTAAGTTTGAAAAATAAGTAAAATGGGTAGTTTTGGAAATAAACAAAAAAAATTAATAAAAACATTTAATTTTATTTAATTAAATCAAGATTTTAAAATGTGGGGCATGAATAGATCAGTAGGGGTGTGCCAATAGCACCACTCAAGGAAATAATGAAGAATAATTAATACAGATATTATCATTTTCCCCTAAAGATTGCCCTATTAGACACTTTACTCCCTATAGTTTCAGTTATAACCGTTCTTCCCTCTAGTAAATTAAAATATTAGTCGTTTTGCCCCTACCGTCAGGATGCCCGTTAGCCTAGCACTTTGACTGCCAATTAGCAAGGGTAATATTATAACTTCTCTAGATCCATTCTTATTTATTTATTTGGAGGAATAAAGTTTCACATCCTCTCTTGGGCTAGTTCTTGCGATTTTGGATAATTTTATAATATGGACAATTTTCTTACTTCCAAGTAACTTATGACTTTCGCTTTTGATCAAATTAGTCCTCATACTTTTGACTTTCGTTTTTGATCAAATTAGACTCGACTAATAATCATTAGTCAACTTAAACAAATTTAAGGGTAAAATTGTACTTCAATGTAATACCTAATCCATTGACTTGTGCAATATAATAAGGAGAGAAATTTTAAAAATAATAATAATAATTTCTATTTTTGAATAGCCTCTCTTATCCTTTTAACCTTTCAAAATAAAAATAACATTTTTTATTTTATTAATTAATAATTGTTCTACCTACAAATTTTAATTTAAGTTTGTTAAATTTATATGTATTTTTAATTATATTGGATTTGACTCTTGCACTATCTCGAGAAAATCAAAATAGAAAAAGGAATGAGAATTGGTTCATACTTAATATTCATCAAGTAATTAAACAAATAAATGAAGATTCCGGCATAGGTTTATCATGGGCTTAAAGCCAGTGCTCAGTGCTCACAATCATCAAAACAAAACCACCCTTGCACAATCCAGTTCAACGGCCACCCATAACACACCTAACAGCGAAGACAAAACCTAACCTCCATATTACAAAAAATAAATGCTGAAGCATGTCAGTCAGTCAGTCAGTCAGTCAGCTAATTTGGCTTCCTCATATTTCGACCAGCACGGATCACTTCATCCACCAATAACAACTGGGATGCAATTACAGGCCTGCAAAACAGAGCACCACATGATTTTGTCAAATTATGTAAATCCAGTACAGGTACAAAACAAATGTAGTAATCAAACTTTGAAAACGAATTTCAAAAGTTTATCAATGTGCTTGCTTGCCCAGAAATTCCCCATCAATTAAGGTCCAATGATCAAATGATACGAAATAGATACACCACAACAAATTGGGAGCAAAGAAGAAACATGCAACGTCAACAATGATAAAGAGTTCTCACATACCCTGAGTTTATAATTTGGCGCTTCACAGAGTAGTTGTCAAAGATACCCTCCATTTGGGGATCAATGGGGTCTCCAGAATGCTGGTTTAATCCCACAACATTCCCCCTGTCATGCTCGCCCTGAATATACATACGGATGGTATGACATTTCTCAAATTAATCAATACACATATTCTGTTAATAATAAGAAGCATGGAAAATAAGTGAAAAAGTGTATACCTTAAGGGCAATGATCACGTCTTGAGTGTCAAGCCCAGAATTCTCAGCAAGTGTCTTAGGCACCACAAGAAGAGCATCAGCAAAAGCTTCTACTCCCAGTTGGGCACGCTGTTCCATGTTGGTAAACATCAGAAAAGTTACAAAACATTAAAAAGATAACAAATGTTGTAATTAAATTTAGTCATCCTTCCCAAAAAAAAACAATTAAATTTTGTTATTTTAGGAAGGAAAATATAACAGAAATAATACCCCTTTAACAGTTTTTTTCACTTCATTGACTAGGTATTGTCTGGCAGCAACTTCAAAAGCTCCTGCCCCCTGATCAACAATAGAAACATACCTCACTTACTAGAAGCTTGTGCAATAAAGCAAATAACGATTTTAGAAACAAAAATATATCAGCAATATTAACACCTGGGATATGCAACAAACTAACAATGTCACCACTGGAGCCATGATTGCTTGCATGAAATGCAAGGATTCATGACAACAGACCAAGTAGCGCTTGCACACACCAATTGAGCTACTTAACACCTATTGAAGATCAACCTGTCATTTTGATCTACTAATGGCAATGAATCACATTTTTCTCATTAGTTAAGCTTTTAGAAAGAATATTTTTACAAATGAAATAAATTTTGAACTTCAATCATTTATTTATTTTGAAAGTCACAAGAAATTTATTAAAAAGAACGAAAATAGATACTAAAGAGAGGTGAACCAGGGATACATCAAAAAGACCAAAATCTCTCAATATAAATGGATTTTAACTCTGTTTGCCAAAAATCTTCAGACCCAACCTTCCCCTATCCCCCCGCTAAACCCAATCAAAAAAAATTTGTTTATTATATAATACACTAGTAAATTTATTCTTTGAGGTTCTCAGCCTGTTACCAGAATACATCTGCACAATTGAGCACAACCATCTCTGCTTTCAGTGGCTACCAAACAGAATCCTCATTTATCATCAAGAAAAAATAATTTGGATATTTATGAAGTGCACTGAAATGTATTTCACCAGGGTACAATCAGATGCAACATGTATGTTAACAACCATATGCAATAGATGACTGTTACATACGAGCATTTTTTTAGGGGACAGCATAGGAAGTACAAAAAATGTTTGACGCAATTAGCACCAAAGAGAGAAACAAAACAATATTAAATCATTATTCATAATCTACACAAAATGTTCAAGGCAATTGGCACCAAAGAGGAAAACAAAACAATATTAAATCATTAATCATAATCTTATAGTTAAAACCAAGGAATTAGCTTTGCTTAAATTCTAAATTGAGCACAACTTACCAATACAACGGATTCATCTTCAATAGTATTTTTGACTGCTCTCAACCCATCACGCACAGCATCCTTAATTTGGGCAATTGTATGGTCATTAGGTCCTATACCATTTAAACATGGAAGTGATGATAAGAAAAACAGATAATACAAGACAAAAGTGCATATCGTATAAAGCACTATTTGATTGAAATAATTGTTAGCTGAGTGGGTGAATCAAAACAACTTCAGTTTTGTAGAAATTATGGAGATTCCCAAACAAATTCCAAGTACCTTTGATTAAAATTGTACAAGAATGAGGATTCTTCACGTTTTCCACAAATGTATACTTCTCTTCTCCAATAATATGCTCATAGACTAGTCCAGCCCAACCAAGGGAGTCGGGAGTTAAATCATCAACAGAATTTACGGCTTCTCCTCCACACGCCAAAACCAATCTCTCCATATTTCTTCGTTTTGCTCTTCTAAGGGCAATTATCTATAAATTCATTAAATAAGCAAGTTTTAAACAAAAGAGACAACATAACTCAAATCTTATAACTACAACCAGCAGCCAAGCAAGTCATCATCACAATGCTTAAAATAATATCCAATAATGAAACCTTGGTAATAGCTGCAATTATGTATTTCTTCATTTAATTTTCTTTATAACTAGATGGACAAGGTGGTCAATCTATATTGTATAGAGGCAATATCCAAAACATAAAATGGCTAATGTACATAATTAATTCTATAGGGATGCATAAAATGAACCAGATTTCATTTAATTTTAGACATCATATATACAACTAAAAACTCTATTAAATCTACCCACTGCAAAACCATGATGTCAAGCAAGAAAAGGGCTTAACAACAGTGCCCCACTGTTTTCTACATCAATGTAAATTGAAACAGAATATAGGAAGTCCATGTTCAGCACACAATATAAAGATGATAAAAAATCCATTAAGTAATTTATGTAGTAAAGTTACCCTTAAAAAATTGTGGTTAAAGTTTGGAGGATTTAGATTTCACCAAGCTATCATGTTTAATGGATAATTAGAATCCCCAAAATATTGTTTCCCTATAAGAGTACTTCATGTATACATCACTTCAGCCTTTTATAGTTTGTTGATATCAAAGATTAAATAACCAAGCAAAAAATTAAAGAGAAAAATCTGACAAGTAACAGTTAATAAAATTCTAAGGAGTGCCAAACCAAACTATTTTCTTCTAGGCAGAAATCATGTTATACAAAGAAAGTTAACAAATTTGAGGAAATATTTTTCACCCATAACTAAAGGATTAACAACTGAATATATTTAAAGACACCAGATTATTAGTCCAATGTCAGAGTATATGATAAAATATATTACATCTACGTATATGGTTGATATGATGATAAACACTGATCATTTAACCTGTTGAAGGGGGAAAACTTTTGCAATTTTCTGTATGGTCAAGAGTATAAGGAAAATTTATTCTGTTTGTTCCAACAAGTCATAAAGCTTAAGCTTTTCTTTGTTGGCCTAGTTAGCTATGTTGGTCAAGTTCCTAGATGTTTTAATTCCAAATCTTTCTAGCAATTAGATTTTTTATAGTCTGACTAGGTTAAATTACCCAGCAAAGTAAGCACTAGTTGGGCAGTGGGCCAGCGCCTAGGTAATTCCTCGGCGGAGGCTGGTGGTGAGAGAACAGAGGAGAAGGAGGAGAATAAAGTTTTTGAGTTATTTAAGAAGAAAACCACAAAGAGACGTTTTGGGGTTTTTAAAAAATGAACCCCAAAACAACGTCGTTTTGGGGTTGTCTTCTTTTTAAAAAAAACACCCTAAGAGCTGCCTAGGCAGCGTCTGGAGCCGATAAGGCGCCAGTCCGTCTACACTCGCCGATTACACTAAAATCAGTGAGGCCGGCTGCCGCCTAGGGCGCTTTTTACAACACTGACCCACCATGAGTATAAAGTTCATATAATGTAACTTCATAAAGATGCGTGGAGGGATAAGAATGATTTCTAGTTCTTGGGTTAGTGAGACACATACTTAGCCCTCCCACACTGCATCAATTTCCCTCTTCAAACAGAGGCTACCAAACAACTTCAGTGACTGAAATGAAAGATTTAATCACTCTCAATAACATTAGAAGTAAATCAACCACAATTAATACATCCCAACACAATTGCAGATTGTGAATAGCATCTGATGGAAAGTTGGTTATATGGGTTACAAGGTATTGACTCTTCCTCCATCTCATGTTTACTGGAAGTATTTTTTAGAAAAGAATAAAAATGAACTATTATTCATTTTTACCCAGCAGGCAGCAGTCAATACTTATTCCTGAAACAGAGATCTATATTTCAACTGATTAAAAATGAAAAGTACAACAAATTGACCAGAAATATACAACCACTTCAATGTCGCAGAGAATCAAGACTTAAAAATTCTTTTGATTTGAGGTATAGAAATGGCCTGCACAGATTTGTATGCAACAACACAAAATCTGTGTTCATCCTTTGGTTAAAAGTAAACATCTTGCAAGACATGAAGGTGAAAGAACAAAAGAATTTCTTCCCTTGAAGATTTAACTTGCATGTATTGTTATTGATTTGATGACAATAATGGCAGCCACAGCTTACCCCAGCTCTTGCGAGAAGGTCCAATGATGGAGGATCAATACCCTTTTGATTGATAACAACGAAGTTGCTGTCATTACCCGAACAAACCTACACAAGATCAGAAGCATAGGCAATTTTTTAAACCATAGAATATATAACAGCTACAATTTAACATATTCAGAGTACAACATGCTGCACTTTGAATTCTCTACCTTATTTTTCAGTTCAATAATCTTTCTGACTCTTTCATCAACCTGTTGCCTTTCAGCTGCAACCATGGCCTCTCTCTGCTCTGCGTTTGAGTAGAAAAAACCTGCATTTATTTCACTAGCAGATGAAACATGATTAGTTCAGGATGTCCAAATAAACCTAATTGGATGAGCTGGATCTAAGGAAAAGTTCAATGCAACTAATTCAGAATCAATCTTGATAAAATAAGAGGCATTTCAACAAGATGTCCACAAAAAGGATACAATATATTAAGCAGAATTATCAACAAAAAAGAACAACTTCAAACTGTTCTTCAGAGTTCTATTGCTGGTTGAAAAATTATCTAAGAGGGAGAATGCGTTTGACTATCGAAACAAAAAAGTGATGATTAAGCCTAAGCGTCTCTTTCTTGGTTCGAAGTTAAAATGTTCGAAGTTAAAATGTCATCAAGACCAAGGTTTTGAAAGGCAAAATCGAGCCTCGAGGCGAAACGAGGCGTAAACCTCAATTAATTAATAATAATAAATTAAAAAAAATAAAAACATTAAAAATTAAAAAAAGAAACTAGAAATTCATATTTCATAATTCATACCATAATATCAATGACTCAATAATATTACTATTAAATAAAAACACACAACACATGAAACAAAAGCTAAAAACCATGAATCATCCCATCCAAAACTAGGAATTTAGAACAAGTCTTAAAGTTAAAATATATTCCCAACTCAATCAAAACCAACTTCATAACATTATCAATGCATCTTCATGTTGGGCTTTGAAGATTAGATTAGTTTAGTTGCGCTACGCTGACGCACTAGGAGGTCGAGCTTAAAAATTTTAGTTAACAAAGAAGTGATAAGTACATACAGACAATAGATGCTCTTCCTCATCCTTTTTTTCACTTCTTTGTTGGGCTAGGTTTCTTTTTTTATGTGTTTTATATTGTTATTTCACTGTTTTTTTTTTTACTAACAGGCCCAAAACCATTTTGAGTTTGAAAAATTAAAGGCCCAACTGACCAAACATCAAAAACATGGTATTTTTAAGGCGTAAGCCTCATACACCTTAGGGCGATATGCAGACAATGAGGCATAAGCCTCAAAAGAGCTGCTCGAGGCGGACGCCTCGAGGCGATTTTTCGCTGCCTCATTGCCTCGAGCGTAAGCCTCAAACCGATTTTAAAACCATGATCAAGACAATTCACATTTTTTCAGAACTTATACAGTCTGCATAAATGGAACATAACCAGACATGTAAAGCCACAAAAGGAAATGTAAAAGGTAAAAGGATTATGCCAAGTGAAAAAAGAAAGAAATATACTTTCCAGATATATACCTTTTATCATACTCCAAAGACACATTGCAAGTCAATATGTTACAATTCTCTGCTCGTCTCTTCATATCAGGATGTCTAGAACCATGATCAAGGACTAGTCCCTCAACCTATAAACAACAAAAGTAAAAATGTGAAACAGCAAGATAACTCCGGAAAAAAAAAATCGAAAAATGAGTTGGATAAAGCCCTAATGTTCACAAACAATGACAGTTGACAACCCCTCCCAAAAGCCCACAAAGAAGCTAAAAAATGCACCTCATCTTACAAATACCACCATCCTTCTCCTTTAATATTTCGAAAATTATACTATTCTTCTCTGCCCAAATTACCCAAAAACTAGTTACAATGGCACAAAATCAAACACAGGATAACTCAAAGTCACCCCCATTTATCAAATCCCATCATACAGCCAGTGCACCATATGCACCTAGAATGATCTTGAAACAGACAGCATGGACTGGAATGAAGCACAGCCAAAATTCTTTCATTGCATTATACTAACTTCAAAACTTCATATAGAGATTGCATGGGATTGATAAACTAAAAGTTATTCATAATAGAATTGAGAAAAAAGGTAAAAATATTCCATCCTACAATACAAATTTTAAAAGGGGGAAAAATTAAGAGCACAACTAGTGATGCAAAATAGCAGTAAAGAACTTCAACATACAAGGCGTGTGTCCACGTCAAACTTCTGGCGCATGTGCATTATTTCTACCATAAAAAGATCAAGAGCTTCCTCAGGCTTCCAAATGCAGAGCACCTGCCATATTTAACCCGCATTTTGTTAAATGAAAGGTTCATCACTAACAATAACTACATTAACCAGTTGACTACATGAAGAAAGATGCTAGAAATAGCATTTAAAGGATGTAAAACCCAACAGATCCACACACCCCATTAACAACTATGTCGGTCAATTGATCTGCCAATGCTTCATATAGCTGTAGAGGCAAACATGACGCAGAAAAACAATAAGTTAATAACAGAAAACAAGAGAGAGCAAAACTTTGAACCAAGCACGAAAGAATACCTTGGTTCTTAGTGTTGTTCTTGCAACCATTTTCAGAATCTCTTTATCAGGTTCATTACCCATTACCACAGGGGTTTTGAACTTTTCAAGAAACTGAAGAGTTGCTCTTTTGGCAATCTCAAAACCATCAACCAAAACACGTGGGTGCATACCTAGACAACAGAAATAAAGCAATTAGTACCATGCATATAGCTAATGGCAGTACTCCACATTTCTTCATTTCTTTTTTTAACGAAAATTGATAACAGCTGGAAATGTTTCTCCCATTAGTAACAACAGAGGGAACTGGAAGAATTGCCATGTCACTTGTTAATAAGAACCAGGAGCCTAACATATCAAACCGAAAACATCCATTATTTCTTATTTCAACAAGTATAATTCAACATAATTGAATAAATTTCGTGTTACAAAATCAATAACTAAACCAATACAGAAAAACAGACATGCGAGGGTCCAAGTGAATCTTTCTAACATAATATAATCTTTGGTAAAATGTGATGCATCAAACTACCAATTTTCTCATGACAAGTTCTACCATGGTTTTGCTTTCATTGGGCAACAATAAGAAACGTCTCTTTTTTTCCTATTAAAAAAGAAAAGAAACATCTCATATTCTCATTATGATATGTGTGAGTGTGTTTGTTTGTTACTTTGTTTACTTTTGTTGTTATTTTATTTTATTTTTTCACTTCACAAAACATCAGTAAATCTTACCTATGATTTGTTTAATTCACTTCCAGAAAATCAAAATTAATTTTGCAATGATAATATAAATTAAGAACGTTCTTAAACACAATTCATCAATTAAGATAATCACCTTTAAGATCACAATCCCTCTAAACAGCAATAGGTTCCACTTAAACATATGCATATTCACAAAGAGAAGTGCACAAGACCACAAATTTCAATAAGTTACAGAAAGGAACATATATATTTGAAAAAGTGACAAGCGATTTATGCCACCAAGGAAGTAGGATAACTGGACCTACTCACCTTCATCAATGTAACGTTCTGATTGTTTCATAAGCTCACCGATAAAAATAACCGTAGAAGTGGTGCCATCTCCACTTATGTCATCTTGAGCAACAGCTGTCCTTGCAATCATGATAGCTGTTGGGTTTTGAATTTGCTGCAAGCATTGCAAAAAGTTAATGAAGAAAACACTCTAAACATAAAGTTCTTTTACTTAAACATAAACTGTACATACAAATGCACATAAAGGGAAACGAAATTTTGCAACAATCCAGCTTCAGAAGGGTTCCATTTTCGACTAAAATTCTATTTACAAGCATTCCAAATCCATTTATCATGATTAAAGCATATCATTTGAATGTTCTATCCAAAGTTCAAAGGCCACAGAACCACGTGGACATCTAACAAAGAGGTTTGCAGGACACTCTGATAACAAAATCCATATTTTAAGTAAAGCATATTTCAATTTTCATCATACAGTGCCATTACACATTCCACACAAATTGGTTACTAATTCCAAAACCAAAACCAGTTTCAATCCTAAGTAAGCAACGCAATTTGAACTCGAATACCACTACTTAATCCCGCAACTAAAACCCACTACTTCTACGCATCAACAAAAGTTACTACCAGATCCCATATCATGATTCAATTTCAAAACCCTAAATACAATAATTATTGAAAGATCTAAGGGTTTTGAGAATAAAAGAAATAATAATAATAACCATTTCTTTCAAGAGAGTGTTTCCATCCTTAGTGAGTTTGATGTCTCCAGCACCACCAACAAGCCTAGAAAAGGCGAGAGAAAATGGGAGTAAGTATACTTAAAAAATAATAAGAGTAATTGAAGGAATAAGAAATGAAGAGAATATATACATTTTTATGGTGCCTTTAGGACCGAGGTTGGACTTGAGAACATCTTGGAGGCCCTTGGCGGCGTTGATGTTCATGTGAAGCGCTGCAGATTTGTTTAGCACCTCCGCATTCGGGTTCAATACTCGCAGCGACATCTTCACTGCTTGCTACTGAGAGAGTGTGTCTGTGTCTGTGTTCGTTCAACTACTGAAAAAACCAGAAACCTGTTGTCAGTTTTCACATGGTATTAATAGTTTAGCAAGACAACTGATTTCAGAAAAAAAAAATACCTTAATTAAAGAGTCGCAATGGTCTCCTGCGAAGATGGCGGCTGTCGCTGGTGTGGTTTGTTGTCCAGTGAGTGAGAAAACAAGGGAAACGTCGAGAGAATGCATCTAGGGTTTTTATAGAGGGATATTATTATTTTTCTCCCTGATGTTTGAGAAAACGCCATTTCTCCCCTGCCTTTTTCCAGAATTTGCCAATTTCCCACCCTGTCATTTGTCAACCGTTACAAACGTTAGTTTGACCGTTAAATTCAAATGACAAATTGGTAATTCAATAAAGGGATAATTACCATATTGGGCACCCATTTGGTTGGACCCAATCAAAATGGTCACTTTAGACAAACAGTGTATCATTAATGGTCATTCTGTCACACCCCGTTAACTTTTTCTATAATTAATCTAGTGTCAATCCATTTGGTCAATTGGTATCGAAATAACCATTATATATATATATATATATATATATATATATATAAGGAAATTGCAAGAAGTGATCAAAAATTTTATTGGTTTATTATTTTTAGCCATCAATTTATTTTTTATCAAACTTATCACGTTTAGGTTTGAACTGACAAGTATGCCCTCCATATTGTCTTTACTTCACCCAAAATTTTCCACCCAAAATTTTCCTCTCTCTTGAGCCTAATACCATCCATTTTATCTTCCCAACATTTCAAAATTAGATATTCTCTCTTTCTCTCTTTCACTCTTTCACTCTTGAAATTCAACCAGAAATCG
This sequence comes from Dipteronia sinensis, assembly GCA_033220585.1. Taxonomy (NCBI): domain Eukaryota; kingdom Viridiplantae; phylum Streptophyta; class Magnoliopsida; order Sapindales; family Sapindaceae; genus Dipteronia; species Dipteronia sinensis. The sequence goes on from CM065642.1 coordinate 29,148,601, forward strand.
ATTTCGTCTCCCTTCAACATTCGACTAACTCATTTTGTCTCCCTCCAACATATATATCGTGTCTCTCCATTTCGTGTCTCTCTACTTCGTCTCTCTCCATTTCGTCTCTCTCTCTCTCTTCAACCGAAACCCAGCAACATTTCTGCTATCTCTTCTCTTCAACCAGATCTTCTTCATTCTTTGTGTGTGTGTCTCTCTCTCTCTCTCTCTCTCTCTCTCTCTCTCTCTCTCTCTATCTCATGAAGTAGATCCAAAACCCAACAACAATTTATCCCTCAATAAGTCTCTCTCTCTTGAATTAGATCCGGAGCCGAACGACATTCTTAAAGGTATGTATCTCATTCCCATTTATTTTTTACAAAAATCATTATGTTCGATATGAAGATTAAGATAGTGATTTCGATTTAGAGTGAAACATATGTACTGTAATTTTTTGTACTCATGTTACATGTCAGTTTATTTTGAAGTTACATGCATGTTATTGTAGACTTTACATGCCAGTTTATTTCTAAGTTACATGTCATTTGGTAATTTCGATTTATAGTGAAATCCAGCTACTGTAATTTTTTGTACCCAGATTACATACCAGTTTGTTTTAAAGTTACATGCTAGTTTGTTTTAAAGTTACATGTTAGTTTGTTTTAAAGTTACATGTTATTTGGTAATTTCGATTTAGAGTGAAACCCAGCTACTGTAATTTTTTTGTACTCATATTACATTCTAGTTTGTTTTAAAGTTACATGCATGTTATTGTTGACTTTACAAGCTAGTTTATTTCTAAGTTATATGTCATTTGTTTATTTTTAAAGTTACATGTCATCGGTTATTGTTTTGTTACATATCAGTTTATTTTAAAGTTACATGTTGGTTAGTTAAAATTTTACATGTCAGTTCCCAGTCACTTTAGATGTTTCATGTCAAATACTTTACATGCAGGAATATGGATGTAACGAGATTGGTCATCTATAACGGTGGAAGTTAGGTGGGTAATTGTTACGATGATGGTATGACAAAGTGGGTCTATAGAACATTGGTGTACCATACATATGTGATCATGGTTCGTCCAATTGATTAGGTTAACTTCAATGTGAAGGATGTAAATAAAGATGGTTTGGTAGACCTTTCTGAAAAGATTTGTAGCTGTATAAAATTTCAAATTGATAAACTGTCATGTCGCCATACATTAGCCGCCATAAGATTATTATCATCATGTTCAATGTATCTTACCTTCTTACCAAATGTGATTAATTTAATTACTCATAATCTTTATTTTCGTAGGTACGAGAAAAAAACCTTTTACAAATTTTTGTAGGAATTGCTACAAAACAGCTAGTTGGCTTGAAGGATATTCTGGGAACATCTTCCCGATTGGGCATCCTAGTGAATGGACTATTCCTGAAGATGTGAGATCGAAGGTTGTTCATCCGCCTCCTTTTTGTGCGCAAGCTAGAAAGCCAAAAAGAAGAGATTTAAATCCGTCGGGGAACATAGAAGTGGAAAGACCATAAATTGCATGATTTGTAAAAAATCCGGCCACAACCGACATAATTATTAGAATGCTCAACCATGTTAGAATCCTCAACCATTTGCAACATTTGCAACATCGAAGCGACCACGTAAACCGTACATGTGGTACAACTTAGGTATTAACAATGATGTTTTAATTCTTTTATGTATGAGTAAAATACTTTATTTCGTATTGTAGACTTTATAGCAATGAATTTATTTTAAAAATCAAATTCCAGTATTGTTACATACCAGTATCGGTTAAAAAGTTACATGTCAGTTGGTTCTGAAGTTACATGTCAGGTGATTCTTAAGTTACATGCCAGTTCGTATTGATTCTTAAGTTATATGCCAGTGTCATTTCAAAAGTTACATGCCTGTTCATTTTTAAATTAAAACTAAAATTAAACTGAGAACTAATAGCAAATAGAATTGAAAACAATCAATTAAAGAATACTAAAGTATTGGAATCCACCACTGTATAATTTTATAGTTTCCTGATAATTTATTAATTCCCCAATTTAGAGTGACAATTAAAAATCAGTTTATTATATACCCATCAATTTAACAATAAGCACATTAATTAAAATCATAAGTTGGTTTTCCTTCGCTTCAAAATACAATCCCTAAGCATTCTATGTATCAAAATTAATGAAAAATAAAGAATCAAAGGAATTATAATTAACGTTATGGAACCAAGCATTAATTAAAATATATACCTAACTATCAAAAATACATCATATTAAGGATTTTATATTTAAAAACAATAGAAACAAAAACCATAAACGTTGAAGAACAATAATTGAGAATTAATAAAAATATCTAGAAATTATTCCATAACACCGAGTTTCACTATCTACCATAGTACAAAGAAAACTAAAAAGAAATTAAAATTAAAATTAAAATAGAACCCGAAAGATGCATCGAAGCTCCGCCTTCAACATTGAAACTCTTCTCCATAGCCTTGAACGTGCACCAATGCCCCCCTCCAAGAACTAAAAACTCCCTTCAATTCAGCGCAAAAATGATTTTATATCTTCCAAAAGTTGGTTTCCCCAGGCAAAAGAGGAAAGTAATTCTATTTTAATGTAATTGGTTCACGTGGATTGTAACATTGTAACATGCCTTCCTTGTGCTAGCTGGAAGTCTGAAACTCCAATTTCTTCAGCACTTGTAAATTCTTAAAATAGGACCCACGTGACTTTGCTTTAACTTTCTTTATTTTGTTCCCTTTCATCGCCACAACTTTTATTCAATGTCTTAATGCGGCCCACTTCCAATTAAATGGGTTTGAGAATGGGCTTAACTATTGGGCTTAAATTGGATCTTTAAGTTTGCACTTAAATTTGGATTTTGATCTTCAAATATTCAAACAATTTAATTTAGTCAACATGAAATTGATAATTTTCCAAGTTCCATGCTATTTCACCTAAAACACAAAAACAACTCTAATTAAACGAAAATAAATAAAACAAATAGCTAACAAATCCAAATTAAGGGTTATAAATATGATAAAAAATATGCCTATCAATAATGAAGTTATATATCAATTCGTATTGATTTTCACAGTCGAAAGACACTAATTCGAAAACAAAATTCATAAAGTGTTACATGCCGGTGTCGGTTCAAAAGTTACATACATGTTCATTTTTAAGTTACATGACTATTGATAATGAAGTTACATGCCAGTTCATACTGATTTCCATATTTGAAAGACACTGATTACTTCCCTGGAGTTTCAGTTATGTTACATGCCAAGGTCGATTACAAAGTCACATGCCAGTTGGTTCTTAAGTTACATGCCAATTGATTCTTATGTTACATGCCCGTTCATGCTGACAAAGTAAACAACTTCATACATTTCATAAACTTCAAAAATAACGATGATGCACCAACAAAGTTATCAATATGGTGCTACACTATTTGCAAAAATTTCTAGTCTAAATTATATAAAGCATATACTTAGGCAAATGTATGTAAATTGTGCAAGGCAAAGACTTTAAAAAGAAATTTTGTGAATTATAAACACTTGAGCCTTCAATTCTTCAAATGTAAACTTACTCACAATTATGGGTACAAATGTAACACAAATATGCAATGTAAAGTTTATAGCCTAGACGCTTGAAATGATCTTAATGTGTAATAGAGCTCAAATTGATGTAATTAGAATGTGTAAACACTTTGACATGATTAATGACTTTATCATTTCCACTCCTACCATATCTTCCATTCCATACACCACCAAAAATCACCTTGGCCACAATACAATTAGGGAAAACCTATTTTATCTTTTAGGAAGTCTATCTTGGGAATATGAGTTGATGCATGCTCTTTCCACGTTCATGGCATTTCAATTCCTTTCATGAGATCATTTTCAGAAATTGTGCTTTATTGGAAAATACTCATATGCGATTATATTTGATTCCATATACCTAAACTCATTTGCATATGTTTGCTAGAGAATAATCGTCTAGGTTCTGAGTGAAAATATATGACTGAAATCCGGTGAGGATTAGAGTCGAGGCGAATTTTATCTTGGGCATTCGAATGTAGTTGTTTTGTAAATCGAAAGCATCCTAAGAATTGGCATACATGCATTGCGTGATGTATTGATTTATATTGTATAATTTGAGATTCTAGCATGCGTGTAGTCTTTGTTGGTATGTGCGGATTGCATCTCAACCATTTTCTTGCAGAGTATACGTTTGTGGGTGTCGTAGTTGTAAACCCTCAAGAGTTTATAACTCCTCCTATTAGGGCAGTCTATAAGTTCAAAGGCTTGTGACACATACTAAGTGCCATCGTGTTTCCTACGGAAGTGGACTAACTTAGTTTTTACTTATTTTAAGTATTATATGTTTTGTTTATTTATTTTTCTTCTCTTTGTTTTACTCGAGGATAAGCAAAAGATATGTTTGGAAGTATTTGATCGGGGACTATTTCTATACCTATTTGAGGTCTTCATTTCCTATCGTTTGTTCTCATTTTCGAGCTTATTTTTGTATATAATGTGTTTGTTGAGCCTTGTGTAGGTACATATTCTCTACAATAAGGTTTTGAGCTTAATAATAGTTTGGGAGGCAAAATGAGCAAAAAATCGAATTAATGGAAGTATGCAGAACATCGCACCTCACCATTGACACAAACCGCGGTGTGATCTAAGCCAGCCGTGGCCAAGCGAATCCAGATGTCTCCACGGTAGATTCGTCGTTGAGTTGTGGTGTGATCGAGGAGATGGAGCATCTCTCCATTTTTTTAATAATTTATTATTTAAATAATTATCAACTGAAATGGACGATTTTACCCTTAAGCCGTTAACTTTTAACGGAGAATAATAGATGACTTGGTATGTTTGTACAATTATGGACAAAAGTTCCATATTATTGCAATTACACCTAAACTTGGGGAATGTTTGTACAATTTGCCCATTTTTTAAAAAACTTTGATAAAAGGAAGTGTTCAAAATTTTATAGCACTCTTTACTCCCATACTTTTAAGATTAGCACCAACTTCATAACTTAAATTTTAGCACCTAAAATGTATTTATAATAAAAATACCCTTAAAACACAATCACAAAAATAAGTCTTACATTTTTTTTTTTGCCGAAACTTATTTTCGTGTTTCCGAGACTGATTTTGGTATTTCCGAGACCTATTTTGTATTTTTGAGACTTATTTGGGTATTTTCGAGACTTATTTTCTATTTCTAAGACTTATTTAGGTGTCTCTGAGATTTATTTTGTAATTTCTGAAACTTATTAGATATTTTTCTAAATTCTGAGACTTATTGGGCAACATACATAATTTTCCAAGAAAAATTTCATCTTCTTTATCGATCTCCAATGGAGGTCTGTTCGTTCGACGACCTCCAATGGAGGTGTCTGTTCTACCGCCATTGATGGAGGACCTGATTTATAGAGGTTTTTGAAGAAAAAAAACCCCTAAAATGCCAGAAAAGTAATAAAAGAAAAAGGTGAGAGTATTTTTATCCATTGATGCTATTTAAGCTCAAATTATTAATCTAGTGTCAATCCTAAAAGTCACTATGGATTTGGTGCTATTTAGATGTATTTCCACATAAAAAGAATTCACATTAATTACTTTATACCTTAATATTCCTAATAATATATTTATGTATAGTTTTATTAATTAAAATTATATATCTTAAAGTTTTATTAATTATATACTACTGATATCAATAAAGAAATAAATAAACGGGTTCGAGACGAAAACAAAAAAAAAATCTCAAACCCACCTCGTTTCCGAAACGGGACATTGGAATCACCCCCAACCCTGTCCGACCCCAAATCATCTTGGTTTAACCCCACCGCATATAGGGCAGGGCGAGGTCCCTATATGTTCAGGTTTTTTGACATCCCTAAATTGAGGAAGAGAGAAATGCTATGGCCTCTCCCTCGGTCTCTCCTTTTAACCAAGTCATAGTCATAACTCACACAATTACGTTTGCCGCAATTATTGGCCAAAAATATTTGGATGATATGAGAAGATGAGACATGAAATAACACTATGGATTCAAGGGCTCATGCATTTTGCTATACTTTCCAGAGATTAGTATTAGTATCACAAACCAACTCTCTTCAACTCCATTTTTTAAATTCATATAAAAATTCAGTCAAGCATAAGATGATGTGACAATATCCCAACCATTTTTTTTTATTGTTTTTGAAGTTGACAATATACCAACTCTTGAACTACAATAAATTGATATTTTGATCTTAAGAATATTCAAGTTAAAGGGATCAGCCACACATGACCTTAATATAGAGGTGTCCACGGTTTGGTTAAATCCGCGGTTAAAAATCGAAACCGAAATTGAAAAACCGAAACCGAAACCGAAACCGACGGTTACGAAACCGGCGGTTACGAAACCGGTTGGAAACCGGTTGAAGCCGGTTCGGTTTCAGGTTAGCCTTTGGAAAACTGTCCAAAAACCGCCCAAAACTGACGGTTTAACCGCCGGTTTACATATAAAAAAAAACCGTCCAAAACCATCCTAAACCGTCCAAAACCGCCAAACCGGCGGTTAAAAACCGAACCAAAACTGAAATTTTCCGGTTCGATTTCGGTTCGAGCTGTCCACGGAACCGAAACTACCGGTTTCGAACCGAAACTGGCCCGATCCGGAACCATGGACAGCACTACCTTAATGGTTGCTAGGATAGTTTATAAGTTTTTGGATTTCCATCCAATAGTCTATAAAAATCAAGGATTTAAGAATTAAAAAAAAAATTAAAAATAAGACAAAAATGAAATTGCATCTCTCACATAATGACATAACTACCCGGTAAATATATAAATCATGTACAGTACCTAAATTCTTAATTAAAATAACCCACCCAAGTATCAATTAAAAAATTCTTGATACACAAATATAATTCCACCTGGCTAGGTCAATTCTTGAAATACAATAAATTGACAGTTTCACTCAAATTTGTTTGACTTCTGATTAAATCACAAACAAACGCCTAGCTAGGTCAATTATGGAGTAAATTCGTGTTTCAGATATATTTATCATGCAATTATCAAAACTATGCAGAGAATTTTAAGTTATGATATTTGATCGGACATCACTTTTTTTTTATATATAAATATTACATAATTATATAAATTCAGGGTTTTTTTAGAAGGGGGAAGGACTCGAACCAGTAAACTCGTGGTGCAAATATGAGAGGTTTTACCACCAGACAAACCTCATCTCGTCAATTAAGGGTCTCCATTCTCCAACCCATGCCAGATTTCTTTGCAGTCCCAAGTCCCAACACATTTTTACAAGAGATTTAAACCTAAACAAACAAACTTTTGTTTTTTGGCTGTTCCATGTACAAACTCACTCCTTTAACTTCCACAAGCCATGCACTCTTCACCGATCGTTAGAGAGCAAACCATCCGTGCCATCTTGGTGTCATCGTCACCTTCCACCACCACGGGATTCTCCGGAATTACCAACCAACGAAATGAGAAATTGTTTTAAACAAAATACACAAGTAGACTCATCTGATATTGTCAAAATGATAGATTGTTACCTTAACTGAAGTATCAACAGTGAACTTGATGGCATCAGCTGCAGCACGTGATCGTAGATAGTACATTCCTGTTTTCAATCCCTTTAGCAACATGAACAAAGCTAATCAGCAAAGATTGTACTAACACCGAAATAACAGCAACTAAACCTGGAGGAAACATCAGAAAATTTTGCAGCATAAGGTTATGTAGCAGTTAATACCCTTGACCATGCACGGAAGTGCAAGGAAGTGACTTTTTTAAAGTTGGGTTGATCCATATGTATATTAAGGCTTTGACTCTGATCTATATAGCACCCTCGATCAACAGCCATATCAACCAACGTCATCTGCTTGATCTCCCAAACAGTCCTGAATGAAGTTGCCGGGAAAAAAATACAATTTAGACTTGTGCAGAAATAGAGAGAAAACAGGAGTGGATTAGAAAAAAAATGCCAAGTTCTTACTTGTAAATTATCTTCAGTTCTTTAGGAATTTCCGGAATGTTCTGAACAGAGCCATTATCGTATATTATCTTGTTCTTAATAGCAGGACACCAAAGACCCATCTCAGTTAAGTCATGAAGAAGATGCTTGTTCACAACAACAAATTCACCACTGAAAGGAATATAGAGTTAGACAGAAACATACGATGATAAAATTTTAAGAAGAGCAGGTAGAGAGTGAGTATGCAGGGCAGACCTTAGAACTCTGCGACTGTAGATGTTGGAAGTATATGGCTCAAAGCATTCATTGTTTCCAAGAATCTGGCTGGTTGAGGCAGTTGGCATAGGTGCCACAAGAAGTGAATTTCTCACTCCATTCTTCGATATCAGATCCCTAAGAGCTGGCCAGTCCCACCTATTTGAAGGAATTATGTCCCACATGTCAGGTTGGAGAATTCCCTGCATAATTAATTGGCCATTTAATTTAGCAGATAACAACCAGTTAACTATAACAATGCACAGAGAATCAAAATTAATATTTCAGCCAAAGATGTTCTAGTGGCTTAACTCTATAAATGATTAAATCGGGAAATGCAGTTTTATCAGCCAGTATTTTTGTATCAGTTTGGTTGCATCTCTTAAACTGCATCACTATAGACTATTCCAATATTAATGAAGTTCTGAGTTTAATTAAATTTTTATATTAAATGCACAAAATCAACTATAAGATAAAATGTAGTTTTGTCTGAAAAATTATATGTTTGGTTCCTTCCATCCATGATTCCATCATATCCAAACAATGGAATCTCATTCTATTCCACATTTATTCCATCCCCCTCTCCACGAACAATGTATCACCCTGGTCCTAGTGTATTCTTGGTAGAAACTAGCAAACAGCCTATGATATATATATATATATATATATATATCAATGTTCATAACAAGCATTGGAGAATAATTAGAAGCTAACTGCAGCATGCAAACTACAATGAATGAGCAAATAAGATGAAGATATTCATATTCAGAGAAAAAATCATATATACTTTCAAAGGGAAAAACTCTTATAGAGCTGCATACCTTGCTCACGGGACTCCCTTGATATGTTTCATAGGGGCCTTCTTTTGCAGCTATCTCAGCAGAAGTTTTCAGAGCATGGTAGTAAATGGTTTCAAATATGTCTTTGTTCAGTTGTTGAGCCTGAAATCCATATCCCAGAGGTTATCAGAACCAAACAATCCAAGTTAAAAGTTAGACTAAATTCAAATGGTCAGGGATTAACTTAACCTCTGGTGATTCAAAAGCCATTCCAAGTAAGATGAAGGTATCCGCAAGACCCTGAACCCCAATACCAATAGGTCTATGACGCAGATTTGACCATCTTGCACTCTCAACAGGGTAGTAATTAACATTGATTATTTTGTTAAGATTTTCAGTAACAACTGCAGTAACCTGTCCCAGAAGAACGACAAAGGAAAAAAGAAAAAAGAAAACACATGATCAAGTTCTGGAAACCAAATAACATTTCAAGACAAAATTATGCTAAATTATTCATAAGCAATAAGCCAATAACTGTCTCAATTCTCAAACCTCTGCTAGTTTGTCAAAGTCAAAGTATCTACTCTTAGAACCTCTGCTCCCAACAAGCTTAGATGGATGTGACTCAATTGGAATCCCCTACAATATATATTGAAATACAATGATTAATAAGAACAAAGAAAGCCAAAAACACAGGAATTTCATTAATTATGTAAGTTATCCACCTTCTCTCTGACAAATCGTGGTAGAGCAATAGATGCCAGATTGCACACAGCAGTTTCTGTTGGACTTGTGTACTCAATAATCTCAGTACACACATTTGAAGATTTAATGGTACCCAGATTTTGCTGATTGCTTTTTCTATTGCAAGTGTCCTGGGTTGAAACAAATATGAAAGAGAATTTGAATCGTTATATTAACCAAGAACATCATGAAAAAAGAAATAAAAGTTTAGAAACAAAAGAGAAAGTGAAATAGTTTCTGTTACCTTAAAAAGCATATACGGGGTACCAGTTTCTATCTGGGATGTTAAAATTTCAAACCAGAGGTTCTGTGCTGGGACAGTCTTTTTTGCCTTGCCCTGAATACAAGATATAAGCAAAGTTGATTATCAAATTTCTTTTAAGGAATAAAAAAATCAGTTCACATTTAGAAAATAAAAAAAGCACTGAAGCCAAGGCAAGAACAAAATTACATCTTTTTCATATTGTGTGTACAGTCTCTCAAATTCTGTACCCCAACAATCAGCTAGTCCTGGAGCTTCACTAGGACAAAATAATGACCATTGCCCATCACTCTGTACCCTTTCCATAAAAAGATCAGGTACCCAGAGAGCATAAAACAGATCCCGTGCCCGGTGCTCTTCCTACAACAGAAGATTCCACATTGCTGATGTTAAGTGATATAACAGCAGAATACAGTATAATGTTCAAGTATAAGCATATGAAAACGTAAAAGAAAAGCGACATCAATCATGGCAACCAGATGTTAAATAATTATATAATGTACCTTTCCATGGTTTTTCTTAAGATCTAGAAAGTCAAATATATCAGCATGCCACGGCTCCAAGTACACAGCAAATGCACCTAATAACATCATCAGTAATATTAAAAACCAAGTACTAGAAAACATTATACATAAAATAACAAGGTAAAGCATGGGGCAAGGAATTACCCTTTCTCTTGCCACCTCCTTGATCAACATAACGGGCAGTATCATTAAACACACGCAGCATGGGGACAATGCCATTTGATGTCCCATTTGTTCCACGAATATAACTGCCTGTTGCACGAATGTTGTGAACTGAGACACCAATACCTCCAGCTGATTTGCTGATAACAGCACACTCCTTCAGAGTATCATAGATTCCTTCAATACTATCATCTTTCATGCACACCAAGAAGCAGCTACTCAACTACCATAATAAATCAATGAAACTGGATTAGCATATTTAATGTATTAGTACTAGCATACCACACTTCATACCATGAAAACAAAATTACCAAAAGTAAAATAAAGGTTCGCTTGGCATCTCTGTTAACTGCATATACCTGGGGCCTTGGAGTTCCAGCATTGAAAAGCGTGGGAGTTGCATGGGTGAACCATCGTTGGGACATCATATGGTATGTTTTTATAGCAGAATCAATATCATCCTTGTGAATTCCAACAGCAACCCGCATTATCATATGTTGAGGCCTTTCTACAACTTTCCCTTGGACCTTCAACAGATAGGATCTGTCAAGGGTTTTGAAGCCGAAATAATCATAGTCAAAATCCTGATCATAGATAATCACACTGTCCAAACGAACAGAATTCTGAAACGAAAGAATTCAAAATAAAATTCAGTATTATAAGTAATCCATATACAAAAATTGTACACAAAATTTTCTAAACGGTTATTGGAAAACAAATTCAAGCGTATAAAAGATCTCAAAAGAAGAAAAAAGAATATAATGCAAGTATGCAACATGGCTAATTCAAACCCAAGACAGTATTCTCACACAAATTGTGAACCTAAGAAGCAAAAGAGGTGACAGCATATCCTTTGACCAGCAATTGTTCTATGTAGAGGTGTGATGTTATCCTTTGGACATTTTTGGAACCAAATAAAGTACGTGATGCAAATGACCAACCAATTTGAAGTTAGAATACGAATATACGATTACATAAGAAAAACCATAACCTAAATTACAATTACACCCGATCTCAATAATATTACAGTAACTTTCCACAAAGTTATTCTATGATGAACAAGCTTCAGAAAACAAAGACAATAACAGCATATGTAGTTTTCATTCTTCTTTTATTAAAACATCTAACATCTCTACTATAGCAATTTATTTTCTAGTTCAGTATTCATTATTTGATAAGGTACTGGTTAATTTATAAACTAAAAAATTGCACCAAAACTGAACACTTCACAATCAATAATTGATAAAACATAATTACATTAAATCTAACAATACCTTCATGATTATCGCGTAAACATCATCAGAAATTAGAGCAGCCTTCTGCCCAGATCTCTCATTGTAATGGTTATACATGTCTTTGACCCTGCAGTTACCATTCCAACAATAAAATTCAACAGTTGAGACTCCAGTTCAAGTTGGTTAACCAAAGGTTGTTTATTAACAAAAATGGATAACTCAGACGTTTCTGAAAATGATATCTTAGTGTTCTTGTGCAGATTTGAAACAGCGATTCTCGCAGCCAACTGCATCAAACAAATTATATATAAGAACAAACTATACACTTACAGCATATTAGTGTATTAAACATACTGTAACCGTATCAAACATTAAAGAAAATTGAATATCCCAATACTTCAATTTTAACAGAAACATTACAGTACCAAAACCAGTAATTAAAAAACAAAAAACAAAATCACAATCATTTTGAAACAAACATGTTAAGTAAACACAACAGGAGCAACCCAGATTGTAACAACCAAACAACATGTGTAGAAAAAACAAACCCAGTTGCGATAAGAAAGAAGACTGACCAAGGCATAATCTGGGTGGTTGGTGGTCATAGCAGCGGCGGTTTCAGCAGCCAATTCATCAAGTTGGCTGGTGGTGACGCCATTGTAGACGCCAGCGCAGACCTTCTGGGCAACAAGCACGGGATCACAGTGATCGGCGCTGAGGCCGTTACTCAACTTCTTCAGCCTGGCCGTTATCTTGTCGAAATGAACTACTTCCTTCCTACTATCTCTCTTAATCACGTACATTTTGATCATGTGATGACTCCTACTGGCACTCGAATTGAAGTTTCTTTTCCTTTTTTTCAGTGAGAAATTTTATCGAACAGATGATACTTAAGAAAAAGTGTGAGAGAGATCAGAGTAGTTATATACTTATATAGGACAAGTATTAGAGCATCTCCAACAGAGAGTTGCTTTTTAGACAATACCAGAGTTGCTTTTGAAAAGCCTCACACCGGGGTGGGCACAAAATGCTGAACCGAACCAAACCAAAAAAGTTCGGTTCGGTTCGGTTTTCATATCTTATTCGGTTCAAACCGGTTTTGGATATCTAAAACCGAATAGTTTTCGGTTCGGTTCGGTTTTGGATATCCAAAACCGGTTTGAACCGATGAACCGTATATATATATATATATATATATATAATTATAAAAAAAAAACCCTAACCCTATTGCATCATTCATTCTCAACTCTCAGCCGTTCTCTCACCTGTCAACCTCTATTCTCTCTCCGACTCTTGAGTGTTCATCTATTGTTTCTCGATCTCTTTCATCTCATCCCTCCAGCGACTGAATCTCCGTCGAAAAGTCCATCTCCAAACCAAGGTTTGTCTTCTAGTCTCTCTAGCTCAATAGATCTGGATGATTTGTCTCTATTTTAAGATACTAGAGGTCTGTGTGTATTTGTCTCAATGAAGATTATCTACTTTTTTTATTGATTAAAACAAAAAAAAATGTTGGCCCGAAAAGCTTGGAAATATGAGTATAAGAGCTATTAGATTGATGTTTGAGTAGAAAATCCTTTTTAGTTTTCAAGTAAAAACAGAGTGAGTATAATTTTTCTTGACTCAGATCTGGAAATGGTGAGATCTGGATTCAAATTTGTATTTTTTTCTAGAGCAGCAGGAAGGTGGTTTCTATATGGTCTTTTGTTGTTTTTGTCAATTTATTTATTTATTTTTTCTAAATCTGGGAATTAGAGTCCACAAATCAGCTCTCATATATATATATATATATATATATATATATATATTGATTAGGTGAGTCCACAAACTCGGTTGGTAACTTGGTTACATGAACAAAAAACGAAACAGAAACAATTTTAATTTAATCCATTTATTTTTCTTTGCTGCCATGTTTTTGGGGATTTAATCAATTGCTCATCTGCATTTCTATGTAGGATAAAGATCGAGGAAGAATAAAGGTAAGCTTTACTCATTTATACTTGCAGAATTTTTAACAACAGTTTTTATTTTATTCTATGGATGATACGATTATGATTAATTAACAAATTCATACACAGTATACAAATTCATACACAATTTTTTTGTATTTGCAGGAGGAGTGATAGTGGAATGAATGCCTTTTATTTTAGTTGTAATTTTGATTTTGATTTGTGTTGTAATTTTGTTTTGGAGTTTATTTTTGATTGTATTATTATGCACTGTATTTACTGTCTTAATTTGTGATTTTTTTTGAATGAGTTATAAATTAAAAATTATTAGTTAGGTTTGATTTGGATTTTTTGGGCTTGGGCTATTAAAATTTATAAAACTTTGGCCCAAAATTAGTATCCAATAGCCCATTAAATTCGAAAATATATTAAAAAGAGGCATGTAGCCCATCAAGTCCATTATGCCCAAAACCGAAATGAACCGAACCGATCCGAATCGATCAAAATCAGTTCGGTTCAGTTCGGTTTGCATGTCTTAATCGGTTCAATCCGGTTTCATTTTGTCAAAACCGAAATATTTTCGGTTTAGTTCAGTTTTGCCCAAAACCGAACCGAACCGTGCACACCCCTACCTCTAGGTAAAATATTGCAAAATTCCCCCGTTTGACCTGGAAATTAATAATGTTTTCGAAACTGTCACATCCCAATAAGTTTTCTTTTTTTATCCAAGAGAAATAATTTTTTTGACAAGTATGCCCTTATCTACTTGTCAGACGACTTTAATATTTTATTTCCCTCTCATATTTATTTCTCTCTTAGAGTCTTAGACACAATTATATCACATCTCAGATACAAGTATTTCCCTCTCAGAGGCCGTTTGGTATGGGGTAAACAAAATAATGTGAATCCTAGGAAAGTGAAACCTAGTAATGTGATTCCTGGAAAAGTTGTATACATGTGTTTGTTTGTGTATGAGAATATTATGTCGGATTCCTGGGAATATTAAGTAACAGTGTTTGGTTGTACATAGGAATTTGATTTTTTTATTTATTAAAAACTAAAAAATTAAAAAAAATCGAAGTCCTTAAAAAAAAAATCCACCTATTATCTTTGTCATCTTTGATCTTGTTAACAGGGTTTTTTTGGCAAGGGACCAAAGAAGAATTTTTCAATTAGTATCAACTTGATAGGGGCCAGTCCTAGCTTCCAGGTGACCATCGAGATCGATGCCCCTACCTAGGTGGAACCGATACTTGGTAAGGCCAGGACCTCGATTACCTATCTATCTAGATAAGACATTAGCCCCGCTAGCTAACGAAGGCACGTACCTCGCCCTATTGAAGCTCCTGATATCAACTCAAGACCAGTACAATGGTAGATCGCACACCTAGCACCCCTCAAGTGCCTCGACATCAGTCAAGGTACCCGGTACCCCGATGCCCGCCTTGGTATTACCTCGACTTCCACCTGGTACCTAGTACCTCAATATATATATTCAGAGCCCCCCCAGACAAGTACCTAGCCTACCAAGCAATAAGAAGATGATCGCGAAGACACAAGCGCCACTCCATCAAGAGACAGAACAAGCTTCATGCCGGTAAGATCCTACTGGTATACCAATACCTCGTCCTACTAAAAAATTCAGAATCAGAGTTTCTCTCCAAGCTCCATAAAGAAGGAAAGTTGACTCCATCGCCAAAATAAAGCGCCATTAATGAGACCTAATTAGAATTCGAATTCGACAGTAATTAACGGGATCAAATCCCGCGCCTTCAGCCCTACACAATGCCTTTCAACGCCTAAAATATGACACTTGATAATCCTTATTAAGAGAACCGGATTTCGTGGGGATTCTTTGAAGAACTATATATACGGCATTGAAAGGTAGACAGAGAGAGGCTTTTTTGAATATTAGGATCGCCAAAGACAGAGAGAGAGTTTTTTCCGGTTGAATTCCCTTGTGAAATTCTCCGAAGCCACTAAGAGTCCACTAACGATCATTGGGAGAAAATATTCACTTGTCGACATAAACGTTTTCTCCACCGTCACCCCGTGTAAAAGAGTGAGAAACAAGAGAAGAGTGTATATCGTGTAATTTCGTTGTAGTATTGTTTAATAAAGCAGTGTTCTTCAATATCTCCAGATCCTTTTTTGTTTCTTCTCCACCATATTATTCATTGCTTTCGATTATAAAAAGGATCCCGGTACCGAAAGTACCTATCCCGCTACTGGCTACCGGTAGTGGGTGAGGGTGCTAACTGAGATTTCGCTCCCTGAGTGATTTTTCCGTTAACACTTTTTGGCGCCGTTTGTGGGAAACACCACACCCTCAAAAGAAAGCCAGCGTGCCTCGTTTTCTTGTCTTATCATCAAAATGAAGCTCCGATCCTCTCAGGATCATCTTGACCTGTTAGGACATCAGTCAAACGCTTCAACCCGAAAGGGTCAGAAGCCGAAGAATGGGGGAAAGGGTCGCAAACCCCCCTTAAAGCCGTCAGCTACCGCGCAGATTACCCCTCAGGTACCTGCTACCCCAGCAGCTGGACCTGCCAATCTAGACCAATAGGTTGCGGCCTTTATAGAGAGCATTCACCTCCAAATGGTCACCGAAAGCAGTACCGGTCAGCCTGCGGTACCAGATTCCAGGGGAGATGCCAATCGATAAGGTACCAGGGTAACTCCATTCGACAGGTTGGGACCACCACCTCCTGTACCAGTCCATGATAGACTCGGGCCCATGCCCCCAGTTCCAGAATATTCTACAGGTTACCAAGCACGGCGTGCGAGATCCGCCATCGACCTCCCGCCTAGAGAGCACCACTACTTGGCCCAACCAGTGGCCTATTCTAGACAGCCTCACCAGGAAATGACCAGGGAACGCCCTCATTCAGTGGTGGGAGGTATCAACAAGGGCGCCGGAGAAGATCCTCCCTATGGAGAGAATCATGATGAAGCTTCTGCGATAGAGATTCTGAGGTGGAATCTGGGAATAATGGCGGAAAATGTCTCCGGGACCAGGTTGCCAGAATGGCGAAAGAAATCCAAGAGTTGAAGAAGGGCAAGAACCGGGAAAACCGGAAAGACCCCTTGGGAGAGATGAATGCTCCCTTCTCTAGGAGGATCAATGAGGCAGAATTACCTCCAAAATTCAAGATGCCAACCGACAAATATTCTGGGACTGAGGACCCCCTGAGCCACCTAGAAAGCTTTCTTCACCAGATGGAGGTTCAGAATGCTAGTAGGGCCGCTATGTGCAGAATGTTCCCAACCACGCTGACGGACTATACCAAGACATGGTTCAGAAAGCTACCAGCGGGAAGCGTTGATTCATTCACAAAATTGACAACTGATTTCTGTGCCCAGTTTCAAGGCATCAAACCTCTCCCCAAAGATCATATTCACCTTCAATACATGATCCAGGAGCGGGGGGAATGACTCAGAGCCTACGTGGAGAGATTCCATAAAGAAGTGATCCAGATGAGAGTCTTCACGAAAAAGGAAACCTTGGCTAATTTCAGAAGGAATCTTTGGGCAGACAGACTGTTCAGATCTTTCGCTAAGCATCCCCCGGAGACCTACCAGGAGGCCTACGATAGAGCTCTAGAGCAGGTTGAGATAGATGAACAACTCCTAGTTAAGATGGAGCACGATGATATGAGAACTGCCAAGCGTCAAAAGAAGGAAACGCCTAAGCCTACACTCGTTCAGAAAAATCAGAACAGGCCTCCCAACAAATCTACATATCGGTCGCCACCCTATCAACCTCCATGGAACGGGTACCCGGCTAGGCGGACTCCGCCCAAAGCTACACCCTAACCGAAAGAGGTAGCGCGGGTAGATAGAGAGGAAAATGGGTACTCCCATTACACCCCCTTGAACGCACCTCGGTAGACTATTTACCTCGCAATCCGCGACAAAGGACTACTCAGAAAGCCGGGTCCAATAAAGGTACCAGTCGATCAACGGAACCGCTACAAGTATTGTGACTTCCACGAGGATGTATAATACCTCGGAATGCTACAGTCTGCGGAACCAGATTGAAGCCTTGGTTAAGGGAGGTTGCTTGGAGGAATTCCTCCAACAAGTACGCGACAACATACACACTGGAAAAGAGGTACAGGCCGATATTAAAGCATATGAAGAAGGAAGGAAAGATCCACATTGTCAATACCATCAGTGGAGGTCCCACCTTGGTAGGAACCTCCAACAATGCTCGAAAGAACCACGTCAGGAAAGTTTCTAGAGTAAAAGCGGGCCAGAATGTTTTCAAGGTTACTAGAGGATCACCTCGGTCTCCTCCTGCTGCAAAGATCATCTTCACAGAAGAGGTCGTATTCAACACCGTTCAGCCTCATGATGATCCCATGGTCATCACTGTTCAAATAGCCAACAACTTGGTCCACCGTGTTTTGATTGACACAGGTAGCAGCGTTGATATTCTCTTCAAGAGTGCTTTGGAGCAATTCAACCTAAAGAGACCTTGTTACAATAGCTGTACCACCCTATTGTACGGGTTCACGGGGGACTCGTTGATTCCCACCGGGTCTATGATCCTACCAGTAATAGTGGGAATTGCGCCACTCCAGCAGAACCTAATGACAGACTTCGTTGTGGTAGACACCCCATCCGCCTACAACACTATACTGGGAAGGCCCTACTTGTCTGCCCTCAAAGGGGTCCTGTCAATATACCATAACATCCTGAAATTCCCAGTGGGAGACAAAGTGGGCGAAATACGAGGGGATCAGCAGGCTGCTCGCAAGTGCTATGCAGTATCAACCAACCCAACAGCGTTGGCCAAGCAATGTGTGCAAATAACCATTAATCAAGATTACCAATCATTAGAGGAAGATTTTGAAGATGAAACTAACTCGGTCAAGGGGAGATCCACGTCAGAGCTCCTCGATATAGAGATTAGGGAGGAGGAAGAGAAGGGATGGGCCAATGGCCATCCCGTAGAGGAGTTAGAAGAGATACCTATCAGGAAGGACGATCATTCCAAGGTAGTCAGGATAGGTTCAACATTGAAGGCGAAGGTAAAGGAAAATCTGATAAAGCTCCTACGAGAATATAATGACATCTTTGCATGAAGCCATGAGGAGATGCCAGGGATACCTGTTGCTTTAGCAACTCACAGGTTAGCGGTAGATCCCACCTTCAAGCCAGTCAAGCAAAAAAGAAGGCATTTCAACCAGACAAGAAATGCTGCAGTGCAAGAAGAGGTAAACAAACTGCTAAAGGCAGAATTCATCAGGGAGTCTCGGTACCCCGAATGGATCGCCACCGTAGTTATGGTGACCAAGGTGAACGGGAAGTGGCGCATGTGTGTTGATTATACAGATCTCAACCGCGCATGCCCAAAAGACAGCTTCCCGCTACTGAAAATTGACCAACTGGTAGATTCAACTGCGGGTAACAAGCTCTTGAGTTTTATGGACGCCTTCTCGGGATACAACCAGATAATGATGCACCCAGCTGACCAGGGTAAAACCTGTTTCATAACCGGTCAGGGCCTGTACTACTACAGGGTCATGCTCTTCAGGCTCAAAAACGCTAGGGCTACCTACCAGCGCCTGGTCAACCGATTATTCAAGAGACTGATAGGAAAGATGATGGAGGTATACATCGATGATATGATCATGAAGTCTCAGGTAGCTGATCATCACCAGGACCATCTCCGTCAGACTTTCCAGATAATCAGAGAGAATCAGATGCTATTGAATCCTGATAGTGCGCCTTCGGAGTTGCAGCCGGGAAATTTCTCAGATTCATAGTCCATGAGAGGGGCATCGAAGCTAATCCCGAGAAGATCAAAGCCATCCTAGATCTTGAGTCCCCCACCTCACTTAGACAAGTGCAAGGTTTGACCGGAAGAATTACAGCCCTGAACCGTTTCATATCATGATCCACTGACAAGTGTATCCCGTTCTTTAAGGCAATCAAATAAGGGAAGAACATGAAGTGGGACCAGGATAGCGAGCTGGCTTTCCAATCGCTGAAGAAGTACCTCGCTAGCCCGCCCCTGCTAGCTAGCCCGGTACTAGAAGAAGAACTGTAATTATACCTGGCAATATCTGAAACAGCAGCCAGCGGAGCATTGGTAAAGGAATGCAGAGATGGGGTCCAGCGCCCTGTCTACTACGTGAGCAGTGCCCTAACCAAATCAGAAAAGAACTACATCCTCCTAGAGAAGCTCGCTTTCACCTTGGTGGTTGCTTCTAGGAAGCTCCACCCTTATTTCCTTGCCCACACAGTCGTGGTAGTCACTGACCAACCTCTACGTCAATTTCTCCAAAGGCCGGACGTATCGGGAAGACTTGTGCTGTGGGCCCTTGAGCTCACCCAGTTCGACATCAAGTACAAAGCCAAGACAACCATCAAAGCCCAAGCTTTGGTAGATTTCGTGGTAGAATATTCAGTGCAATTCCCGATCAAGATGCTATCCCGGCCCTGAGTCAAGCCCTTCAGAAAGAGCAAGAGCCTGTAGATTGGCCTATCAATCAAGTCTTGATCTTATACACCGATATGGCATCCAATCAAGCAGGAAGCGGAGGTGGGATTATTCTAACCGACCCCGAAAAGGCCGAGTGCTATCACTGTTTCAGATTCGAATTCAATACCACTAACAACGAAGCTGAATATAAAGCCTTGTTAGCAGGAATGAGAACATCGGCTGAGCTAGGGGCTAGTTACCTCCTTGCCAAATGTGACTCGCGACTGGTAGTTAATCAAATAATCGATTTGTACAGGCCAGAGAGGATAACATGGCAACCTACCTCGAAAAAGTCCAGGAATTGTTGCCATGTTTCAAAGGTTTCAGGATCGAGCAGGTACCTAGGCAGTAGAATCATCGAGCTGACGTCCTAGCCAAGATAGCCGCCTGTGGAGGACAACCTTTGCCGAAATAAGTACCACTCCAGATAATCACTACATCGAGCATAGCTGAAGGTAGGGAAGTCAACCCCGTGGCACGACTCCCATGCTGGATGGATCCCATCGTGAATTATCTTTAGTCAGGAAAGCTCCCTGAAACCCCTGATCAAGCTCGCAAGATTAAGCAAACCTCGGTACGATACTGCTTGGTAGAGGGGCACTTTTACCGTAGAGGTAGGTCACTCCTCTTGCTTAGATGCCTGCATCCCGACGATGCAGACTGGGCATTGAGAGAAGTGCATTCAGGAGACTGTGGAAATCATGTCGGAGGAGAAGCACTGGCTTACCAGGTGCTACGCATGGGATATTTTTGGCCAACCTTGCACCATGATACGAGGCAGTTCGTACAGTCCTGTGAACCATGTTAGAAAATGGCCAACCTGCATCACCTACCTTCAGAACGATTATCTACCATCAGTTCGCTGTATCCGTTTACTTTCTAGGGGATAGACCTAATTGGGCCTCTACCAACCGCGCCAGGTCAGCAGAAGCATGCGATCGTGGCTATTGATTACTTCACCAGATGGGTGGAAGCAGAACCCCTCTCCAAAATTACTGAAGCAAATATAACAGAATTCATCAAGAAGAATGTGGTCTACCGGTTCGGTACCCCGGTGGTCATCATCACCGATCTGGGTAAGCAATTTGATAACGCCATGTTTCGGGAATTCTGCGAGAGTCTGGGGATTGAACTTCGCTTCGCATCTGTAGCACACCCTCAGAATAATGGCCTGGAGGCCACAAATAAATTTATCAAGAAGCTTCTAAAGAAGAAACTTCAACAGAAGAAAGGGAGATGGGCTGATGAACTCTCCAGACGTGCTATGGGCTTATCGCACCACCAAGAGAACCCCTACTGGAGAAACCCCCTACTCGCTATCTTTCGGGGTAGAAGCTGTCCTTCCTATAGAACATAAGCTCCAACATAACATGGCCCTAGCTGATCGTGCCTAAATTGTTGTATATTTCGGCCCTCAGTCCTATTCCTTTGTCTCGTTCTTGTGTGTATTTTCTATATATTTTATGTCTAATAGGCTCATAAGTGCTAATTGCAGGCAATAGATGTAATTCTGGGTTTGGAAGCTTGTTGCAGTGATTCCGGTAGAAAAATGGCTGAAAGTAAAGGCAAAAGAGTACAAACAGCTCTATAGTGCGGGTCCAGGCGGGTCCAGTGCGCGTCGCAACCGTACTCCAGTCGCACTCTAGTCGCACTCCAGCGGCACTCATGTGCATAGCCGGGGCAGAATACAAGTACGGAGATAAAGTGCGGGTACAGTGCGGGTCAGCTAACCGCACTCCACCGGCACTAATGCCATTCCAGAGAAGCTGATTATACACCTGACATCAGAGTGCGGGTACTGTACGGGTCATCCAACCGCACTCCACTAGTACTTGCACCAAGAAGAGAAGAGCAGAATTGCACCTGACGTTAGAGTGCGGGTACTGTGCGGGTCATCAAACCGCACTCCACCCGTACTTTTACCAAGAACAGAAGAGCAGAATTGTACCTGACATTAGAGTGCGGGTTCTGTGCGGGTCACCAAACCGCACTCCACCCTCACTTGCACCAAGAACAGAAGGTAGATTTTGCACCTGACAGTAAAGTGCGACTCAAGTGCGACTACAGTGCGGGTCAAGTGCAACTCAAGTGCGGGTAATCCAACCGCACTCCACCCGCACTATTGCCCAGATCAGAGACCTGAAGATGAAGAAAACCCTTACAGTGCGGGTACAGTGCGGGTAATTCAACCGTACTCCACCCGCACTCCGAGCGCGACAGCTTCTGGTTTCAAGCTTAAGTGACCTATTTTCCCATCCTCTATAAATAGAAAAGGATGAGAACGAACCAAAGATCACCATACCTCCCAACACTTGTAGTCTAAGCTAGAAACACATCTCCCTCTCATCCAAACCATCTCTACTCAATCAAAGGCAACTATGAGACTTGGATTCAAGCTTCAAGGAAGGAGATTAATCTTCAAGGGTTATCTCTACTCTCTCTCTTAGTTTATTGGTTTGTAATAGAACATGAGTAGCTAAAATACCCCACTATGGGGTTGATGTTATTTGTTTGATGGATATTTTGGGCTTTGTAAATAAACTCTATGTGTTGTATTTATTCTATCTCTATATTTCATTCCTTTGCTTGTATTGATTTCCATTATTGATTTGCTTGGATACACCCTCTTTGCATGTTGATTTGGATTACTTGAGTAGACAATTAGGTTGTCTAATGCTCCATTGAATGGAAGGATTTTCAGAAATCCGGCTCTATAACCATGCTCTTAATCTAATCTCGAATTAGTGGCTTTCACTATACATCCTAGGTTAGCCACTTGTGAGAGAATTAGAAGCCTCCACTATACACCCTAGGTTGGCTACTTTAGTGATTTTACGAGAACTAACCTTCGAGTAGAATTCGGTTGATAACCTCGAGCCTCATCCAATCCCAACCGGGTGGCTTTCACTATACATCCTAGGTTGGCCACTTGTGAGGGAATTGGAAGTCATCACTATACACCCTAGGATGGCTACATTAGTAATAGGTTGAGCCATAGCTAAATAGATGAGCATTCATGGAACAAGTCTCAATTGAGTAACTAGCCACTGTTGGTTGCTTAAGAGGGAGTAATCGCTAGTAGGAGATCTTCACTATACATCATAGGTTGACCTCTTGCTAGAGATATATGCCAACACTATACACCCTAGGTTTGTTACATTTGTCAAAACGTACTTACTTGAGAGTTTGTTGCAATTGCCCCAATATTCACTTACGAGTCCATCAACTCCATAGTCCCATCATCATTCATTCATCACTCCATTATCATCCCATTTTATTTGCTTTCATAGTTTAGTTTATATTGTATTTTAATTCACCATCACTTTTACTTTTATGCATACTAGTTATATTAATCCTAATCTTATCACCGCTACCCCGATCTCAGTGGACGACACCCGTGCTTACCGCTTTACTTGTATTTATACTTGTGAACGCATCGCATAGGTTTTATAAATTGTTTTGACGGACGGTTTTCTGACGGCAAAAACCTTCTCATCAAATTGGCGCCGTTGCCGGGGATCGGTGTGCATAGTAGTGATTAGATTAGTTTTAATATTATTAGTTTATTAGTTGTTTTTAGTTTTGTTAGTTTCTTTTTATTATTTTGGTAGTTTTGTTTTTCTTTGTTTCAGGACTCTATGGATTCCTTTTGGCAAAATTTAGGGTCAAGCTACGAGCCTAACGAGAATGCCTACATCTCGTCATTCCAGTCAAATTCCGTTGAAGATCAACTACAAAATTTCATGAAGAATCATGTGCGGGAGACTGAGAAGATGATAGCATCTCAACAAGAGACTCAAGCCTTCATAGAAGAGAAAACCACCCAAATGCTAGAATCCGCCCAGCAGTCCACCCCGGTAAATCAGAGTTGTTTCCAAGTTAAAGAAACCAAACCAGTGGATTCCTCCAATTTCTCAAAAGAAGACATGTATAAGCTCCGAATCAAATTTGAAGTGGAGCGAAGCAAGAGAATGGACGAGATAGACACGATGATCAAGATAAACCAGCAGCTTATGAGCGTGAGCACAGAGCTAGTGTTGGAAAGGGGTGTGTTGAAGGAAGAGAATGAAGCACTTCAAGAGAGAGAAGCCTTGGGAATGGAAAAGGCGAGTAATCTCCAAGAGTTGAACAAGAAACTATTATCTGAAGTGAAGATGCTCAGGGTTGATAATGGTACTCTCAAGAAGACAAATGGTGAAGTCTTCGACAAGAACAAAGAATTGGAGGAACGACTTGAGAGATTTGAAGCCGAAAAGAGTACTGCATCGAAGGCTTTGGAGAACTTAGTGAGGCTATCTAAAGATTTTGAAGATGAGATATCTCACAAGTCAATGAAGATGCAAATGGAGGTTGACCAAAGAGCCAATGCCTTAGAGGAAGCAAAGGTAGCACTAAGCAAAAAGGAGGCGGAGGTCAAGGCGTTACAAGTGAGACAAATCAAACGTCCTCAAGACCACGCATCAAAGGGGAGTTCCTCTAACTCTCATATCTTTTGCTATGCATGTTCTAAGATAGAGCATTTTAAGGCTAAAAATTACAAGCCAAATCAACATAGGAAAACGAGAGGTCCTAGGAATAGATGGAGTCCACCTAGGGTCAAGCAAATATGGGTAAGGAAAGACCAAGTGCACTCATGAAAAGGGAAAAGATAATGAAGTCACCTAAATTTATTTGGGTAATGAAAAATAGGAAATTTCCTAACTTGGTCAAACCACCCATAAAGGACCCTAGCCTCTCCATGAATGCATCCCATTGAATGATTTTGATGCATGTAGTTAGTTTTGTGTTTTATGTTGTTTAAATTCAATAAATTGTGTTGTTGGGATAGTTTGGTTAGAATGCTATATTTTGTGGATATTTGCACATTGAATTTATTGATTATATTTGTGGATGAAAGAGCCGGAGGCTCTTGTGCAAGTATGAATGCATGTGCTTTATATTGTTTAATTCGGTTTTGGGGTTGTTCATGCCCCATTCCGTCAATTTTGATAAAATGCATGATGTTAAGCTTGACTTGTACTTCATTGATATATTGCATGAATTGCCTTTAGTTAGTGAGCCTTGTTTGAGTCATTTTTATTTTGTTGGGGCATTGATTGTGTTTGATTAGTGCCTAGGTTTGTTTGAGTCAAGTTAGGTGCATGCCGCTGGGCCAGATTCTCTTGTCTTCAACATTGAGGACAATGTTGGGTTTTGGTTTGGGGGTGTTGACGCCTTTCTGAGTCATCTTTTGTGTCTTGAGTCATTTTTGTGTCTTATTTTCGAAAAAGTTGCTGCTTAGCCAGAATTTTGAGCTTATTTAGCTTGGTGAGATACCTGGAGCATAGTGTTTGTGGCGAATGTGTGTATGCTTTGTGTGCTTATTCAATAACTTTTAGTCACTTTAGGGGTCTCACTTGCACTTCATGGGCTAGTCTCATCTTCTAGTGTCCAAGTTTAGGGAACTCGGTGCTCAAGCGCCTTGTTCTAATAGTGGAAATTTTCCTTGTGAGATCACAAACACAAGCCAAAAGCGTGTATATTTGAGGGAAAATGTTTTTCAAATCTGTAAACACTATTCAAACACCATGCAAACACCATGCATAGTCTCACTACATCAAAAATCATCATTTGTCATTGAACATGCATCATATATGTGGATTGGTTGACGGAAACTTTTATTCCCTTGGTAGATTGATCCTTTGAAGTGATACTAGGCAATGTGTGTTTTAGCCACTCAAAAAGAAAGCCTAAATACTTCTCATTCCCGTAATATGTGTGCTCCCAAGCCAATTTTGAAGCCAAACACATATAGACTTTTCCATTCTACACCCACGTTATCCATGACCCAAGCAACCTAAACACTTAGCCAACCCTCTCTTAATTGATCTTGTTGAGGCTTAGGAATGTAGAGTTGTGCTTTAATTTGATAAATGGCGTGTACCTAGACAAGAGTAATAAGTTGTGAAAATGTGCATAGTAAAAAGGCATGAAAAGAAAAGAAAAGAAAAGAAGCAAAAAGTAACAAAAGGAAAATATGCTTCAAATGCCTTGTGTCAATTGTAAATGCTACTCAAATGGGTAACATGATTAGTTAAAGATTGCACGTAGAGTCTAATTGTATGCCTGGACGCCATATTGTATTTGGAAGTGGAGTTGCACGAGAAATTAAATGCTAAAATGTAGAATGTATTGCCTTAACTTGGTTGATTAGTGCTTGTGCCTAATTTCTCATTCTTCTAAGCACCATTCACCATGGCCACGTTACAACCAAATGGAAAGACCTAGTTGATCTTAGGGGACGTCTAGATTGGGAATATTAGTTAATGAATGCTCTTTCCACGTTCATGACAAGTGATTCTTTCATGAGACTCACTCGCTGAAAACAGCATTTATTCTACACTAAATGTATGCAACTAAGTTGACTCAGTTACATAAATTCATTAGCATACATGTTGCATGAGTGTGAACCTAGGTTCTGAGAGAAAAGATAAGAGAGAATTCATGCAAGAACCTAGTTTCGAAGCGAATTATGCTCGAGGTGTGAGAGTGAGTAGTTTCTGAGGCGAGGGCATTTTAAGTGTGGGATTCGTGTTGTGCCAGTTTCCCTTGGGGTGTCTTCGAGTTGTTTAGAACATTTCGCATATGCTCATTCCTCACTTCCATTTGCTTTTGCGTATCTCTCTGCTAGTTGGTTCTGCAGCAAGTTTTTCTTTGTGTCTAGGAAAGTTTTTAGTTCGAGTCATTTTTAGTTTGTGTCTTATTTGTTTTGTTTTATGTTTGCTCGAGGACGAGCAAAGGTTTGGTTTGGGGGTGTTTGATCGTGCCTAAATTGTTGTATATTTCGGCCCTCATTCCTATTCCTTTGTCTCGTTCTTGTGTGTATTTTCTATATATTTTATGTCTAATAGGCTCATAAGTGCTAATTGCAGGCAATAGATGTAATTCTGGGTTTAGAAGCTTGTTGCAGTGATTCCGGTAGAAAAAGGGCGAAAGTAAAGGCAAAAGAGTACAAACAGCTCTATAGTGCGGGTCCAGGCGGGTCCAGTGCGCGTCGCAACCGCACTCCAGCCGCACTCGTGTGCATAGCCGGGGCAGAATGCAAGTACAGAGATAAAGTGCGGGTACAGTGTAGGTCAGCTAACCGCACTCCACCCGCACTAATGTCATTCTAGAGAAGCTGATCATACACCTGACATCAGAGTGCGGGTACTGTGCGGGTCATCCAACCGCACTCCACCCGCACTTGCACCAAGAACAGAAGAGCAGAATTGCACCTGACGTTAGAGTGCGGGTACTGTGCGGGTCATCAAACCGCACTCCACCCGCACTTTCACCAAGAACAGAAGAGCAGAATTGTACCTGAAATTAGAGTGCGGGTTCTGTGCGGGTCACCAAACCGCACTCCACCCGCACTTGCACCAAGAACAGAAGGTAGATTTTGCACCTGACAGTACAGTGCGACTCAAGTGTGACTACATTGCGGGTCAAGTGCAAGTCAAGTGCGGGTAATCCAACTGCACTCCACCCGCACTATTGCCCAGATCAGAGACCTGAAGATGAAGAAAACCCTTACAGTGCGGGTACAGTGCGGGTAATTCAACCGCACTCCACCCGCACTCCGAGCGCGACAACTTCTGGTTTCAAGTTTAAGTGACCTATTTTCCCATCCTCTATAAATTGGAAAGGATGGGAACGAACCAAAGATCACCATACCTCCCAACATTTGTAGTCTAAGCTAGAAACAGATCTCCCTCTCATCCAAACCATCTCTACTCAATCAAAGGAAACTATGAGACTTGGATTCAAGCTTCAAGGAAGGAGATTAATCTCCAAGGGTTATCTCTACTCTCTCTCTTAGTTTATTGGTTTGTAATAGAACATGAGTAGCTAAAATACCCCACTATGGGGTTGATGTTATTTGTTTGATGGATATTTTGGGCTTTGTAAATAAACTCTATGTGTTGTATTTATTCTATCTCTATATTTCATTCCTTTGCTTGTATTGATTTCCATTATTGATTTGCTTGGATACACCCTCTTTGCATGTTGATTTGGATTACTTGAGTAGACAATTAGGTTGTCTAATGCTCCATTGAATGGAAGGATTTCCGAAAATCAGGCTCTATAACCATGCTCTTAATCTAATCTCGAATTAGTGGCTTTCACTATACATCCTAGGTTAGCCACTTGTGAGAGAATTAGAAGCCTCCACTATACACCCTAGGTTGGCTACTTTAGTGATTTTACGAGAACTAACCTTCGAGTAGAATTCGGTTGATAACCTCGAGCCTCATCCAATCCCAACCGGGTGGCCTTCACTATACATCCTAGGTTGGCCACTTGTGAGGGAATTGGAAGCCATCACTATACACCCTAGGATGGCTACATTAGTAATAGGTTGAGCCATAGCTAGATAGATGAGCATTCATGGAACAAGTCCCAATTGAGTAACTAGCCACTGTTGGTTGCTTAAGAGGGAGTAATCGCTAGTAGGAGATCTTCACTATACATCCTAGGTTGACCTCTTGCTAGAGATATATGCCAACACTATACACCCTAGGTTTGTTACATTTGTCAAAACGTACTTACTTGAGAGTTTGTTGCAATTGCCCCAATATTCACTTACGAGTCCATCAACTCCATAGACCCATCATCATTCATTCATCACTCCATTATCATCCCATTTTATTTGCTTTCATAGTTTAGTTTATATTGTATTTTAATTCACCATCACTTTTACTTTTATGCATACTAGTTATATTAATCCTAATCTTATCACCGCTACCCCGATCTCAGTGGACGATACCCGTGCTTACCGCTTTACTTGTATTTATACTTGTGAACGCATCGCATAAGTTTTATAAATTGTTTTAACGGACGGTTTTCTGACGGCAAAAACCTTCTCATCACTAGGCGCCTATCAGGATTTTGCTGCCAACATATTCTCCATCACATTTGCCACGGTACCAAGATTTCCAGAGCAGGAATGTAGGGTACCCCGATTCGCCAAATTCATTCTCCAAGGCACCAAACGAGAATGTGAGGTGCCCTGTTTCGCCAGAATATCTGCCTAGAGACCTAGGTTCTTTGAAACAGGAAGGCTAGGTATCAGAATATTTGCCATAGTACCAAGATTCCTAAAATAGGAAGGCTAGGTACCTAGATTGCAAGATTATTCGTCGGAACGTTCATTATCATTAAGGAACCAAGATTCTCAGAACTAGAGTGCGAGGTACCATGGTACCGGTCAACTTATGTTCCTCTACTTTACTTTCATCAAGGTTCTCGCTTTACCAAGTATTGATTAAGTCAAGTTTATGCTGGGGACTTTTGCCCGAATGTATGCTACAATCAGAAGCGTGCGACTGAATTCAATCGACAGATACAGATGGAAATGAGTTTTCTTTTCATTGATCAAATCAGGGTAACCACGAAGGTAGCATGGACCGCGGCAATCTCGATTACCAGGTACCGCGATCCACCTCAGGTCGATGCCTTGGTACCCCTCCCGGACCAATCACCTCATCAACTACACTAAATCAGGACTCATCCAAGGACAAGCATTTATAGAATCAAGATTACATTGAAGATCCTACTTCAGATTTAAGCAAGTTTCAACCTAGGGTGTAATAAACTACACACGCATGAAGTCAAGGAAAATAAAAAAAATTCTCATTTCTAAAACTGGGGAGCCCATCCCCCGATCACGGGCTACAAAGAAATAAAATTATCTAGATATTACTGGGTAAGGGGTCAAGCTGGGTTATGCATCCTCCTGCTCCTGATTGACCGTCTCCTCGCCAACTCCGCCAGTTAGAGTTCCTCCATCTTCAGCACTAGACAGAAACTCGCTCGCTTCTCGGGTGCCCACCATAACCAGAAGCTCCACTTGGGACAGATCGCCCCGAAGTTCTCCCGCTGCTTGGTCATAATCTCCTCTAACTTTCTTGATCAAAGTAGCCTGACCTTCCTCTACCAGGATATGGTCAGAGGATGAGATAGGCGGGGCTGATTCTCCATCATCAGTAGCAGGCTGATTCCCTACCTCCTTGACGGGCTCTAACAAAATAGTAGAAGAGGCAGGAACCCCTCCTTCAGCCTGAGCCACACCAGCCTCAAGATCCTTCAAACTGGGAGATGCTCCAGCATTGCTTGGTGGAAGAAATGAGATAGAGCTCTGGTCTGCACCTCCTACCACTCCACTGTCTCCAGTAACCTGGGAAGGTCCAGCCACATCTGAGGGCACTGCCCCAGCTAGTTCAATAGCCTTTGCCATAATCTTCTCCCAGTTCCATCCAGCGATGGCACCCAGATCAAACGGAGGAGGGAGAGCTAGAGCCACTTGGTAGCCAGTAAAAAAGTAACCATCCCCGAATGCGGTATCTATTTGAGCATCCAGATCAGCCACGCTACCACGGAGGGATAGAACATCTTTCTCCAGCTCTACCACCTTTCCCGTAGCAACATCCCTCTCCTCCTTGCGGCGAAGGGACCTGAGCCGCTCAGTATCCAAAGCATGTTGCATCCTCTCCCTGTCAACATTCGCCTCGTTAGCTTCCTTTTAGGCATTTGCCAGCGACTAGTTCAGAGCTTCCATTCCACGAGCAGCCTTAGCGAGCTCCTCCTTAGACTTCTCCAGCTAGGCAGTAGCACCTCTAACTTGCTCCAAGAGGAAGCCGACATGTTGGCTCATGGCCACATTGAACTTAAAAGCATGACAAGAACAAAGCACTAGTCAGGATATCTCCCACGCTTAAATCGGGATAGAAGATTAAAATGAGACAACTTACCTCAGCCAGAAGAGCAGATTCCCTTCTGATTAGCAGCTCGGTGGGCAAGGCCGTCATGACACCCAAGCTCCCACCTGGGCAAGAGGCAACGAAGTGGGCCAAAAATTCATCCTGGCTACTGTTTTTCGACCTCGATGGCGCCTTATCTCGAGGTACCACCCGTCTCGCCATAGCAGGGTCAGAACTTTTCTCGACCGGTTTAGGCTGACCAGTTGCCATAATGGGAGAAGCAGAAGGAGCTGAGGCACTATCATCAATAGCAGCTGTAAAATTGACTGCTTTGAGGGGCGACACATCTTGCACCCGGCTGGAAGCACCTCGATACCTCCCCACTCTGGCTGTAAAAGCCTCCAGCAAGAACATGGGGAGCCGAAGATCCAGATACCTCGGCCGTGACCCTACCAGGTCCAGAAGATATGCCAACTCATGCATTGAGATCAGAGCTAGCAGAAAGCCTGGCAGGGGATGATGGAGGAGAATCGACGGCGCCTCCAACCTGGTGTAGCTCCACCTCGAGGATCGGTGGAGGTACTGCTGAAACTGCCAAGAACAAGTTAATATCAGCAAAATTAATAAAGCAGTACAGCGAAAAGAGAATCAGAAAGATGTTTACCAGGAAGTGCGTCAGAAATACGGAGGGAATATTCCACCCTCCCTGCATTAAAGGCGTCCGAGGTAGGATACTGCAGGTTAACATAATTTCTAGCCATGATGGCCTTCAAGATTTTCTTTGACTCAGCGGAGAGCGTACCTTTCTCCAATGGGGGTTTCCCGCTAAAGCAGGTAGGAACCTTGAATTCAGTTCCTCCGATGTGAACCGAGTTGCCCCAGTCGCCCTTGACGATGACTCATTCCTCCCTCCAAGAAGTATCCTTCTTCGTGGCTCATGGTACCATAAATTTTAGGTTGTTCTTTGCCCGAGCATAGAACTGCCCCTTCGGACCCGGGGCGTTGGCATCAATTTGAAACACATATCCGAGCTCGTCAGGTCCCGGTTCCCGATCGATGTTGTCTCTCACACACTGCTCCCTCCATAATACCAGGAACCCCACCAGGTGCCTCCAAAACCCTGGTGTTAGCTGAAGAGGGGCAAGCTGCAAAGCGTACAGCGCCCTAAGCAAGGTGGGGTGGAGAGGTAGCCTAACTCCACTATCGAAGGCCGCAGTATGAATCGGAAGCTCGCCAGGAATGAGAGAATACATATCGTACCTAGACAGGGGTATGGTAATCAAAATATCCTTAGGGATCTTAAAATCCCTCCTCAAGCGCTTCACAGTATCCAAAGTGCTGGTAGAATCGGGGATGCATCTATACTTGTAAGGAAGGGCGAGTATCCTTCCCACAGTATCTGTAACCTCGCCAGCCCGGTCTCTACCTACCTTGGTAGCTGTTCCTGTTTCTCCACTCTATTCTCGGTTGACATCAACTGGAGCCTCGGGATTGTTTGAAAAGCCCGTCCTAATTGCCACATTCTGATTGGAACGCCGACGCTGAAAGGGAACATTGTCCCCGCTATCACTGTCGACGCATGCCTTTTTTCTAGGGGCGAGACTCCCACTTGCTACTGCATCACCGTCGAACAGTTGCTCAATGCTGTCGCCACCAGGTGAAGACATGACAACAGGCTCAAAGTTCAGTTTCTGGAAGAAGAGAAATTAAAGGGGTGAACACAAGGAAAAATCTAAGATCTTTTTTTTGTCTTGCTACGCGTGTAGATTGGGAAAGCTAATGAAATAAGAAGTAAGTCCACGGTGAAAGAGCAAGGTCTACTTATATAGAGTTAGATGCTTGTAATGGGCAGATAGGGTAATTAATGTCACGGGATAATCGGCGACTTGGAGGGAACAGTTTTGAGAAACGTACGCCCCTAAAAGTTTTGTTTTTCCTTTTTTGAATTTGGCCTACCCTTGTCAGCCACGTGGAAGACTCAGTGAAATCAGCGTGCAAAAGGAAGATTCCCTTCTACGAGACGGTTACGAAAAATTCTCCGAGTATTATCTATCCTGACTCCAACCCCAACATGGTACCGGTGTTCAAGTCATTGGGGACTTCTGTTAACAGGATTTTTTTTGGCAAGGGACCAAATGAGAATTTTTCAATTAGTATCAACCCGATAGGGGCCAGTCTTAGCTTCCAGGTGATCATCGAGATCGATGCCCCTACCTAGGTGGAACCGATACTTGGTAAGGCCAGGACCTCGATTACCTATCTATCTAGATAGGACATCAGCTCCGCGAGCTAACGAAGGCACGTACCTCGCCCTACTGAAGCTACCGATATCAACTCAAGACCAGTACAATGGTAGATCGCACACCTAGCACCCCTCAAGTGCCTCGACATCAGTCAAGGTACCCGGTACCCCGATGCCCGCCTTGGTACTACCTCGACTTCCACCTGGTACCTAGTACCTCAATATATATATATATATATATTCAGAGCCCCCCTAGACATGTACCTAGCCTACCAAGCAATACGAAGATGATCTCGAAGACACAAGTGCCACTCCATCAAGAGACAGAACAAGCTCCATGCCGGTAAGATCCTACTGGTATACCAGTACCTCATCCTACCAAAAAATTCAGAATCAGAGGTTCCCTCCAAGCTCCATAAAGAAGGAAAGTTGACTCCATCGCCAAAATAAAGCGCCATTAATGATACCTAATTAGAATTCGAATTCGACAGTAATTTACGGGATCAAATCCCGCGCTTTCAGCCTAACACAATGCCTTTCAACGCCTAAAATAGGACACTCGATAATCCTCATTAAGAGAACCGGATTTTGAGGGGATTCTTTGAAGAACTATATATACGGCATTGAAAGGTAGACAGAGAGAGGCTTTTTTGAATATTAGGATCGCCAAAGACAGAGAGAGAGTTTTTTCCGGTTGAATTCCCTTGTGAAATTCTCCTAAGCCAGTTAGAGTCCACTGACGATAATTGGGAGAAAATATCCACTTGTCGACATAAACGTTTTCTCCACTGTCACCCTGTGTAAAAGAGTGAGAAACGAAAGAAGAGTGTATATCGTGTAATTTCGTTATAGTATTGTTTAATAAAGCAGTGTTCTTCAATATCTCCCGATATTTTTTTGTTTCTTCTCCACCATATTATTCATTGCTTTTGATTATAAAAAGAATCTCGGTACCGAAGGTACCTATCCCGCTACTGGCTACCGGTAGTGGGTGAGGGTGCTAACCGAGATTTCACTCCCTGAGTGATTTTTCCATTAACAAATCTCTTTCAAGAAAAAAAAACTCAAATCCATGTTTTATCTCCTTCAAGAAAAGAGATCCATTTCAAGAAAAAAAAAACCCAGATCTTCCACATATTGTCGCCGACGTCGTCGTCCTTGTCTCCTCCTCCTCCTCCTCCTCCTCCTCCTCCTCGTCGCCTCCGTCTGGCCGCGATCTTCGTCGTTGTCGCCTCCGTCCGGCCGGGATCTTCATCGTCGACATCATCGAAGCTCCTCCTCGACGTCGTCATCATCATCGAACAAACCTATAGCTTGCTGCTGTGTTTTTTCTTTTCTTTTTGTGTTGGTGATGGTGTTTGATGTTGTTTGAGCAAACCCAAATCTTGTTTTGATGAAGATGAAGTTGGGTATTGTTTAGTTGGGCTGAAAAGTTTTGTGTTTGGGTAGTGAGAAAGTGTATGAAAATAAAATTGGGGATTTTTTATGTTAATTTTCAGAAGCATCTTGAAAAACTAAGAAGAAAATAAAATAAAAATAATTTTTTTTAATGAGGATGGGTCCCACGGTGGGAATCAGATGGAGGGTAATCTGAAACCCACCTATTGAGATGGGAATCACATTACCCTCTGGGAGGGTAATGTGATTCCCATGGGATTCATTTTCTCGGGAAACAAAAAACTCAAACCTTCTACCAAACATGGGAATGCTATGAGATTCTTATTCCCATGTAAAGATGACGGTATACCAAACGGCCCCTCAGAATTTTCTTTAAACCCGCAAGGTTTTTGTAAATCTCCAGATCATATCTGTCAATGGTTTCTAATCTAAAGAAGGTATGTTATATTTTTTTGTTTAAATTACTTTCAAAAACATTAGTTCGTTTTTGTTGTTGCATTTTCTTTTATTTTTCTAGTAGTTAGGAGTGGTTGTTCTAGACTTGTTGAAGTGACCGTCAATTTCCAGAATGAACACAAGCATAAAAAATTTACCAGAATGTTTACACGGTAGAATGGTTGATTCCTATTTCGGCTTGTAACCACCCATACATTCACCTTTAAAAAAAAACCATTTCATATATATTCATTATATATGCTATGCAGCGTGTAATCATTCTCCAATTTGATCGTGTAAGCATGCATTGTAACAGCGTGTAAGCATTCACATTAAGCGTGTAAACATGTAGAGATATCAGCGTGTAAGCATCAACATTGTTGAGCGTGTAAACATATCGAGATAGAAGCATGTAAAGCATTCACATTGTTGAACATGTAAAAATTTAGAGATGACAGCGTGTAAAAATTTAGAGATGGCAGCTTGTAAACATATAGAGATAGCAGCGTGTAAACATGTAGAGATAGCAGCGTGTAAGCATGCGCATTGTTAAGCGTGTAAACATTTAGATATCAGATTCATTTGGTCAGCGTGTAATCATGTTTTCAGCTTGTTAACATTGAACATTTCCTTTGTTTAACCAGCATGGAATGTTTTATTAAATAATTTATTATGTAATATTAATCTTATCCTCCATTATGCACAGATTGGTGGGAGATTTGCTATTACTTATATCGCACGGTAGGCAGTGGTTTGGTCAGAATTATGAAGGAGGAGATTCTAAAATGGCTTTTGTACCTCCTGATTTGACTTACAATGGGTTGATAAAAACGGTGGAAGATATCGTTACTTTTGATTCATCCACTTTCAGCATAGAATTAAGAGCTATTATGAATACGAGTGGGAGGCGTACTATTGTGCGCATTAAAAACGACATGGATGTGTCATTTTTGTTGTAGAAAGAAAGGGTAATTCCTGAAGCATATGTTACAATCGTTGGAAGAGATCAAACTACGGGTGGTAATATGCCAACACAAATGCCAACACAAATGCCAACCCAAATACCGCATGAACTAATTCCCTTCCAAATGTACCCATATTTTCCCCAACAGTTTGTAAATCCATATTATACGCATATACAACAACCATATATCTGAACCGGTTGCACAACAACATATTGGCCAACCCACACCACACCGTCACCAACCTATACCACCAAGTGAACTAGTGAATCAAAGCTTTTCTGAACAACTGAAATCCCAGTTTCAATCTGCATTTGGGAGAAACACAATGGGCGGGTCATTGTCATTTGCACAAGGTGTCGAACCTACCCTAACAATACCCACAACTAATGAAGAGACATCACAAGAATCAGACAGTAATGATAGAGATGGTGCAATAGGTAGTGAGGGCACTCCACCTGAATTGGAAACCAATACTGATCATGGGCTGAATAATTTGGATGAACAATACCCGTTTACAGAAGATGAAAGTTTTGTTGATTTTATTGTAAAGGAAGACAATCGAGCGGGGGTGAATTGTGGTAGTCCTAATTTTGAAGTTGATAGTGGCGGTGAATCTGATGCTTCTGATCACAGTCACTCTAGTGGTCATCATGATGACGATCTAGTCGGCAATACTACAATACAAAGGGGTTCATCTTTAGTCCCTCGCCCTTGGAGCATTCTTGGATCGGAGCAATACTCATTCCAAACCATCAACCATGAGTGTTCTATCAACAATTGTCGCTTTTACAAAGGCAGAATATTTTCTTCCAAGAAAGAGCTAAAATGAGAACTGAGTTTGATGGCTTTGAAGTAACATTTTGAATTCAAAATCAGGAGGTCCAGTAAGGCCAGATTTCAAGTAACTTGTAAGGATGACAATTGTTCCTTCAGAGTGCATGCAAAAAAAATGGATGAGGGAGAGTATTGGCAGATACGAAAAATTGACAAGGAACATAGTTGCACCATTGAGGGTTTCCAAGGTCAGTTTCGGCAAGCTAATTCTTCTGTTATTGGTGAATTGGTGTCTCCGAAGCTTCGGGTTAATGGAACAGCCTTGAAACCGAAAGATATCATGATAGAGATGCCGCTACATTACGGTCTCTACATTCAATACATAAAGGCTTGGTGAGCGAAGGATCATGCAGAGTCTATTGTGTTCAGACTCGCGGCAGAGTCGTTCCAGCGGATTCCTTCGTATTTGTATATGCTTGAGCGGACGAACCCTGGCATTGTGACTGATTTTGAGTTGGATGATGATGAACGATTCAAATTTTGTTTCTTCTCATACGATGCTTGTATTCGTGGTTTTCGGTCATCAATTAGGCCCAGTTATTGCTATTGACGGCACTCATCTTAAAGGAAGATTCTATGGTATATTGTTCGTGGCTGCATGCTCAGATGGGAATGAACAAGTATATCCACTTGCTTTTGGGATAGGTCATAAAGAAAATAGAGAGTCGTGGACTTGGTTTTTGAGGCGTGTCCGTAAGTGCATCGATTGTCCGACCGATTGTATGTTCATATCTGACCAGCATAAGGGCATTAAGAAGGCGATGGGAATTGTTTACCCCGATGCACCACACAGCCTCTGTGTATTCCACCTGACTATGAACCTTAAGAATACGTTCAAAAGGGAAGATGTCACAGGTATTTTCAAGCGTGCATATCAGATTTACAGGGAATCTGAGTTTAATGAAGAAATGAGTGAACTGATACGGGTGCACCCGAATGCATACAACGATCTCATGACAATTGGGACCGTAAGATGGTCACGTGCTTACTCCCCTGTAAGACGATACTTCATGATGACTTCAAACATCGCAGAATGCATCAACTCATGTCTCCGACATGCACGACAATTCCCTGTTACTGTTCTGATCAAGTACATACGTGATATGATGCAGAAATGGTTCCATGATCGGCGGACTTTTACGGACTCATTGCATACACAATTGACACCGTGGGCAATAAAGTATTTAACGGAACATAATGAAGAATCTACTTTTTACACGGTGTGTCCAATTGATTGGAATGAATTCGAAGTTAAAGATGTGGCTAAGGGCAGACTCGTAAATCTGTTGGATATGACTTGTAAGTGTCGAGAATTTGAAATCGATTTATTGCCATGTGCTCATGCATTGGCTGCATTGCGAGCTTGTAAAAGACCGTTCATTGATTTTTGCTCGCATTACTATAAAAAGTTGAGTTTAGTTGAAGCGTATGCAGGAGTTATCCAACCAGTTGGTCACATGAGCGACTGGGAAATCCCTGATGAAATCGGCTCATTAGTAGTGCACCCTCCTGATTGGATGTCTTAGGCTGGCCGGCCATGTACGGTTAGGAAAAAATCGAAAGGAGAGTTTCGTTCACAGAAGGAAAAAACATGTTCTCTTTGCAAAAAAGCAGACCATAATCGATAAAATTGTCTAAACCCCCTCGATCTCCCAACCATAGACAACATTTGTGAACCTGGACCTGGTCCTTCACGTGGTCTGTCACGGAGACAGCGTAAGTGTAGGGTTTGCGGTGAATGAGGACACAACCAACAAACATGTCCACAAGGTCAGACGAGCAGGACAGAGCCTTCTATTGCTACTATCATTCCATAATTGTATATCAATTAGAATTTCAATTTATGACAAAAGTGTTGTAACAAGTTTTGTTTTTGTGTTATACTATCGGAAACATAATTTACATAAAAGATGATGATTTGGTATATGTTATCGTTTATGAAGCATATCAATGTAACATGTATATACTTTACAGGATAACTGGTAACTGTCTGATAATTATGTACAGATTCAGGCTCAGAATGATTACACGCCATTTTGTAAGCATTATTACACGCTAGATAATGAGTGCAATAATGATTACACGCTACATAATGTAGCATGTAATCATTCGTGATTAAAAGATGGCGTGTAATCACTTTCATTGATCCAGTGTGTAATATTCAAGGTGTGCACCAATGTGAAATATTGCACGATGCAAAAATAGCATGCTTACACGCTGAAATTCAGCGTGTAACCATGCTGACTTTTAATCGTGTAATCTTTAACATTGGTGCACCATCAATATTACACGCTATCTTATAATCACGATTACATGCTCAAAATGTAGCGTGTAATCATGATTACAAAATTACGTGTAATCACTGTCATTGATCCGGCGTGTAATATTCAAGGTGCACCAATGAGAAATATTACACGATGCAAAAATAGCATGCTTACACGCTGAAATTCAGCGTGTAACCATGCTGACTTTTAATCGTGTAATCTTTAACATTGGTGCACCATCAATATTACACGCTATCTTATAATCACGATTACACACTCAAAATGTAGCGTGTAATCATGATAACAGAATTGCATGTAATCATAGAATCAGCGTGTAATGATGATTACAAAGTGGCGTGTAATCATTCTGCATCGTGTAATCAGACTGTTATGATATTTCACCTGTTAACATATCCAAACACATAATATACACACACAATTTGCATTGCAACCATATTCAAATAACATACTATTCCATTAATCATTTGTGGTCTATAGTACAAACTAATGAAAAGGCAAATAGTTGGCAAAGATATCCCAAGCCATTTGTTTTCTAAAGGCAGATATGTTATCTTGGTTGAAATCAAAGTTGAGATCTTTGTTCATCATTACATACTCTAATCCCTTAAGCATGAAAACACCACAACTTTTACCGTCTGTCTGGCATGGGAATAGGTGGGGGGCCAATCTGACAGCCATCATACAATTCATATTTTACGGTCGCCGTTTACTAACATCATAGTAACCAGACGCCCTGCAAATGAGTGGGAACAAGCGACGTAGAGGCAAAACCTACTGTTATACTTCGGGTAGTTAGGCTGTAGATGTACAGCTGAGTCAAAAATTGTAATTACCCAATCGTTGAGACGAACAACACATAATACCCAATGGCTATCTCCCACGTTGCAAGAGACTAAAACCTGTTACAAACAAAGTTGTTTCAGCTGATATAGTGAGTAAATATGTATTTAATTGAGTAATTAAAGTATCTTACGGCATTAACATTCGCCCATGGCGTCCCCCAGGCCCCAGGCTAGTTTTTGCCAGATAGCATAGATAATCAAGTCTGTCGGGACTTCGAAATCCTTAGGGTAGAATGGTTCCTGACAATGGTCTATGGAAATTTGGTTGAAATTTATGCCAAATCTTGCTTAGGGAATCCTGCAACGAAGTTATATAACGGGTCAGTTAGCATAAGCAATGAAGAATCCTGCAATCTTGGTCAGTAGAAACCGAAAACTGTACAGTAACATATACTTACAAAGAAAGCGCAATCAAGTACAACTACTTTGCGTGGAAAGCTTCGACCTTCGACTAGGTCTTGTTTCCGCTTACACAGCAAGTTTATGTACTCATCCACATGGTCATTGCCCAACTATGTTGTGGGTTGTTCAAACAGTGTGAAAATGACCGTGAAACACAAGCGTTGATGCCAATGTTACGACTATATTATAAAACATTTCACTAACATTAGTCGCCCAGAATAAAACATATATCAAATTACAAAATAACAAAGAACTTGGTGAAGTACTTACTACAACAACCCCGAATCATTCATAAAGACGGTATATTGCTCGGCTACTTCCACCTTCTTCTGTGCTCTGAAGGGATCCGTGTAAGGACTTCTTAACCACTTTGACAACAGTCGCTCCCGAACAATTTCAGTCCAGTCAAATAGTGGTGGTGGTGGTGGAATTGGACTGTTGCGGCCTCGACTGGATGTTTCGGCTTCACCACTTTTGGATGTTGGAGGGGTATGTATCTCATGTGACGGTGGTAGAGGGGTATGTATGTCATCTGAGGGTGGTAGAGGGGTATGTATAGAGGCAGCTGGGGGGGGGGGGGGGGGAGGCTGTCTCGGTGGTGGTGGGGACTGTCTCAATGGTGGTAGGGGATGTCTCGGTGGTGGGGGTTGTCTCGGTGGTGGTGGGAACTATATCGGTGGTGGTGGGGGTTGTCTCGGTGGTGGATGTACCATAAACCCCTAAGCCAATGTTCAACTGAAATGCAGGTTCTCCATCACTATCATCGTGTTCTGCATAATCTTTCGTGCTGAAACGAGTGCTGAAACGAGAGGGTCTCTGTCAAAAAGGAAAAGCGTTACTTAAAGTGTCTTGATAATATCACCAAATTTTAACAAGTAGAAAAACAATACAACTATATATACATACATGATTAGAAAACATCTTTAAGAAGTAGGCCCGAAACTGTGCAAACTCATATTCCATCGCCTTTTGGACCTCCTCACGTTCGATTATGCACACTTGGTCAAGTAGTTGATTTTGAATTGCAGTATAGGTCGATCCTAAGAAAGATAATTGAAATTCAATAATAATAATGAACATGTTATGTTATTTGAAACGAAAAAAAAAATGAAAAATAGTCATTACCCATGCACTCGAGTGCCGTGTACGATGATATGGAGGATGCTGAGGAGTGGGAGATGGAGGACGCCGACGAGTAGGAGATGGATGACGATGACGAGTAGGAGATGGAGTCCTCTGGTTATCGCCAGACGACGGATGCTGTACAGGCGAGTGTGGGTCCTCAAGAGGTATGCCACGGTCTGAAAACAAAGGGGGTGACATATCAGGTATGTCACTATCATCTCGAGTGGTGCGCCTGTCACTGTCCTCCCCAGTGGTGTGCCTAGGTGGTGATGCATCTCGCAAGTTCCGCCGTCTTTTAATTGGTTCATCAAGACCTCTGTATCGGTTTCGTTTTCGTCTCCCATGCTCATTTTTCGATGACGGCTCGGCTCCGTCCTCTTTGGTCCCTAAATCCTTCAACGGTACAAACTGAGGACCTTCAGACAAGTCGTCATCAATGCCTAACCAATAGTCTTTTTTTTCCTCCATCCGAGTAGGAGAGATCTCGGCTAATCCAGTGAACTAAAAATGACAAAAACAAAATGTCAATCAGTAATAAAAATAGAGCAAATATTTAGATAACCCACCGAAATTATATTTACCTTTCCTTCACGCTCTTTCTTCAACCATGACTCACTCATATGTGATCCATGTTTGATAAATTTCTATTTTTTAAACTTTGCACGATACCTGAACTCCCCAAATAAAACCGTAAAGGTTGTATCTTCTAGTAGGACTCATTGGCTCTGGCACCTTAAAACCGATTCGGATGTAGTGCAATGTCATCTTGAAAACGTAATGTCCCCATAGGAACAAATTAACGGCCTCTATGCCCTCAACCAACGACAGTAGCCAGTACGTAACTTGTTTCCGGTAATCTTGCCTGAATAGAATGTTGTTCGCAAATAACACAAGTGTCCTCTTCAAACCATCACCCTTCTCCTTAAACCCCCCTCCCCCCATCTTCAAAAATCGGTTCAGAAGATCGGCCAATAATAAATATCTGTCCCCACCAAAATATCTAATGTAGATCCCATCCCGCACTGGAAAGTAATCTCTCAAAAATATATCCGGTAAAATGCCAAACCTCAACCTAGTGCACAAACAAAACTCTCTCTTTCCTAGCTTAATCTTGGTCTTCCCCAAAGCAAACAACATCTCGTCATCATTGGCACTCGAGAACCGAATTTGGCGGAGCAATAGGTTATGTATGTATTGCGCTTGAAATAAACCCTTCATGTAATGTGGCATATCCAAGTAATGCCCGAAACAACTTTTCTTGAAATCATACAACTCACCGCAGTCTGCCAACACTGTCTTAATTTCATCTATCAATTTCAGTTTGCAATGCACTGTTATCATTATGTCATACGCCCATGTATTCCTTGGGTGTACTAAATACTGATCTAGGTCTCCGTTCTCTGATGCCTCTTCAGTCCCTATTACGTTCTCATTTTATGGTACTTTCTCAGTCTCTTGTACATGCTCGTTCTCTGGTATGTTCCCCGTCTCTGGTAGGTTCTTAGCTTCTGGTGGGTTCACATTCTCTGCAACATTTTCATTCTCTGCCATCAACTATCTCTGGTTTGTTCTGAGTCTCTTGTATGTTCTCATTCTCTGGTTAAAACCTGAAAATATTCCCAAGATAGTTAACATCAAGATGACACACAGAAAAAGTTCCAATAACGCATGCTCACAATATTTACACATTGTACAATCAAAATGTTTACACGATGGATTATACAATGGTTAACACGCTTAATTGTAAGCTATTGCGTGTAACCATTCTGTATAATTTACAAAGTTCACAAAAATAAAACAAAATTCTTTACACGCTGTGCATAAAACATCTTTACACACGTTATTGTACAAGGGATTACACGCAACATTGTAAACCCATTTTAGCGTGTAACCATTATAGGCATTTACAAACAAATCAATCTAACAATCTTTACACGCTATACATTAAACATCTTTACACGCTCTATTGTACAAGGGGTTACACGCTACATTGTAAACCCATTTTAGCATGTAACCATTATGGGCATTTACAAACAAATCAATCTAACAATCTTTACACGCTATACATTAAACATCATTACACGCTTGATTTTACAAGGGATTACACGAGTGATTGTGATCCCATTTCAACGTGAACTAAAAATTGCAATCTTTACACGCTATACATTAACCATCGTTGCACGCTGGATTGTACAAGAGATTACACGCTCGATTGTATTCCCATTTTAACGTGTAACCATTCTAGGTCATTTACATACTCACAGAAATCAAACCCAAAAACTTTACATTACACGTTGTAGAATGAAAATAACAATTGATCTAGTACCAAACATACAATACCTATCTAGACTTCTATAACATAACAAGTCATCTACTACCAAACATTCAAGTGTTTACACGCTGTATAACAAACACGATAACTTGCACTAGGGTTTACACGCTCGATTGTAAAGTAAATTTAGCGTGTAATTATTCTGGGTAATTTGAAGCTTAATCTAAGAATTCAATCATACAAAACACAGACATTGTTCACAAAAATATAAACCAAAGTTCAACGATCTTTAATCGAAATAAGGCACATACCCACATAGTCTTTCTATCTCCACTACGAAACTCTTTGTTGATGAACAGTTCATCGGCGACAAACGAATCCTGTCTCCAGTCTTCTTTCTCAGTCCACACTGTTTTCTCTCTCTAAAAACCACTTTTGTATTTCGCAAAACCGCTATCTTTTTCCAAGTTTACACGCCAAAATGGTTTCTAATTTAATTTTTAGATTTTGTATTTCATTAATGATTTCAAATTTCAAAAAAAACCACTGTTCATTGAGTGCCACATCAGATATGTATTAAGGGCAAACTTGTCCGAGAAACATTTCTCTTAGATAAAAAAAGAAAACTTATTGAAAAGCAATAGTTTTGAATTTGCCCTTAATTTTATGCCTATTTATGAATTTTGCCCAAAACATATTATACGTCGTCAAAATGATCGTCTATTTTTAAACGGTAGAAGCCCAATAGCATAGATATTTTTTAGTTTACTCGGTAAATATTTAAAAATAATATTAATTTTTTATCTATTTTTAATAAAGAAATAAAATAAAATAAAAATTGGATCCGTCATAGAAAATAATTGTTTTTAAAGCAGAAGCATTATAAATTTATAGACCAAATTTTGATTTAATTGTCTATCAAATCTATCTTTATATCACAAAGATATCACATGGGATAAATAGACTGTATATTAAAAA
Source organism: Dipteronia sinensis (assembly GCA_033220585.1). Lineage (NCBI taxonomy): Eukaryota > Viridiplantae > Streptophyta > Magnoliopsida > Sapindales > Sapindaceae > Dipteronia > Dipteronia sinensis. The sequence continues at coordinate 29,193,475 of CM065642.1, forward strand.
GGGTATCTCCAATGCAACTGTGTATATTCAATCTCACGCTGATGTGGTAAAAATATATTAGACATTGTCAATATGACAGTCTACTTTCAAACAACCTGTTGCACAACTATTTTTTTGGTTAACTCAGCAAGTATTTAAAATTTACATTAATTTTGCACCTATTTTTAGTAAAGAAATAAAAAAAAGAAAAAAAAAGTTGGACATGTCATTAAAAATAAATGTGTTTTAAAAAGAAGTATCAGAGACCAAATGTTGAGGTGTTTGTCTATCAAGTCTATCTTTATGCCACATAGGAAGCAAGTCTCTTGACATTATTGACATGTCAACGATTTCGATGAAGTGTTTGAAGAAGTTGTACCAGAAGAACTTCTACAATTCGATGAAGTGTTTAAGTGTTTGTTTGGTTCAGCTTTCTACTGCCTCAAAAGATCTATACACGTCTATTTGAGTTTTTTAGAGTTGTTTGGTTGAACTTTTGAGATTGTCTATTTTAAATTGAGTAGAAGCTAGTAGAGTTTAAACCTCTACTAGGCAAAAGATCATAAATAGGTGTTTCTCTAAAAAGACCTTTAAAAAAAATCTATCAACCAAACAAGTATAATTTTTTTTTTCAAAAATTCTATTTTTAATAGATTAACTGTAAGTAGATCTTTTACCAATAGAGGTTTCTTAAAAGCCCAACCAAACAAGCTCTAAAGAAGTTGTTGGAACGGAATCAATGGATCGAATATATTATGAGTGGTGCTATTGGCACACCCCCTAGTGATCTATTCATGCCCCATTTTTTAAATTATAGAATATTCTTTTTTTCCTTTATCAAAATTACTTAAAGAGACATACAATTTAAGAAAGAAATCTTCTAAAAAGTAAATTTATTAAAATTTCATATTCCTTTTCAAAAAAAAAAACCAATAATCTGTTTCTTAAAAAAAAAAAATTTAATTCTTAAACCCGTAATCTGTTTCTTTTTCAAAAAAAAAATTCTTAAACCCTAAAATCTGCTTCTTTGATATATCTAAAATATTATGAAAGAGTTTGAGAACGATATCAAGAATATGGAAGAATTGTTTAAGAACGATATCAAACATCTTGAAGAATTGTCTGAGAATGACATAAAGAAAGAATTGTCTGACAATGATAGTAAGCATCTGGAAACAATTCATTCTCTGGAAATAAGTTTGAAATTTATTTTTTCTTTAGAATGATATCAAGCTGTCGTTGTGTTGAAGTACCCTGTTATTTTTTATTTTTTCGTTTCCATCATGAAATAAGAAGAAAAAAAAACTAAAAAAAAAACTAAATAAGAAGAAAAAAATAAATCAATCAATAAAGGTGAGAGAGATATATACAGATACAGAGATAAGAGATAGATATATCATATATGGTATGCATTAAGTTTGAAAAATAAGTAAAATGGGTAGTTTTGGAAATAAACAAAAAAATTTAATAAAAAAATTTAATTTTATTTAATTAAATCAAAATTTTAAAAAATGGGGCATGAATAGATCAGTAGGAGGTGTGCCAATAGCACCACTCTATATTATATATTATATAGATATAAATTAGTTAATACGATAATATAAATAATTAATTAATGTTTTTAAACTTACTAAATATTATAATATATATTATATAGATAATTAATTAATTATATTTTTAAAAAATAATTAATATGAATAATTAATTAATTGATGTCTTTTTAACTTACCAAAATTTTCTAAATTAGTTTTTTTTTAAAAGTTTATTAATTAGTTATTTATATAATATATATATATATATATTGAATAATGCTAGACGTCTTAAATTTTTTTTTCCAAATTATGTCCCAAATGATATGGCACGTGAGGTATCAGTATCTTATAAATCATGAGATTATGTGGTGACTTATTTGATGTTGACACCTCACGTGCCACATCATTTGGGACATAATTTGAGAAAAATATTTGGAACATCTAGTATTACTCATATATATTATAATATTTAGTAGTTCAAAAGATATTATCAGTAGAATCAATACAATGTAGAAGTTTTTTTTTTTTTTTTGTTAAAACGTAACAATAGTTTGTGATATAGCAAATTAGACAACATACAATTATAAAGGAATTATTTATTAGAAAAAGAAAAAAGTAAAAAGGAAAACATTTATTTACAATTTTTTTTAAGATACACTTAGATATCAATGGGGTTTTTTTTTAATAGATGTATATATAAGAGAATTCTAGATTAAAATCTCTTGAACCCATATACAATACAATTCTGCTATTCCCCTTCACAAGGTTCCTATATTCGAGATATTCCTAAAAGTAAATTGGATCATAATTAGAAGAGGATTTGATTACAAAAATAATAAGATTTTATTATATAAAAAAATTGGGTGTGTTAATAATTTAAGAGGGTTTATAAATAAAATGTATTAAAATGAATATATTTATTTCAATAAGGGTACTATTAGCATTATGATGGGTACTTATAGTAGTATTTATTTTTTAAATTGTAGACATGGGTATACTTATAAAAATGGGTATACTAATTTATGAGTGACAATATCCGCACCCATAAAATAAAAAAAAAACAAATTACACCAAACTCCCATGAGGTTTGCTCTTTTATATACGGAAACAACTTTACCTTTAATTGAAACTCACCTCCCCTACCGTTAGGGTTTGACCGTTAAATGTGAGAGTTGACAGTTAAAAAATAATAAAAGAAATAAATACCCTTGATTCACCAAAAGTCTAAAATAACTAATTACACTAAACTTCCCCTGATGTTTTCTATTTTACACACAGAAACAACTTTATTGATAATTGACACTCACCTCCCCTACCGTTAGTTAAAGTTGGTCAAATTAAACCGTAGACCAATTTTGACTATCAAAACTAAGGATAATTTAGTCATTTGAAGCATTTTAAATATATGTATATATATATATACAGAGAAATTTTCAAGTCAATGCGTACTGATAGAAATTCATCAGTGCGTTGGATGTGGACCATTAGATTTACATACTACTTGACTCAAAGTGTACGCACTTGTCAAAACTTATCCATAATCAGTGGTCCACATGCAACGTACTGACGTAAGTTATATCAGTACGCACTGAGGAGAAAAGGATTATATATATATATATATATATATATATATATATATTTGAATAAATAATCTAAAATGAAGATTAAGTGAAAAAAAAAACTGTTTTTGAAATTAAGATTTTTTTTTGGAAAGAAAAATAAGATTAATCGAAAATTAAGAATAAAAGTCAGAATTTTTATTTATAAAACGGATAGTCCAATCTAATTTAAAAGAAATTCAAATTTTTTTTAATCCTAATACCTTTAACAGTTCGCCATTTCCACCAACAACACAAATCACAATATTTTCCTAATTTGTTCGATCTCCTCCATGAGATATTGAGCCAGTTCGCTAGTTCCACCAACAACACAAATCACAATTCCTTCCTAATTTGTTTTTATTTTTTTATTTTTTATTTTTAAATTTTTTTTCTATTATTAAAAAATTTAAATTTAAATTCTATTTCTTTGGAAAAAATATTTTTTTTCTTATTTATAAATAGATTTTGAGCTTTTCCCTTTTTAATTTTTTTTGAACAAATCGCACCATATTAATTAGGAAGCAATTGTGATTTGTGTTGTTAGTGGAACTGACGAATTGGCAAACTTTTAGGAAGAAATCTAGCTCAATCTCTCATGAAGGAGATCGAACAAATTATGAAGGGATTGTGATTTGTGTTGTTGGTGGAACTCGCGAACTTTTAAGAGCATTAAGATTTTTTTTAATTCTTTTTTTAATTTGAATTTCTTTTAAATTAGATTGGACTGTCCTTTTTTTTCTAATGAAAAATTCCATTCTTTTTTTAAAATCTTAATTTTAAAAAAAGTTTTTTTTTCACTTAATTTTATTTTAAAATACTTTTAAAAAAATTCATTTAAAAATATTTATTCAATTTTTTAAAAAATATATATATATTTAAAATGCTTCAAACGACTAAACTATCCTTAGTTTTGATAGTCAAAACTGGTCTACGGTTTAATTTGACCAATTTTGACTAACGGTAAGGGATGTGAGTGTCATATATCAATAAAGTTGTTTGTGTGTAAAAAAACAAACATCAGGGTGGTTTGATGCAATTAGTTCTTTTAGAATTTTGGTAAATCCGGGGTATTTCTGTCTTTTATCATTTTTTAACGGTCAACTCTCACACTTAACGGTCAACCCCTAACGACAGGGGAGGTGAGTGTCAATTAACGGTAAAGTTGTTTCCGTGTGTAAAAGAGTAAACCTCATGGGAGTTTGGTGTAATTTGTTCAAATAAAAAACTTGATTACCCAAATCAAATCACTTGTTCACCTACACATATAAGCTACCATAGAGATCTATTAATCGTAAATAGGTTCTAAATACAACGAAAATATAATAAAGCAAAATATAAGTATTTTTTTTATACCAAAAAAGTTGAAATAGAAAAAATTGAAATCGTAAATGAAGAATCTGAGAAGATTAGTGGGTTGTAGGGATTTAGACAGAAGGTGGCTGGAAGAGGAGGAAGCCTGAAACGACGAATAAATGTTGGCGTCGGAGTGTCAGGATCGAGTGATAAACAAACAAATAAATAAACATAGCAACTGAGAAAGAGAGTGTAGGAATTAGCAGGCTTTTCAAACACAACAAAAATTATATAAAAGGTAATAAAAATGAGATAATTGAATATGAAAGTTTTTGTTTTTTTTACTAAATTGAATATGAAAGGTTAGCTTGTAAATCATTATTTTTAATTAATTATAGGATTGGCGCTTGATTTTATGTACTAATTAATAAGAATTTAATAAAATAATTAATATATACTGTAGAAAAATCAAGAGTCAATCCCATAATTAATGGGATAATGAATAAAAATGAAGAGTTAATTCCATAACTAATAAGATAATGAATAAATTTTCTTAATGAACCAAAAATAAAATAAAATAACTTACCATTTTTTTTAAAGCAACTGACCAAATAATATAATATATATTATATAGATAACTAATTAACAATACTTTTATTCAAAAAAAAAAACAAACAAACAATACTCAAAACAAAAACCAATTAATACGAATTTATGGCTTGTTGGCAAAATAACAATAATAATAATAGTTTGTCTTTTAAACTTACCAAATAATGTTATACTTAAAAAAAATTACTTAATAATTAAAAATAAATTATGAGATTGAGTAATAAAATTTGTTCACTCTCTCATTGATTACGGGATTGTCTCTTGATTATCTAAGATTTGTTGTTTGTCCATCTGATTCTTTTAGTTTAGTATTGCCGTAAGAGCATCTCCAATGGTATAAATAAATTTGGATCCTCAAAAGTTGTCACCTTAGCATTTGAGGATTGTTTTTAGGGATTGCTAAAATTGATGATTGTGTAGTCCACAGTGGTACTGACAATTCGTCAAACATCTTGAATACAAAAAAAAAACTATAAAAGACAAGAGAAAGTATATGATATGAGTATTGATCCATTCGTAATGAAAAAAAAATGAATTTTACCTGATTAGAATTTTTGGGGTCAAAACAATGATGAGATGCATAGGCAATCAGAGAAAAAAAAAGCCACGGATGAGAGAGAAAGAATAAAATTAGAGAGGTTATTTTGGGTTAAGTTTGTATTTGATGATTGAAAGTGAATCTTCAAATTTGATTATTGAAGAGGCAATTTGATTATTGATCAAAATTATTGCTAAATTTTAATGATTCTGTTGGACGTTGTTTTTAGGATAAATAATCAACTTTTGATTACTCTCTTACTCTTGAGGATACCATTGAATATGCTCTTAATACCCTTGGCAAAAACAAATATGTGGCTTGTCTTTTTTTTTTTTTTTCTGTTTTTGAATCTAGGTATGACTTGTCTTTTAAACTTCATGTAATATTTCAAAAAAAAAATACTTAACAATTAAAAATCAATTATGAGACTGGTTAAGAGAATTTATAGGGTGTATTGGATTCAGATTTTATTAGACAATTTTGGGAAGTAAAAGTCCGGTGGTATTAGATTGAAACTTTTTAATAAGTTAAATAAGTCTGGTGGTATTCGATTATGACTTTTAAGATTTAAAAAAAAATCCATAATATCTTACAATATTGGATCCAGACTTTTAAGAGGCAGCAAATTGTCTGGTGGTATTGGATTGAGATCAAGATTTGTAGGATTTCATGACAAAATTGATTGTTTCAGACTTTATAGTGATAACTATAAATACCAAGACTCCAAAATTGTCTTACCCTCTCCCATCAAACTTTCCAGACTTTTTGCGCTCTCAAAATCATCTTCATCTTCTTCAACTTCTATACCCACATCAATCTTCATCCCAAATCTACTAAAATAAAGGATTTTGTTTTTAAAAAAATTCTCCCTGATCTAGTTATGGTGAAGCCATGCTTTCAAAAATATCTTCACCAAAATATGACAAAAAAAAAAAAACAAATTAAATCCATCAAAAATTAAAATAAAAATCTATGGTGGGAAAAATGATGATCAGAGAGTGGGTGGTGGGGACTTGGGAAGAGAGAGTGGGTGGTGGACTGGTGGGGAAGATGGTGTGGGAGAGGAGGTTGAAGAGTGGGTGGTGAGGACTTGGGAAGAGAGAGTGGGTGGTGGACCGGTGGGAAAGATGGTGTGGGACTATGGGTGAGGAGGTGGTGGAAAACCAAGAGAATGGGACTTGAAGGCAAGAAGATTGTGAATTTTTTTATATAATCATAGTTTATTTTAATGTAAAAAAAATAAAAAAATTCACGTGTAACCAAACACAGTTATCTGACACAGTATTCCTATGAATAAATCTTAATAGTCTATAAATAAAGTCTAGATAATCTTCATAAAGTCCAAAGACTCTTTTAGAATCCTAATAGTCTAGTACATATAGGGCCAGTTTGTTATTGCTGTAACTTTTCTTATAATCACTGTTAGATGTGCTGAAGAAATAATCAGTTGTGAAGTTAATCAGCAGGATGTTTGGTTAATTGTACTTTTAAAACTACTGTATAGCTTAAAAGTAGTGTACATATGTTCGGTAATTTTATTACAAAAGTGTTGTGATTAGTTGCAATGACCGAAATAGACAAGATTTTAGAACCTTATTTCATTTTTTTCATTAATTATATATATTAAATCAATAATATTTAAATTAGAAAAAAAAATCCATAAAAACAATAAAAATATTTTTTAAATATTTCGCATATCAAATCAATATTTAAATAGAATATTTATTTTTAAGATCAAATAAGGTATATAAATTATTTTAACTTGATTTCATACGCATAATAATGATATTTTAAAATATTCATTAAATATTGAAATAGATTATTCCATAATCACTTTTAAAAAGTAACCCCTACATACTTCTCAAAATCACTGTCAAAACTTGTCAGATTATCAATTAATCAATTTTGGAAGTTTTACCGAACATCATTTTTTGTCAAAATTATAAAATAAGCTGATTTTAACTTTTCAAAAGCAATACCAAACTGGCCCATAATCCTAATAGTCTTTAAAATCATAAAAATCCATAAAATCTTAACACCCTAAAATTGTCTATTAAAATCTCAATCAAATACACCCATTTAAAAAATTAATGGTTTGTCTTTTAAATAATACTTAAAAAAATACTTACTAATTAAAAATCAATTATGAAATTGGTTAAAATAATACTTACTAATTAAAAATCAATTATAAGATTTTCTCTTTTACCTTCTATCTTTACCGGTTGGCACCGCATTAATAATAAATGATGTGCCTGCCATTGCAAGGGTGGGCAATGACCAACCGAAGAGGGACTAAAAGAAAAAATTAAAAAATAACAATAAAGGGTAAAATTGTATTTACACACATTCTGTTTAGTAAATAGACTAAAGTTATGTATTTTGAAAAAAACAATGGACTAAAGTGACTAATATGGTAAAAACGTTTAAAAAGGTAACAATTCATAAAAAAGTTGGGACTTTAGTGATAATACCCCTTACAATTAATATTTAATCATTCTTTTATTTTGATAGTTGAGATTTTAGAGCATATCCAATACAATAGTGGTGAGTGAAAAAAATAGATGCAACGTAGAATAAATAGACAGCCTATTAAAAGTGTATCTCTAATGAGTTGTGCATATTCAACCACACGCTGATGTAATAAAAAAAAGTTTAGATATTGTCAACATGACCGTCTACTTTCAGACAGCCTGTTGCACAACTATTTTTTCGGTTGACTCAGCAAGTATTTAATATTGATATTAATTTTTCATCTATTTTTGATAATGAAATAAAATAAAAAAAGAAAAAAGGAAAAATTGGACATGTCATTAAAAATAAATGTGTTTTAAACGGAAGCATTGGATACCAAATTTTGAGTTGATTATTTATCTATCAAGTCTTTCTTTATGCCACATAAGAAGCAAGTCTCTTAATATTGCTGTCATATCAACGATTTTTGGTATACAATCAACTTTTACTTTGGAGATGCTCTTAGGTGTGTCGAGGAGTGAGGTGACAGGGTTGATGTTGTTATTTTTTGTTTTTGTTTTTGTTTTGTTAATGCAATATTTTGCTTTTTAACTGTTCATTTTTTGTCGTTTTCCACTCCACTGTTCATCAAATCTATATTAGTGGTATATATATTTTCAAATATATATATATAATTCGGTGTTAATTAATGTTATATTAACATTTTGATACTTGAAATAGAATTAGGATTTAATTATGGTTTATCATAAAAAGATATAGTTAAAGATATGAATATAATTAATAGGTGTACATAGTATTTAATTAAAGTAATTTATTTTTATTGGTAAATTTTTACTAAAATATTTTAGTAATTAAAACTTTTAATAAAATATGAGTGTGTTAATCATATTTATAGGTGGTAATATCGACACTCATCTTCAAATCATGTATTTAATTTTTGGTCAAAACCAGACTTGGATACTTTTTGAAAATTGAAAAACAAAAAAAGGACTTTTTTATAATGTAAATTGCTTTTTTAACACAAAGTTGTGACTTTTTTTTAATGCAATTTGCTTTTTTATTTTAAAGCAATTTGACACAAATTTTGATAACCCTGACAATTACTTGACAAAAGGTAACGAATTGCTTTTGTAACATGCTGAAATAGAAGTGTAAAAGCTTTTACCATGCGATGAGTTTCAAAGAATTTAATCACTTTTTCCATGTGATTTCGATAGAACCCCTTGCTCTGCATATCTCGATCCGTTACTGTATTTCACAAACAAACAAAAAAACCTCAACTATAAGATTAACTTTCCTCACCTCAACATATTCTCAGTGATGTATGTCATATCCAAATCAAATCATTCTTTCTGAAAATAAACATACAATAAAAAAGATGATTATTACATAAATTAATGTATCTGATATCAAGCAATCAGGTCCGGCATTAGAGGGAGCCCAGTGAGGCAACCGCATAGGCCTCCGATTATAAAAGGCTTCTAAATTGTAGTTAAAAAAATTGATTTTAAATTAAAGTCCATATATGATTTTAATCAAAATAGGCCTATAAATAGATATGGCAGTATTCCCCGCAGGGTGGGGATGAAGAATAACATTCGAGGACGGGGATGAGGATGGGGACAAAGTCTTGTCCCCAAAAGTGAAGCGGGCCGGGATGGGGGAAGCACTCCCCGCCTAGTCCCCGCCCTGATATATATATATATATATGTATTATATACATATATATAATATAATATATAATATTTATAATTTTAAAATCATTTAATATTAATTTTTTAAATATAAATAGTTTTTTTTTTAACTAAAAATAAATTATTTATCTTCTGACTATGTTTACATATGTTTAGATTCTAAACTTTAGAAGTATGTTTGTTTGTTTGATGAAATCTTTGATTTTGGAATAAATATGAATTTCTACTTTTTTCTTTGTTTTAAGTTGTAATTTTTAAATGCATAATTATATTAGACGGGGAATTGGGCGGGTATGGAGAAGGCACCTCCAACGGGAAATCCTCGACCCTGACCCCGCTTCTCTTAATGCTGGGACGAGGACGTGGATGAGGATAGTTTTGGGGGTCGGGGATGGGGATGGAAAAGTATTCCCCGACCCCGCCCTGCCCCGTTGCCATCCCTAGGCCATAAATGATTTTAAAAATGACTTATTATGCACATAATATATAATTTTTTACATGCCCCACAATGGAAACACAATCCATAAATGACTTTAAAAATGACCCACCATTTACATATAATTTTATATATATATATATATATATATATATATATATAAATACTCACCAATAGAAACTCATTTATCATTCTTACAACAACAACCTTAAATCAAATGTGACGGTAGGTTGAATCTTAGCAACACTCTTGTTTGTCACAAATAATCCTCTTTTATATTTCTAAAATAAAAAAAACTCAAAACTCTCTTAATACGAAAATTCAAAAGTCATTGTTTTGAAGGTAATTAAATCAATACACTTCTTTTTTATATAGGCTTAATTAGTACCTTTACAACAAAAAGATGTGAGACAAGTAAGATTTAAATGACATATTCTTTGATGCAAATATAAAAATTTTATTTTGGTAACTTTTTATTTTCTATTTTGTTGTGTTACATTCTTGAGTTTGAGTTATGATATTGATTTTAACAAGTATTTACTAGAGAAAAAAATAATAATCAAGTAAACATACATAGAGTATCGAGGGCCTCATTTTCTATAGTTCGCCTCGAGCCCGAAAATCTCAAGGCGCTACAAGCAATGGATATATGATTATTATATATGAATTTTTTTGATCTATCTTCGATCTATATATACAATTTTTCTATTGTCAGTCCGATCTAATATAAGATATATCAGTTCTTTGTATGTGGGTCATTGGATTTAAATGTTTTGACTTGGCTGCATGCACTTGTCAAAGCATCTTTTAAATTTAATGGCCCACATATAAGGAACTGATATATCTTATATAAGTTCAAACTGATAATAGAAAAACTATATATATATATATATATATATATATAAATTGAAAAATAGAAACCAAAAAACGGGAAGATGAATAGATGAAGGGAGGGAGACAAAAATAAGGAGGTGGGAAGAACATTTATTAAATGGCCAGAGTTTTTGTTGAAAAAAAGTGAGAGATTTCAATTAGTTATTATAATTAATTAATAAATATCTTGAATTTAATGACAAAGTACTTAAAAAAAAGAGGAATAGATTAAGGAAGGGAGACGCGGGGTGTTGGGGGATGAGTTGGGAAGAATTTATACAGATATAGATTACAATATTAAAATATTATAATTAATAACTAATTAATAAGTATTATTTAATATCAAAGCACCATATGGACATAGCTCAACTGGTAGATTGACGAGTTTGTGATTTGGACATATGACTCTCAAGTTAGCGGCTCGAATCCTACTAACGGCAAAAAGCGTTAAAAAATATCTATTCTAGATAAGTGGATAAAAAGATAATATCAAAAAAATATATATTTAATGTTATAGCTCCCTCACGACGCTATGTGGTGCCTGAGGGTCTAGCTTTAGTATATAGTATAGATATATCTGGTTTTCGTTAATATATATTGAAATTAATACATTTATATCTAAAGCTTCATCACGTCGACACATGGTACTGTGAGGGTCAGCTTTTACGTATTATGAGTTTGCAGTCCGCACAATGTGCATGCATCATAAAATATATATTGAAAATTATATTTACAAAGTTTTTCTTATGAATCAAATTATTATGGTTGCAAGATACATAATTAAATTTGGTCAAAAGCTTAAAAAGTCTGCCTCCAAAAGTGGGAACCAAAAATAAGAAAAGAAAACGTAGATTTCGGAGAAAAAAATCTTTGAATCCAAGATGATCCAAAATAGTCTCAATGAAAATATATTCGCATCACTCAGAATATCCTCAATTCACATCTAAAAAAAAAAAAAAAAAAACCATTAGAAATTAGTCACACGACATTATCTTGTTTTCTTTTCCATGAAAATTGGAAACAAAATAAAATTTTTAGGACAGGAAAATTAAGTGTTTTTTATTTCCAGGATTTCATACCCTAAAGCATGTGTTGATTTAATGGTAGGGATGATCCTGGGTTGAATTGAACCCCTTTCAGAACCTCCACAATGTTTTCAATGGTCTTTCATTATGAGTGAAGCTTCTTCATCAATCTATCATGGAATACACAATTGTTCGAAAAATCGGGAAAACGGATAGAAAAAAAACTTTAGAACTATTGTTAGGTATTTTGGTCGACACAAAACCCTAGCCAAGACCTGTTCTTGTATTAAACTTGCAAGATACACTTGACAAACAAGAACAGTACAAAAATAATACCAAAAATTGGCAAACAATGACAAATACAAAACAAGAATTGAAGAAAGCAAGTAAAACAACACAAGAAGTTTTATTGTGGTTCAGCATATAAAAAGCCTACATCCACGTTGAGCCAAACAGAGAGGCTCACTTCACCATATGTATGTCGATTACAAGCCAATCACTATCCAGATAAACCTAGGAAACCCAAATAAACCTAATATGTCACCACTAAAGCAATCAAACCCCAAACCTTTACTTTCAGTGAGTAAATACAATCAACAATACAATTTCTCAACAGAGAATACAATCAAAAGCCCAGATCTCACTTACAGATAAAAGGATCTTACAAGAAATCACACAGATCACTCAAGAATACAAAAGAGAGAGCTTCAAACTCTTGAGATGACCATTCCGACTTTGGCTTGGGAACTACACTATCGTCTTCAAGAGTTGTTTCCGGAGGAGTGTAGCCGTCTTCTATTGTCATCCATGCCCGGTCATCTATTTGTCAAATGTATGATTTCATCTTGCCTTTCCATGAGGCATAGTTCACCCCGGTAAGCAAAGAGGGTCTTGTGCTAGAGGCTCCTTCATGGCGACCTCCGTTCCCACTCATAGTGTTTGGGTATGAATGAGATGAATGCTAATGTATGCAGAAAAAAAAATGAAAAAATGCAAGAAACACACGCAACAAGAGCAATGATCACCTAAGTATGTCTAGGAACCCGCTCTGATACCAATTGAAAATACTATAAAGCGTGTGTCTACTAACCTAGGGGGGGTGAATAGGTTTTAGTTGATTTATTACCAACTTTTCGACTTAATCAATTTTAATAATGCTACCCCATATTAGCAATCAACTAATCCAAAATAAACATGCGGAAAACAATAAAAACACAAAGATTAATTTACGTGAGAAACTCTCCAACTGGACAAAACTCACTGGCTATCCTTCTAGCCACACACAGTCCTCAAATCCACTATTTGAATGAAAGTTTACAACCTAGGTTGACCTCAAGTCACACCTACTTGGTCACTAACCATTTCACTCTACCCAACGGGCCTTTAATAGTGATCCTAGACCAACAAGCTTGTGCACTAATCCAATTAGTCACAAAGCTTAACAATCAATGAAGAGATTAAGCAACTTATGTGAATATGTGATAATATTCTATCATGCAATTAATGTTAGGCTGCACTAAATGCTTATCTAGGGATTTAAAGATGTCAATGAGTGCAAATCCTAGATATCAATATCTAAATGCAAATGCATGAAGAGGGCAAAATGATCCTAAATGATAGCTATCAATGAACATGCAATCTCAACCAACAAACACAATCACAAACATACTCAAGTCATGCTAAACCAAATAAACATGCAATTAATTAACAAATAATTGCTAACCCTAGGTAAACAAGAACATAAAGATAAAAAGGAAGTTCTAAGACATGTTTGATTACCTAGTCAAGAAAAGCATGAAGACCCATGAAGAATATAAGCAAGGATAGAGCTAGATGCACATGGGTATGAGTTTGGTTAAGTAAAAATGACTTCTTTGAGCTCTCTCTCTCTCTTGGATTTACTTTCTCTCACTTAAAGATTTAATTTTTAGAGCTCTAGGTTTTTATAGTGGAGAAGATGATGTATTTATAGGGACCAAAAAAATGAGCTGGTGTGAAATACCCGAGTTGCCCAGTTCGGGTGACAAAAGTGACATGCACAAGTCGCCTTGTAAGTCGCCTTACACACCGTGAGAAAAACAAAGAACTTGAGGTGACATGTAAGGCGACATGCACAAGTCGCCTTGAAAGTCGCCTAACACACTGTGAGAAAAACTGCAAAACTAAGGCGACATCTGAGGCGACATGCACAAGTGGCCTTGCATGTCGCCTAACACACTGGATAACCCATCAACTCCAGATTTAATCAACTCAAATGCAAGAAGTGTGTGTGTGCAACAATACATGTATGTCAATACAAATGTATAAGATGTGAGTGTGTGAAACTAAAACCTTTTCAAATAGAATTAAGTATGCGATATACCTTTGAAGGGCTCTTGAGAATGATGATGCCCTTGAAGCTTGATCACACCCAATGAGGCCTAATTTACCCTTACAAAATAAATCTCCAATGTGGTTTGTCAACAAAATCAGTCAATCAAAATATGAGGAACTTACATCTTCCCTTATGGCCTTAAGCCATTTAAGCTTGTCAAATTGAATTGACAACTTCCTTATAGGTTCTAGGTTCTGCATTTTCTAAATCTTGGCCAGTGCATAGTGCAAAATATATTATATCTGTATATACAAACTTGCTGTTAGAAATAATAACCCTTATTGCCATGTCCTTAACCAGTTGGTAATCAGTTAGAGGTTCATCACTAACCTCTGGCTAATTTTGACCCATTTCCATTTGATCATCAAGATCAGAATAGGAAGCCTCAGTTTCCTCATTTGGTTCAGTTTGAACAGGAACTTGACCATTGAAAATGCTACCAATTTCCACCTGAATCTGATTTCCATTATCCTTTAAAGGACCTGGCACAGATTCAGAAGTAACTTCTTTGTCTTTACAAGGCATTCTAGTATCATCAGAGACTACATCTCTACTAATTACTACCTTAAAACCCTTTTTGATCTCTAAGTCAAATTCTATATCCTTTAACACCTAGAGGATAACGTAAGAATACACCTCTTAGAGATCTAGGTTTAAGTTTCCCTTCAGGTTGATGCATAAGCAGCACATCTACTCTTGAGTGTTTGAGACTGGGTGGTATATCAGTTCATATTTCTTCAGAAGTTTTAAGACCTATAGCAGTAGAAGTAGACCTATTAATCAAATAAGTTGTTGTAGCAGCAGTGACCGACCGTCGTTGAGTCGTCAAAAAGATATTTATCTATTCTAATTACCTCACAAATGCAACGAGTCAAAGGACTAGTAAAGTAAGTAAGCAATGGTCGTTCCCACAAAGAGGTGGAATTTGTCAACTGTCTTTAGCTCTAGAGTTTATGAAAGCAATGCAAATGGAATGCGGATGTGGTGAGAATGGTGTGTGTGAAGTGTAAGCATAATGTGGTTGTTATGTGGGAGTGGGAACGGACATGCAACTAACCTAAAACTGAATGCATAAAAGTAACCGGGTGATCTCCTTTCTAAATTAGAATACTCATAATTAAGTTAATCTACTCATAAAAGCAATCATCCTAAGCTATGAAAACAGTGGTGGCTTGGAGAGATGCAAGATATGATCACACAAGGGAAATAAGTTTACCAAACACGAGATGCAATTCATGTACATTGTAGAACATATGAATACCATTTAACTTAAGTAAAGGGTTCGTTCTCTTGACTAGGGAATTACCGAAATAAATTCATTACTTAACCAAGGTGATGGAATGAGCAATTGTGTCTTTTTTCAAAGACCCATTAAGCATAAGAACATGGAACCAAAGCTATCATGGCAATGTTATGCACACACAAGCTATTCCCATTCAATAGAGCTAATAGCCAAGACTATGCCCGAAATGTTATCCAAGCACAATCTCAACTCTCAATCACTCTAATCATTCTAAACATAGCATGTTAAACCATTCACCAACATACATACACAAATGAGATATTGGATTACAACTACTCCTACATCATTTGGCTAAGCAACTCCTAATCTCATCCATACATACATATCAATAAATAATCATCCATACACATGAATATCACAATAAGAGATTAATCATACACGTACTAAAGAATGAATCAATACCAAATAAAATCAAAGAACAACTTATACATATATAGCTCAAGTGTTAGGATTACAGACATGCCCAAGTGGGGAGAATACATCAAAGATAACAAGAAAAGCAAGAGAAGGGTGATAAGAGGTCACCCTTGATGAGCAACTCCACAAAGCTCACAACTTCCATTGAAGTTCCATGGTGAGGATCTTGGCTCAGGAGCCTTTCTTTTCTCTAGCAATCTACTCTAAGATGTGGGTAGGATGTGTAGAAGTGATGGTGGTAAGCTTTCCATGGAGGAGGAATCCTCCATGACAGCTTGAAGACTTCTCTCTCTTTGGTGGTGTAAGAAATCTAATAATGGTTTTCTTAGATCTAAGAGTGATTTTCTACGCTAAAAAGGAGGCAAAGTGGTGTATTTATAGAAAGAAATGTTTAGGGCACGAAATGGGGTGAAAAGATATGAAAACCCTCTGAAAAATAGGTCGTTTTGTGGGTTCAACCCGCGGTAACAAGCTCACAGAACTCATCCTTGAGTTCATGACTTCTGCCCCATGAGTTCTTTCCCTCAGCATAAAGTAGCGGAGGATTCCCAGCAAGTTTGAACGTTCTGTTTCGCGGGAAACTAGGCGTGGTGGCAAGCTTTGAAGCTTGGTTGGCCATGGAGTTTGGAGAGCTTGTTGGAGAGGAAAAGCGTGCATGAGAGGCTGAAAACGGTGGCAAACAGACCATAGGAAGGTCTGCAGTCATTTTGGATAAAAAACTGGTTGAAAAACAGTTATATGTCTTTGAATTCCCCCATCACTACAAAATTTATTGAACTCTTCCTTGCAGAACTCAAGATCATTATCTGTCCTAAGAGTTTTGATTTTCTTAGAAGTTTGGTTTTCAACCAATTTCTTCCAAGCTTTGAAACTGTCAAAGGCCTGATCTTTGGATTTTAGACAGTAAATCCAAACTTTCCTTAAAAAATCATCTATCAAGGATAAGAAATAGTGATTTCCACCATGAGTGGGAACTTTGGCAGGTCCCTAAATATCCGGGAGAATATACTCAAAGACTTCTTTGGTGGTATGCTAAGCAGCACTAAAACTAAGCCTATGTTGCTTACCTAAGACACAATTCTCACAGAATTCTAGCTTAGTCACTACATCTCCACCTAGGAGATTCTTCTTGCTCAACTCATGTAGACCTTTCTCACTCATATTACCAAGTCCCATATGCCATAAGACTCATATGTCACTGTTTTTGGATGCCACATTAGCAACATCATCAGTGACAGTCTCACCTCTCAAAACATAGAGACCATTTCTCTTGTTATCATTGAGGATGAATAGAGAACCTTTAGAGGCCTTTAAGACACCCATCTCAGCCTTATAACAATAACCTTCATCATCTAGGACACCAAGAGAAATTAGGTTTCTTTTTAAGTTAGGCACATACCTAACATCTTTAAAGACTCTAGTCATCACATCATACATTTTGATGGCCACATAACCTATCGATGGCAGCCTTCAATCCTTAAAAGATTCATGCAGAGAATTGAGGAAAATGATAGCCTCATTCTCATCACTAAATTCCTCATTATCCTCTGCATTAGCAATTTCTATGGTCATCTTCTTGAATTTATCAAAATTTTGACCCAGATTATTGTTGGGATCCATTTTGAAGCTAAAAAGTCTTTCCTTAAGGTATATCTTATTCGTTAAAGATTTAGTGAGGTTAAGGCTTTCTAATTTTTTACAGACATTACAAGCAATTGTATCATCATTAACCTCTGTAAGAACATTATCAGATAACTTCAATATTATGGTGCCTAAGGTCATTTCAAGCATATCATCTTTCTATTCTATGACGTGAGCATTTTTTTCCTTAGAAAAGGTTCGTCAAAAGAATTTATAAAACCCAAAAATGCACTCAAAAATGTGTAAAAACAAGTAAGGTGGCAAGTCGGGTGTCCCCCACAAGGATCGATCGCTAGCAATGACCAAATTGAAAACTCTAGTTCTAATTATGCAATGAAAGTAAAATACGATAAAAGGAAAGTGATAGAATAGTTTGGAAATTGATTATCTAAAAACTAAGCCCACAATTAAACTAAGTTAAACTAAAAGCAACTAAGTTAGAATGAATTTATATATGAGGATGAGAATTAATGAGTTGATGGATCCAACAAGTGAATAATGTGCAAATCAATAACTCTCATGAATGTACATCAATCTATTGCAACCAATCTAGAGTGTATAGTATTGATTGTATATCCCGAAAATTGGATCGATGTCGGATTTCTGGCAAAGATCGACATTCTCACGGTGGGTCGCATGGAAAATGACAAGCAGCCACTCATGTTCCCGTGCTTGATCACGAAATTATGTAGGCGAGCAAGAGTTGATTTCAGAGATGATCCTTTAGAGTCATTTCAGGAAGATATCGGATTGGCCACCTAGACCACCCTTTAGATTTAGAGAGATCCAACAAGTAGGAGGAGAAAGACAGGCAAGAAGAAGAACAGGGCAGAGGCTAGCTCAAGTAGGCAACAACAGGTGGACCTTAATGACATGGACTATAAGCAAGAGCAGATAGACCATGAGCAGGAGTAGATAGACCATGAACACGAGCAGATAGACTTCAATTAGAGACCCCTAACTCCACATGAGGGTACTGGTGATAGGGTGCCATGGCAGATTTTGATTGCAGGGATGCGGGACCTCAAGACCAAAATATGAGAGAATAGGAAAAAGATTGAGGAGGTTAGGTCAGAGACCATTGGCAGCTTCGCAGATGTGTGGGACAACATCACAAGCATGAGGGAGGAGCTCAGACTAGTCTCACACTCAAGGAAAAAGAAGAGACCAGCCCCAGCATCATTCTTCTCAGGTTCGACGATTGATCCCTTCACAGCAGAGTTCCGGGCAGCGATGGATATGTCCATGAGGAGCATGAGGAGAGGACTATAGCTGAGCTTGATCCTAGAGGAAAAAGCACTTGGGTGGACATATAAGTTGTAAGTTCCTCATATTGTGATTGGCTCATTTCCTTGACAAACCACATTAGGATTTCTTGTAAGGATAGATTAGGCGTCATTGTTCGTGATCAAGCTTCAGTGGCATCATCAAACTCTAGGGCAATTCAAGAAGGTATAACAAGTACTTAACTCATTGAAGAGAACTAGTTGGCATTATCATATCTCATATAATTGTTGTGTGTTTCATGTTTGTGCACTTTCAATACTATATATCTCTTCATATATGCTCATATCTTTTGTATCTATGTTGATTTGTTGAGTTTAGGTGTTATGGATTTTTTTACTATTGACCTCTGTGATGAGCGCCGTGGGACCGCTGTGAATTATCACAGCGGTAGGCAACACAGTGGGTCACCGCTGTGTGACCGCTGTGAGACTGCTGTGATAATTCACAGCGATAAGCCACATAGTGTGTCACCGTTGTGAGACCGCTGTGATAACTCACAACGGTGGACAACACAGTGTGTGACCGCTGTGACTTCCTACAATGGTACGCACATCAATCATACCCTGTTTTGCCCAAAACGGTGCAGTTTCATTTAGATCTGCTATATATACATTCTTATCTCTCCCATTTCCTCCCAAGAGCTCCCAAATCCATTTTTACTCCATTTTTAAAGAGCTTAAGAGTGACTTGCAAGGAAAGTTAGCAAGATTGCATTTTTTCTTAACCAAAACCCAAACACCCATCACCCATTCATGAATCAAACATCATCTAAGATGTTTTCTTACATGGGTTTGCATCAAAGTACATGACTTGGTAAGTAGAACACAATTTCCATTCTTTCTTGTGTTCTAGTTTTTCCAAGATGGCTCTTTTATGACTTATTTGCTTTAAGTTAGAGTTTTTTACTTTCAAGATGACATTTTTGTATGTTTGTTGGGTTTTGCATTGTGATAGCTATTACATCTAGGTTTGTACTCTTTTCATATAGTTAAGTTATATGTATGTCATATAGCAACATGATATCTAGGATTGTTTGAAGCATTCATACATGACTAGATAAGCATAATATGTGTTGACCTAGCATTTGTGCATTTAGAATATTTTCATATTCACTTTAGGTTGCATATCTCTTCATTTAAGAGTTAAGTCTTGTATGTGTTGTGAGTAGTGTACAAGCAAGAGTCTAAAATCACTATTAAAGGCATGCGGGTAGCAAGAACGGATTAGTAACCGATTAGGTGTAATGTGGTCAACCTAGGTTGTAATCGTTTTTGCAAATAGTGGATTTGAGGGTTCGACTGGCCTTGGGCCCGTGAGTTTTTACCTTTTTGGGGTTTTCTCACGTAAAACAAAACATTGTGTCTATACTTTATTTTTCGCACTTAATTACAATGATTGTTTGTTAGGGGTTGTTGTGATTAACTTTGACTAATCGAAAAAGATGGCGATTAATTTAGTTAAACCCCCCCCCCCCCCCCCCCCCCCTCTAAGTTAGTTTAATCTCTCTTAGAGTATTTTCATAAGCAAAGTCCGAGTCGGAGGATGATTGATCTCTTTACTTTTCATGCCATTTATTCATGCCTTAATATTTGAACTCTGTTATTTTTAGTAGTTTGTTGGATGAACTATATTCTATTTCAGTATTTTTGTCCTGCTTCTAGTTTATTTGTTTTAGCTTTGCTAGTTTAGTTTTATGATTTAGGATGGTGGATATTTGGATGTGGACTCATTTTAATGGATATTTTGGTTAGGGGTTTTTATTTGGTTGATATATTTTCGTGTGCTTGATGACTTATTTTGGTAGATATGTGCTTCAAGCAAGGCTTTTCATCTCTTGGGACGAAACACCAACAACTTGCAGGTCTTAAAGGGACAAGCAAGCCAAGAGTGCTCATAAAAAGAGCAAATAACCTTGTCTTCTCTAAGGGAGTTTCTGTTAGGATTATGCTTAATAGCAAGAGTGTAATGATGTATTTGACAATCTTGTCATATTGATAAAGTGATTTCTAGTTTAACAAATCTTATAGCATTTATAGTTTAATTATTATAATTGTTAAAAGTAAATAATCATAAGGTCAAAAGACTATGAGAGATGAAGAATTGTTCATACATCTGGATATGTATGAGGTAGACGCAATTCTTTAGTTAGTCTTGAACAATGTTCACAACTTAAGATAAATGTTAGGCGCTTTTACCTTGATAAAGTTGTAGATTCTTTTATAGCATTTGAGTGGGATCAAATGTGTTATGATGAGTCTAAAATCATCAAAGTGTAGTGTTTTTGGGCAAAAGAATCTAGTGCACTAGGTGCATTGAATAGGATCACATTGAAATACTTTATCCAGAACCGTCAATGGATAAAAGTTTTCACTTGAGGACAATTGAAGAGTCTATCTCAATCCTAAGATTAATGATGGACTTATGGTTACACGTGTTATCATTTGAGCTATCAATGAGTACGATTATATAACATAGTTTATCCTCGATAGTTTGGTGGTATTCATTTGTTAATCGATAGAAGACTTCATTTTTAGTTATTGACATCGTGGCTCTATTTATTAAATGTGAATAGAATATTATCATATGGATATTTTGAGGTATTAGATATTAAATCTTAACTTTAAGTTTTCAATAGTGTCTACTGAAACATGGCTTTTGGACAAGTCAAAATATTCAAGTTCAAAATGTGGTCATATGAGTAAATATGGTAACTAGGAGAGCTATAGGCGGTCTATGAGCTCTTGGCGAATATTGATATTCTTCACGAGGATACACTATCTCCAATAAGATTGTCTATGGTACGAATGAGAAATATTATCTTATTCTATCTTTATTTAGAGTTCAATTTTAGCTCTTTAGTGGAATGAGCTAAAATTAATAGATTGGACCTAAGTGAATCATTTGTTGATTGTGATTAAGTTATGTCTATTGAAACTTAAATAAGATAGCCCGCCAAGATCCCCAATTTGCACGAACTTGCATGAATCACTTGATATATTCTACCGGACCAATTTCTGAGTCCATCTAGAATTATTTTTGGATTTCGGAATCCAAAAGTTTTGGAGAGGTGTGGTCATGTGTGATCAAGACACACGGTAACTCTTCAAAAAAGCCTGGAATGGGCGGCCAAGGATGTAGGAATCCTAGGCTGGCCCTAATAGGGTGCGTTTAGCATTCCATTAATACATTAAGAATATAATTTGCACATTTTAATTAAATGGGCTGCTAGATTATATTAATGTATTAAATTTAAGGCATGTGGACTTGTTTCTTTTATAGTAAGAATAGATTTAGTTCACATGTGGACTTTTTATTAAAATCCAATGGATTTATTCAAAACCATTCCAATCCAAGCCATCTCGGCTTCCCTATATCTATCCAAAGCAAAAGTGAAAGGGATGGATTGTGAGCATTCCAATCTGAGCCATTCCGGAAACTTGAGCTAGGGAGACAAGCCATATGTTTGAATCGAGTTGGGCTTCAAAAGTGGAACTCCCATGATTTGTGTCTAGATTGCATCAATTCCCATATCAATCATCATACATTACACACACCTTTTCTATCTTAGTTTATTTTAGCATTCTTAGTTTAGTAGTAATTGAATTTTCAAACTAATTTCTATCAACATCAATTCAATTTTCCTTCATTTTATTTAGTGCTAGGGTAGAATTTGGTCATAACTATTTCACGATCTCTGTGGAACAATCCCCATATTTGCCATATACTAGTTTTATATTTGTTTGAGTGCATCTTGGGATTTTATAAATTTATTTGAATATTGCATACCAAGGAAAAATGCTTGTTCACATCCTCAGGTTTACAATTCAAAGAAAAGGGAGCCCACAATCCTAGGTGATTCACATTCATGATTGGATTTGAAGATCTTGCAGATTCAATTCGAAGCAAGCGGATTCAATTCGAAGTAAGCGGATTCAAATCGACGCAAAATCAATCGACGCATGAAAAAAGTACGATACTTTTACCATATGTTAATTAATCAAGGATTAAGGTTCTTTCTTTTAAAAGGAACATTTTTAAAATATGCAAACCCAATTTTTCGCTTCCACCGCATTTTTTTCCCTACAATTGGTATTAGAGCCTGGTTGTACCCTTGATTAATTGATGTATGTATACGTGAATCTATTTTTTTTATTGTAAATATGCATGTTTTAGAAAGAGATGGCACTCTAGGTATTTGCATATATAATTACATCTGAATGTATGGATATATATGTTTTTATAATATGATTTGTTATTGCTCAATTTTGGTCCTCGAATTTCTATGTAATTTTTGTTTGGAGTTGTAACAAGAAGGGTGGTCTATCATCGCCGTAATTTCCCTCTTGATAGTTGCTAAGCTTTTTTTTATTTATTGTTGTAATTAAAAAAACTGATGTAATATATTCAAGTTTCGAAGATTCGAAGAGTTAAAGAATTGAGAGCTGAAAAAGAAGCATCAGAGGAAGGCCGCGGCAGCCCGTGCTCACTAAGGCAGCTGCGCAAGCCTTCGGGCGCCCGCGTGGTGTTGTGCATGGGGCAGCCGATTATGGATTTTGGCAGCGCAAGAGTATTAACGAACCTCCGCTTGATGACTTGATCGCCAAGTTAGGGTTTTCTTGTATTTCAAACAAATGTAATTTACATGTTTTTCTAGGATGGACCAAAATTGTGGCTATTTATTTTTTCGTAAATATTACAATGTTTATCATTGTTTGATAACATGTCATATAGAATATGAGTGCCACTCATATATCTCTTTTGGTATGAACATGCATTGAATGGTTTAGGTATATAATTGGTATCTAGATAACTTGGTAAATCATTCTATGGAATTATATCACACGCCTTAAACAATTGAGTGAGAGAAAGTGTTTTTGAACACCTATGGTCTCCAAGATAAGTTGAGCTTTATGTTTTGTGTGATAACCCCCTAAGGGGTATCCATGAATGGAATTTAGCAAGATACTTCCTTACAAGGATAGACTAGACAATTGACTCAAACGATATCTACTCTCAAATGAGGGATTTTCGTGAGGGAAAATATTGAAGGTCGATAACTTGGTAATCTACTCAATGTGGTTTTATTAATATCCTCCCAAGAGTTCTTGTCAATATAAATTGCAATGCTAAAATTAAAAACGCTGGTTGTTATGTTAACAATTAGATGGGACCTAGTCCAACTAGTAAATGGTGCGAACTCCCAAATAAGGCGTGACATTTATGGATGTTGGATCACCGTTGAATTTTACGATTGAATTATTTTATTTAATTCAAGATAAATATTCAAAAGTGCTTTATTTTGATTGTTTACTTATATAATTTTTGTTTTATTAAGAAATCATGATCCCATCCCTAATCAACATCCAAAAAGATAATACTTCAACCGAAGATAATTATGTAACATGGAAAAGGAAAATTGGATTGTTGTTGCAATCTGAAAAGCATAAGTTCATTTTGTATACCCCTAAACCACATGCTCCTACTAATGAATCTACTGAGCAGCAAAGAGATAAGTATAAGTAGTGGGAGACCTCAGATGAGATGGCCATATGTTACATTATGGCCACTATCTCCGACGTGTTGCAACAGCAACATAAAGTAATGAGTTCTGTTGTCGATATAATGATGTCTCTAGAGGAGATGTTTGCTATGAGGTCCAAGATGACTAAGAGAGAGGCAGTGACTGCTTTCATGAATCTTAGGATGAAACCTGGACAAGCTGTGAAAGATCACATGATGAAGTTCATAGCACATCTCAACATTGCTGAACTCAATGGTGTTGAGATAGACGGTGAGACAAAAATTGACATGATTGTCAACTCACTATCAGATTCCTTTGATCAGTTCAAGTTGGACTACACCTTGAACAATAAGGAATACACATTGCAGTGTCTGATGCAAGATGTTTAAAGCACTGAGAAGATCCTTGTGAATGTCAAGGGTCAAGAGATTCATATGGTTGGTAAAATTGCTACTGTTAAGACCCGTAAGAAGGTCAAGAAACAACAGAAGAAAAGCAACTTGGGCCTACCAAGAAGGGGTTCCAGGAAATGAATAGACTGAATGAGAATGAATTCAAATTGCGTTTAGGCAACGGAGCGTTGGTGTATGCCTATGCAGTGGGAGATATTAGAATTAATTTAGATTCTAGTAGGCATTTAGATTTGATAAACGTTTATTATGTACCTCAATTCAAGAGGAATTTAATTTCAGTTTCTTGTTTAAATAAATTTTGATATTCAGTTACTTTTAATAAAAGTTTTATTATTAGTAAGAATGACAAATTTATTTGCAAAGGTACATTGAAAAACGGCTTATTATATTTGCATAGAAATATCTCTCTCTTGTTAGACACGGAATCAACGGAACCTAATCATAAAAGAATAAAATTATCAAAAGATGAAACTTACCTATGGCATTTGCGCCTAGGTCGTATTAACCTTGATAGAATTAAAAGATTGGTTAGTGATGGACATTTAAGTGACTTAAAGATTGATGATCTACCAACTTGTGAATCTTGTCTGGAAAATACCGTTCACGACCAAAGGCATAAGAGCCACTGAATGTTTAGGATTAATACACACTGATGTGTGTGGTCCTATGAACATTCAAGCTAAAGGTGGATATGAGTACTTCATCACTTTCACGGATGATTACTCGAGATTTGGCAATAGTGTACAGAAGTCGGATGCTTTTGACATGTTCAAAGCATTTAAAGCTGAAGTAGAAAATCAGCTTGAAAACACATAAAAATCTTGAGATCTGATTGTAGTGGAGAATATCTATCTGGTGAGTTTCAGCAATATCTTATTGATAATAGGATTATTTCTCAGCTTTTTGCACCAGGTACACCTCAACAAAATGGGGTGGCAGAAAGGAGAAATAAGACTCTTTTGGACATGGTTAGGTCTATGTTGAGTTATTCAACACTTCATATTTCTTTTTGGGATATGCTTTACAAACTGCTATGTACATTCTAAACCATGTACCATCTAAATCAGTTCCTAAAACATCGCATGAGTTGTGGACTGAGCGAAAGCCTAGTTTACAACACATAAGGATATTTGGATGTCCTGCACACTTGTTAAAAGGAAAGACAGAAAAGATGAAGTCCCGTTCAGAAACATGCATATTTGTGGGGTATCCAAAAAGAACTAAAGGATATTATTTCTATAGTCCTTTAGATCTTAAAGTATTTGTCTCGACAAATGCTAAATTTCTGGAAAAGGACTATATGAATGATTTTGTATCTAGGAGTAGAATTGTCTTGAATGAGCTTTCAGGAGATACAATTCCACAAGAGGTTTCACAACCTAGCCCAATTGTAAATTCCGCACCATCACAAGATCAACAACCTACCATTCCTCGTTATAGTGGGAGGGTTAGTATACAACCCGGGAGATACATCGGTCTTGGAGAATCAGTGGAGAATCTCCCGGACGACAATGATCCCTATACATACAAAAACTATGGAGGATGTTAATTGTCACCATTGGCAAAAGGTAATGCAATCTGAAATTGAGTCTATGTATTCAAACAAAGTCTAGTCACTTGTAGACTTGTCTAAAGGGATAAAACCCATTGGGTGCAAGTGGGTATACAAGAGGAAAAGAGAAATGGATGGAAAGGTGGAAACCTTTAAAGCTAGATTGGTAGCTTAAGGTTACACACAAAAGGAAGGTATCGATTATGAGAAAACCTTCTCTCATGTAGCCATGCTTAAATTCATTAGGATACTCTTATCCATTGCGGCATCTCTAGACTTAGAGATTTGGTAAATGGATGTCAAGACAGCTTTCCTTAATGGAAGTCATGACGAAAGCATCTATATGATGCAACCATAAGGATTCATTGAAAAGGGTTAAGAGGAAAGGGTATGCAAGTTGCAAGGATCCATATAAGGACTTAAGCAAGCATCCAGATCCTGGAACATAATGTTTGATCAAGCTGTGAAAAGTTTTGGATTTATTCAAAACCTTGAAGAACCCTGTGTATACAAGAGGATTAAAGGCGACAAGATGGTTTTCCTAGTTCTTTACATTGATGAAATACTACTCATCGGAAACGATGTAGGCATATTGACATCAGTAAAAGAATTGTTAGCAAAACAATTTTATATGAAGGTTTTTAAGAGAAGCAAGTTATATTCTTGGTATCCAAGTAATAAGGGATAGAAAGAATAGAATGATTGCATTATCTCAAGCTTCATACATAGATAAAATCTTGTCTAGGTTCTCCATGCAAGATTCCAAGAAAGGTATGTTACCTTTCAGACATAGAATCAAACTTTCTAAGAAACAAGTTACTAAGAATGAGCATGAATAGCAATTCATGAGTAGGGTTCCATATGCCTCGGCAGTTGGAAGTCTCATGTATGCAATGCTCTGCACTAGACCAGATATTTGTTTTGTTGTTGGCATAGTTAGCAGGTTTCAATCGAAACCTGGTCCTGATCACTGGACGTCAGTCAAGCAGATTTTCAAATATCTCAGGAGAACGAGAGATAATATACTTGTATACTCTGGAAGGGATTTAATTGTCATTGAGTATACATATTCTGATTTCCAGTCAGATTCTGACTCCAGGAGATTCACATCAAAATCTGTGTTTACTCTTGGAGGAGGGGCAGTCATATGGAGGAGTATCAAGCAATCTTGTATTGCTGATTCCACCATGGAAGCTGAGTATGTTGCCGCATGCGAAGCTGCTAAAGAGACTGTCTGGCTCCGCCAATTCTTGATTGACTTGGAAGTGGTTCCTAATGAGAATAAACAGATCATTATCTACTGTGACAACAGTGGAGCAGTGGCTAATTCGAGAGAACCAAGAAGTCATAAGAAAGGGAAACACATTGAAATGAAGTATCACCTTTTGAGGGAAATTGTGCATAAGGGTGACAAGACGATCACGAAGATCACGTCAGCAGAAAATCTAGCGGATCCCTTCACAAAGGCTCTACCACAGAAGAGTTTTGATGGGCACCTAGAGAACATGGGAATGAGAGATATGACACACTTGCTAAGGCGCAAGTGGGAGATTGTTAGGATTATGCTTAATAGCAAGAGTG
This sequence comes from Dipteronia sinensis, assembly GCA_033220585.1. NCBI lineage: Eukaryota > Viridiplantae > Streptophyta > Magnoliopsida > Sapindales > Sapindaceae > Dipteronia > Dipteronia sinensis. The sequence goes on from CM065642.1 coordinate 29,221,616, forward strand.
TCATAATGTATTTGACAATCTTTTCATATTGATAAAGTGATTTCTAGTTTAACAAATCTTATGGCATTTATAGTTTAATTATTATAATTGTCAAAAGTAAATAATCATAAGGTCAAAAGACTATGAGAGATGAAGAATTGTTCGTACATCTGGATATGTATGAGGTAGACACAATTCTTTAGTTAGTCTTGAACAATGTTCACAACTTAAGTTAAAGGTTGGGCGCATTTACCTTGATAAAGTTGTAGATTCTTTTGCTAGCATTTGAGTGGGATCAAATGTGTTATGATGAGTCTAAAATCATCAAAGTGTAGTGTCTTCGGGCAAAATAATCTAGTGCACTAGGTGCATTGAATAGGATCATAGTGACATACTTTATCTAGAACCGTCAATGGATAAAAGTTTTCACTTGAGGACAATCGGAGAGTCTATCTCAATCCTGAGATGAATGATGGACTTATGGTTACAAGTGTTATCATTTGAGGTATCAATGAATACGATAATATAGCATAGTCTATCCTCGATAGTTTGGTGGTATTCATTTATTAATCGATAGAGGACTTCATTTATAGATATTGACATCGTGACTCTATTTATTAAATGTGAATAGAATATCATTATATGGATATTTTGAGGTATTGGATATTAAATCTTAACATTAAGTTTTCAATAGTGTTTATTGAAACATGGCTTCTGGACAAGTCAAAATATCCAAGTTCAAAATGTGGTCATATGAGTAAATATGGTAACTAGGAGAGCTATAGGTGGTCTATGATCTCTTGGCGATTACTAATATTCTTCACAAGGATACACTATATCCAATAAGATTGTCTAAGGTACGAATGAGAAATATTATCTTATTATATCTTTATTTAGAGTTCAATTTTAGCTCTTTAGTGGAATGAGCTAAAATTAATAGATTGGACCTAAGTGAATCATTTGTTGATTGTGATTAGGTTATGTCTATTGAAACTTAAATTAGATAGCCCGCCAAGATCCCCAATCCGCACGAACTTGCATGGATCACTTGATATATTCAACCGGACCAATTTCTCGGTCCATCTAGAATTGTTTTTGGATTTCGGAATCCAAAAGTTTTGGAGAGGTGTGGTCATGTGTGATCAAGTCACGCGGTAACTCTTCAAAAAGGACTGGAATGGACGGCCAAGGATGTAGGAATCCTAGGGTGGCCCTAATGGGGTGCGTTTAGCATTCCATTAATACATTAAGAATATAATTTGCACATTTTAATTAAATGGGCTGCTAGATTATATTAATGTATTAAATTTAAGGCATGTGGACTTGTTTCTTTTATAGTAAGAATAGATCTAGTTCACATGTGGACTTTTTATTAAAGTCCAATGGATTTAATAAAATGGAAAAATGATATATTGCACAAGTATTTACTTGGGCGGCAAGGCTAAATTAATTAGTCTAATATATTGTTTTATTTTATTTTATTAATCAAATGGAAATTAATTAATTAATTAATTGTTTGATTAAAAGTCAAAATCTTTTTCTAACTAGGAGAAGGATTCCTAGTGTCATACTATTGTTGGTAGTATGATAAGTATCAAAGACTGTATTTGATAAGTAGATAAATAAAAGTATTTTATTTATCTAGTCAAATTAGGAAGTTTTTGATATAGTCACAATATTATATTCAATAATTTATTATTGGATAATACACTCATGAGTTGGAATATGGTTAAAATTCAAAGTTAATAGGAGACTTGGTGAAAAAGTAATCCTACTTGTGTGAGGATTTGACTACAAGGTAGAAATCCTACTTGTGTGAGGATTTGACTACAAGGTAGAAATCATACTTGAGTGAGGATTAGGCCATCACCTATATATATATATATATATATATATATATATTATTGAATTCGGAATTAATAATGGGAGTTCAAAGAAGAAGTTTTTTTTTAGAAAAATTTTTATTCTCTTGCTTTTGAATTAAAAAAAAACTTCCAACTCAAGAAAGAGGTGTAGAATTCGGCCAAAGAGATGAAGAATAAGGAGCGTTTTATTTTCGATAGTGCACTAGAAGCTTTTACATCAAAAGGCTTTATGCACAAGATCGAATTAGGGTTCACGCGAGTTTTTGATTAAAAAGATTAAGAATTCACAAGTGGCCAAACGTTCTTTATTTTCTCTAGGAGAATTATTGTGACTAACAAAAGAAAAAGGTTTGTTTTTTCCATCCTCAGGTTTACAATTCAAAGAAAATGGAGCCCACACTTCTAGGTGATTCACGTTCGTGATTGGATTTGAAGATCTTGCGGATTCAATTCGAAGCAAGTGGATTCAAATAGACGCAAAATCAATCGTCACGTGAAAAAGGTACGATATTTTTACCATATGTTAATTAATCAAGGGTTAAGGTTCTTTCTTTTAAAAGAAAATTTTTTAAAATATACAAACCCAATTTTTTGCTTCCGCTGCGTGTTTTTTCCTACAGTTTCTACCTCTTGATTTATTGGTTTCATTGAAATTTTTTGATGCGGAATGAATTTACTTGTGAATATATTTTTGTGGAGTTAATTTGTGGATATGCTTGTAAATGAGGATATTTGGTGCATAGTGACATAGTTTGATTTGGATTTTGCATTTATTGATTTATCCATTTTTGTGATTGATGGACAAGCCGAAGGCTATTTTGAAATATTTGTGAGTGTACAGGTTCATTTTGCATATATAACCCCATTCGGTTTGGGGGTTCCGATTGCTCACATTTTATACAGGTCTTATACATGCATATAGTTAGATTCGATTTGAGGGTTGTTGCCCCCATTATGTCAATTTTGTGAAAAGGCTTGATGTTGGTTGTGAGCATGAACGTAGGTGCTTTCACTTAATGATCATATTGCATTATTGCCTTTATTTGTTGAGCCTAGTTTTGGTCTTTTTATTTTTGTTGGGCATTGATTGTGTGATTAGTGCCTAGGTTTGTTGTGTTTTGTCTCAAGTTAGGTGTGCACTGCTAGGCCGGGCTCTCTTGTCTTCTACATTGACGATAATGCTGAGTTTTGGTTTGGGGGTATAGATGCCTTTATGAGTTGTCTTTTTGTATTTTGAGTCATTTTTGGTCTTTTTGAGTCGTTTTTGGTCCAAAATTTTCAATTTGTCGCAGGGCAGAAATTTTCGAGCTTTCACTAGCTTGGGTGTGATGCCTTGAACATGTGCTTTTGGCAAGTATATGTATGCTTCATGAGCTTGTGTAGTAGCTAGTTGTCACTTTAGGGTCTCACTTGCATACCATGGGCTAGTCTCATCCTTTTGTGCTTAAGTTGAGGGGATTCGGTGCTCTTGTACCTTGTTCTAATAGTGGAGACTACACGTGAGTTCACAAACACAAGCCTTTGAAAAGCGCATTGAGTGTTATAATTTCTCTATTCTTTAAACATTATTCTCGTCACACATATCATATGTCATAGGACATTGAATCTCATATATATAATGGACCGCTTGATGGATGCATTCATTCCATTAATAGACGAATTTTGGAAATGATCTTAGGCAATGTGTGTGCAATTAACTACTTATATTGCTTATACACATTCCATTCCATATTGTGTGCTTCAAAGCCAAACTTGAGATCAAACACATATCATTTCATTTGGAACCATATAGCCATAGCCAAACACATGCATGCCCTTTATTGCCAATCATGTTAGGGTGTGTGTGTTGTGTGTTGTGTGTTGTGTGGTGTGTGAAAGGTGTAAGCTCTCATGTGAAAATAGTGTGTACTTAGGCGATTTTATAAAGGTGCAAGCATAGACTCAAAATGTAAAAGTGCCAAAATTTTGCAGTTGGAGCCAAATTGTCAAATGTTAAGTGTGAAAAATACAAAAAGAAAAAGAAAAAAAATAAAAGCAAGAAGAAGAGCCTTGAAAGTCAATGTAAAGTACTCGGCAAAATAGAGTACAATTATGAAGCACAAATGCCTAGACGCTAGTGAGTAAGTTGCTTGTTAAGTAGAGCTTAGTATAAGGTGTGTGTATACTTGAGTCCAAGCATGATTGGTGATTTTTGAACTCCAAATTTTCCCTATTTCTTTTGTCACCACGTTTAACCTCATGGCCCCATTACAACCCAAGGGAATGACCGTTTTGATCTATGATAAGTATAGATTGGGAATATTTGCTGAAGCATGATCTTCCACATCCATGGCATAGTGATTCCTTCCTAGGCTAGTTCACCATAAATTAACGGTCTTTCAATGTACATGTATGCAATGCATTAGACTCCTATGTATAAATTATATCTGTGCATACCTTGTACGAGTGAGAACCTAGGACTCCGAGAGGAAAGAAGATAGAGACTCTGTGTGGGGCTTAAAATCGAAGCGAATTACGCTCGAGGTGTGGGAGTGAGTAGTTCCCGATACGAGAGCGCTCTTAGGTGTGGGATTCGTGATCGTGAGAGTTCCCCTTTTGTGCCTTCGAGTTTCTTTAGAACATTGTGCATGTGTCTACTCTTCTCTATCACACTTCATTGCATAGCATTGCCGGTTGGAAATGTTGCATTTTGAATTATTTGTTTGTGTCTAGGAAAATGTTAGATCGAGTTATTTTTGTTGTGTTTTATTTGTTTTTGTCTTCAGTTTGCTTGAGGACGAGCAAAGGTCTAGTTTGGGGTGTTTGATCGTGCCAAAATTTTACTATATTTTAGCCCTCATTTCCATGTCATTTGCCTCATTTCCGAGAGTATTTTCGTGTCTCATAGGCTCTTTTATTGTGATTTCAGACAAATGATGCAATTCAGGTGTTGGTGTTGGAAAACGAGATGTTCGTGTGCAAAACGAGCCAAAAAGAACAAATGAAGAGTGCAGTGCATGGGTGTACTCGCGCAACCACCAGCACACCAACCAGCGCATTGAGACTCGAGAGTTCAAGATTGCCAGTGCGAGGGTTACTGCACGAGTCCTTACCCTCGCACTACCCGCGCAATTGTCATGACCAAAGAGCTGAGCTGAGCTAATATTGTCACTGCGCGGGTCCCTATCCACGCACACCACGGTTTTAGATTGGCCACATCAGCATTTCAGACCTATTTTTGGGAATCCTATATATATATATATATATATATATATCCTTTTCTGATATCAGCCCCGACGCACACATTGATATTTTCTTAACTTTTCCCTTCTTAGATCTAGGAATCATTCTCTCCCACCATATCCAAAACCCTAAAAACCCACACACCATTTTTTTGATTTTCTACTCAACAAGAGCACTAAGAGATTGGATTTAGAGCTTCAATGAAGGAGATTCTCTTCATGGGTCTATTTTCACTCTTTTCTCTTAGTTCTTACTTTGTAATGATTATGAGTAGCTAAACCCCCCACTAACGGGTTGATGTGATTCATTTATGGATGTTGGGCATTTGTATATGAACTCTATCTTTTTATATAAATCTATCAAATATGTTTCATTCTTTGGTTTAATCGATTTCAAGAATTGACTTATCTTAGTTTGCACACTACTCTTTTTGCAAGTTGTTTGAGAAATTATTTGAATAAATTAACTAGATATACACTCTACTTGGTTTTCTAAAAAAATTAATTGAATGGAAGGTTTGCACAAGAATACACTCCTCAAGTGAAATCCGAACACTATAATCTCAATTTTTATCTAATCTCAAATGGGTAATCAATCATATACATTCTAAGTTGGTAACTTGTGAGGGATTAAGAACCAATACTATACACTCTAGGTTGGTTACATTTTAAAGAGATTAGTCCCTTAATCAATTTTTCTATTGTCAGTTCGAACTGATACAAGATATATCAGTTCCTTACATGTGGGTCATATAATATATAAGATATATAATATATCTTATATATTATATAAGATATATATATATATATCAGTGATAATTAATGTTATGTTAACATTTTGATACTTGAAATAGAATTAGGGTTTAATTAAGGTTTATCATAAAGAGATATAGTTAAAGATATGAGTGTAATTAATGGATGTATATAATATTTAATGTATTTTTATTTAAAGTAATTTGTCGCTAATGGTAAATTTTTACTATAATATTTTAATAATTAAAATTTTTAATAAAATATAGGTGTGCTAATTATATTTATGGGTGGTAATAACGGCACTCATTCTCAAATCCTGTATTTAGTTTTTGCTCAAAAGCCGGACTTGGAGTCTTGGATACATTTTGAAAATTGAAAAAAAAAAAGACTTTCTTTTAATGAAAATTGATTTTTTTAAAGCAATTTGACAAAAAGTTTATAACCTTGACTTTTATTTAATGCAATTTGCTTTTCTTTTCTTTTTTGACAGCTCAAACAGAGCAGGCAAACAACAAGAAACAGGGGAGCAGGAAAGAGGCAAAAGCCAGAGGAACGAACATAACAAAAAAAGCCATACTAACAATTCTTCTCCGCCTCAATCTCTCTAGAAACACAAGGAGGAAAATCATTCATCCAGACGAAATTGTTTTCCAGAACGAGAGCCTTCTTAGCAAGACCAAGAGCCACTTTGTTGGTCCCAGTAGGGCCAGTAAGGACAGAGGATATGCCCATGTGGTTCAGAATTGCTGCAATGTCATTGAGAATGACTCCACAATCGGAGTCCAAATGGCTAGCATCATTAATCCATTTCACCACAGCAGCAACGTTAGACTCAATGCAGACAGGAGACTCCCCACAACATGCATTGCCAAGATGCAAACCTTTAAGGATGGCCATAGCATTAGCAGTCACTCTGTTATACTTAGCGTTCTGACACTGGCAACAGGAGGCCAGGACTGAGCCTTTGTGGTCTCTAATCACAATACCTATCCCAATTTTGCAAGCTTTAGCATCAGTGATAGCCATACAATTAATTTTGAAAACACTAGGATCTGGCGGTCTCCAGAGGGTGGCACATTGATTAGGACGCACCAAGTTACCAGGAATGGGAGAAACAGTAGACTTGTAATTGCTGAGGAAATTCTTGCTCCAACCAAGAACCCCGGAAAGGTCTTGGCTCTTGCCATCATGAAAATAAGAATTTCTCATAAACCAGACACTCCAAAATATAATACACAACAGGCCAAGCTTCTCACTTCTCAACCTGAGATAACAATCAGAGATAAAATCAAAGAAATTGTTATAATTGCTTCTAAAACCAGGATTAATAGCCAACCAATCTGTACGGGCACTAAATAACCTCTAACAACCCCAAAGAGCATGAATCGTCGTCTCGTCATAATTCTTGCAAAGCGGACATCTCCCATCAGTCTGGATCCCTCTCCTAGCTAAGTTGAACTTTGTCAGAATCCAATTGTGGCATGCCTTCCAAATAAAAATCCTAATTTTAAGAGGGATTTCCAGTTTCCAAAAGCCAGACCACCATCTAGTCACAGAGTCAGTATTTGAGGCACTTGGCCTCTTCTCAAGCTCTTGACCAATACTATAATCACTCTTCACGGTGTATATACCCTTACACTCATTATGCCATATCACAGTGTCCGCAATACAACTAGAATAGAGAACACCAAACTGTCATCTGCAAAAAACAAATGGGAGATGACACGGCCTGTCCTACTGCATTTGAAACCAGTGATCTTTCATTTGTCCTGCACCCTTCTGATCAAGCTAGAAAACCCCTCGGTGCAAATGAGGAAAAGATAAGGGGAAATTGGATCCCTTTGTCTGAGGCCTCTAGAAGGGGTAATATTTCCACAGACCTCACTGTTGGGCATAAAGGAGTAAGAAACTGAGGATATGTAACCAAGGACCAGGTTAACCCAACTCTAAGGGAAACCAAGCTTGAGCATCATGTTACCAATGAAGTACCATTCAACTCTATCGAACGCTTTAGACATATCAATCTTAATCGCCATTGACCCTTTTTTTCCTTTTACGTCCCTTAATTCTGTGGAGGCACTCGAAGCCAACTATAGTGTTGTCAGAAATTTGGCGGCCTGGTATAAAAGCACACTGCTCTTCCGAATCACTCCACCCAAAACATTTCTAAACCTGTTGGAAATAGCTTTAGCGATGATCACATTGCATAAGCTAATAGGTCTGAAGTCGGATACAGACTCCGGCGACTCGGTTTTCGGAATCATAGAAATGATAGTGCTATTGAAATCCCCCACCGAACCTCCGTCATTCAAGACTTTCAAGCATCAAGCCGTCACACTAGGGCCTACCTTATCCCAGAATTTATGGTAGAAGAGACCGTCCTTTTCTGGAGCATTAGTCGGGTGCATGTCAAAGACAGCTTTCCTAACATCTGACGCCATGAATTTCGCCTCAAGGTATCTCACCATCTGATCGGGCAGCTTCGTAGTAACACCATCTGTAACAATCTCAATATCCTCTTTCTTAGGGTTACTAGAGGTAAACAGGCCAGTGAAGTAGTTTGAGATAATATCCTCCATCTCCACCTTCGAATCACACCAAGAACCGTTGTCGTCAAGCAAGCCAATCATCCTATTACGAGCTTTTCGAACTGAAGATTTGGCATGTAAGAAACGAGAGTTACGGTCCCCACTCCAAATCCAATTAATCTTGGTCATTTGGAACCAGTACCTTTCTTCCACATCAAGGGATTCGTCAAGCTGATTTTCCAGGATCCTAATTTTATTCCAGGTTATTGGAACATCAGTCCTACTAGCATCTTTAAGTGCTTTCCTCTTGTTGGAGATGTCCTGTCTATATTGCAATCTTCTTTTGGCATTCCACCAATCAAGCCTTCTACCACAAATATCAATATTCCTCTTAACATCAATCAGACCATCTCTATTACCACCAGTCTTCCACACACAGAAAACAATATCTTGGCACTCCTTCTCATTAGCCCAACAATATTTGCTTTTTTATTTTAAAGCAATTTGACACAATTTGATAACCCTGACAATTACTTGACAAAAGGTAACAAATTGCTTTTGTAACATGCTGAAATAGAAGTGTAAAAGCTTTTACCGTTTGATGAGTTTCAAAGAATTTAATCACTTCCTCCATGTGGTTTCGATAGAACCCCCCTGCACTACATATCTCGATCCGTTACTGTATTTCACAGAGAAAAAAAAAACTCAACTATAAGATTAAATTTCCTCACATCAACACATAGTGATGTATGTCATATCCAAATCAAATCAACCTTCCTTCAAATACTCCAACCAATGAAATTACTGCATGTATTTATTATACATAAATTCTGATATTATAACATGTAGAGAATAAATTATGATATTATTAGTATACATTATTAATAAATATCTTTCCTATTGTATTGTTCATGAAATTAGAAGATAAAATCAATCTATTTTCCTTCCTTAATTTTAATTTCCAATGCAAAAGAAGAAAAAAAAAATTCATTAAAATAATTATCTTATATTGACACAATTTTTTACTCTAAATAGTTTGTTTATTAGTAATTATTCAATTTGACTTGTCACATTATCTTTATCGCTCTTCAAGATTTTAGGTTGGGAATTGTAAATAAATAAAATTTTATGTTTTTCATTGAAGCAATTTTATTCCTGAGAGGTTCTTTTGACCATCCAATTTTTTCTTGTTATACTTCTTTTCTAAAGATACTTCATTCTTAAAATTTAAATTTTAAAAAAATTCTAAAGAATCTTCCTTTTGTTCCAAGATTATCTTTTTATCTTTTTGCACTCATATTCTAAGACACTCTATTTTATTTTAATAAAAGTTAGGACAAAACATCATAGCATTTGGATACATCCGAGGTGTAATATTTTTTGAATTAAATTATTAAAAAAAGAAATTATCTATCTTAAATCATTACATTAAATATTACATATTAAACACTCTCTCCTAAATTTTTAATTATCATATTATACTCCCTCTACTCCAATACATATCTCTAATTTTTTATCTACATTCTTTCTCAAGTAAAACTAACAGTTAAGAAAAAAAAACTTACGAATAAGCTTAATTTTTAGAAACCGCATATATGTATATATTAAAAAAAAAACGGAAAAAACAAGTACCTTGTTTTTCAAAAAAAAAATTGAAATATGAAAATATTTTTGTTACTTTTGTAGGTATGTAAAAGTACCATGTTACTTTTGTTACTTTTTATAAAAAATGGTGCGGATATTGATACTCGTAAAAGTTATTATTACACCCAATTTTATAAGTACACCCATGTCTAAATTTTAAAAAATAAATATTACTATAAGCACCCATTATAATGTCAATAGTACCCTTACTGAAATAAATATACTAATTTTAATACATATTATTTATAAACATTCTTAAATTATTATCACACCCAATTATAAAAAAAATCATATTATTTTTGGAATCAAATCCTCTTCTAATGATTGTCCAATTTACTTTTGGAAATATCTCGAATGTAGGGGCCTTATAAAAAAAATATGTGGAACCCTCTATGGGGTCAAGAGATTCTCAATATGGAATTCTTTTATTTATACAATCATCTTTAAAAAGAATTATTGATATCTACAGCTATCTTAAAAAAAAACGTGTTGATATCTACAACTATCGTTAAAAAAAATATTGTTTATTGATATATGTTATTGGTAAAATCCAAAAAGATGACATGTCAGCATAGACGCCGTATTTCGCGGGGATTAGAAGGTGACATGTCAATAAAAGTCCACTAGATTGAACCAACCTAATATGGCTAGAAGATAACTCCGTAATGCTGGTCAGGATTACCCAGATTGTCAGATGGAAAACATTCAACCAAGGTAATTATATTGATCAAGTAAAAAAGATGGTCGGGGAAACCCAAAATGGTCGGGTATAGTTATCCGATCGGGTATAAATCCCTAGTTGAGGGTGAAAGAGGTTTGGTCGGGTTTGGCAGACGGTCGGCTGAGCGACACGTGGACAATTGTGAGATACGCTCGGATGCTTGACACATCGAAAACATAGAATTCAATGCAATCACTACTCGAATACGTAAAAGAAGAATCTTACTTAAATAAGGTGTCATGAAGCATACTCTGATAAGGAAACAAATTTCCTTAGAGGTGTCAGAGTCCAGAATAGGCAAAAAACCTAATATGTTCAAAACACAAACAATGTAAAACAAGAAAAAAGATCAAAACGACTCCAGCAAGTCAGAGTTTTATTAAATTACGACCACTTTTTCTTTTACTTGCACGCCAAGAATTATGGTTCTATACATGTATAAATAGACCCTCAAAACACCCAAAACGGAGTTAGCGAATAATTAGATAGATAAGAAGGCATGAGAGGTTGAGCTTGTAACAATTTCTTCATAGTGAATTTCTTTCTCGCCGTCACCAGCAACCATGATTTTTTTCCTTTCTGGGTTTTCCACGTAAAATCTCATTTGCATGCTCTCTTTTTATTTTTCTTGATTCATTATATAATTGTCAACTCACCGTAACTTGTTTGACGTGTGATCTAGTTTACGTAATCCCAAAAATCACCGTCAACAATTGGCACTAGAATGAGGGGGACAGCAACAAAATCTAAGGGAATTTGTGTGACAGTGACATAGCGAATAGTAGATGGAAGTCAATCCCCGCGTGATGTCAATGATGCTGGTCTAACAAATAACATTTGCCTTCCAGAACTCCGACTTCCATCGAACAAGATGTGATAACTTCTACGGATGACATCCCCGGTATCTCTCCAGATGCTTTCCAGTAAGTCCAAGAATCCCTGCGGAGAGTCATTGGATAAGAACCACGATTCTTACACACAAAAACCCCTTGGATAAGAACCACGAGACCAAACTTCTTTGGTTATCTAGTCGCAAAATCTACTGGTCGAAGAAAAATTTAGATCATCTGTTGATATGATATTTTCCCTAACCTCACATAATCTCATTACACAAGCATTGCAATGATATGTGGTTAATATGTGATTAGTTTTCACAACCATTTTATCAACAACCAATCACATGTTTTAAAAAATCAGATCAGCAGAGAATCCAAATCCATTGAAAAATGTCAACTCTAAAAGTGTTTTGGGGTAACTGTAAAAAAAAAGTGTTTTGAGGTAAATCTTTCCATGAAATAATAAGGGAAAGTATCATTTTTCCCTATATATTATCACCTATTAGTAACTTTCCCCCTTGTATTTAGCTTAATGGCCAATCTACCCCCTGAAACTGAAAATATTCACCATATTCCTCCCTTCCGTTAGATACACCATTAAAAAAGTTATTCTCACATGAAAAGACAATTTTGTCCTCAAAATCATAATTATTTAAAAAAAAAAAAACTAATGCAATTCATACGGTCATATCCATATTTGTCAACAACAACAAAAATAAAACCCAGAAACAACCATCATCATCGGTCACCACCAAACCACTGTTATCACATTCCAATCACCAACACCAAACCATTACCATCATCAAACCACCGAAGCCTAATGAAATCAAAAACCCCTAATTGAAAACCTCCAATCAAAAACTCCTAACTGAAAACCCTCAACCCAAAACCCTAATCCAAACCAAAACCCACAATCCAAAACCCTAATCAAAACCAAAACCCCAAACCTAGAAAGAGAAAGAGAAAGAAACCAAACCAGAAATCAAAACCCTAAACCTAGATTTTTTTTTTGAGCTAGTTGAGAGAGAGATTAAGATCGGTTGTGAGAGAGACTGAAGATTTTTTTAAATCCAAACGGAAAAATTAAAGACACAAACATCACAATACACTCAAAATCAATAATTTTTACACAGTGAAATCGAGTCTCGGGTCAAAAATGGGTCCCGGCTTTTCTTCCTAATCCGTCGCTGAATCTACTTCTATGGTGTGCATGCCCCGTTCACCGGTGTACTCGCCACACTCTCCGAGTTGTTTGCGATCTTCTCTGGCCCCGATCGTTTCTCTTCCTCTCTTCCTTTTTCTCTTCTATTCTTCTACTGCTTCGTTCCAGTCTGCCGCCCTTCACACCGTCGCCGACCCTCGCACAGTCACTGGACATCAGATCCAGTTGCCGCCAGTCCCGCTGAACTCCCCCACAGATCTACCCTTCCCTCCCCTCTCTCTTTCCTTACTCTTTCTTCTCCATCGTGAAAACACTGATAAGGTTTTTTTGTTATATTGTTGTAGTTTTAGTTTTTTTTTTTTTGTTATGTTATTTTAGTTTTAGTTTTTTTGAATTACAATTATATTTATTTTATTATATATATATATATTTATAATTTTTAATTTCTTAATGTTTTTTTTTTTATTTTAATAATAGGTTAAATAAAATTCCTATAAAAAAAAGTTAAATAATTTTAAATTTTACTTTCTTATCAAGTTACCATTTTACCCTTACCTATTTAAATTTATAACAGAATACCTAACGGTGTAAGGGGGAAAACAGGGAATATAGAAAGCTATAGGGGGCAGTTTAGCCATTAATGAAACTAAAAGGGGGAATATGATGAATATTTTCAGTTTCAGGGGGAAAATTGGCTATTAAGCAAAATACAGGGGGAAAAGTTACTAATAGGTGATAATATAGGGAGGGAAATGATACTTTCCCAAATAATAACTGGTGCCCTCCCCAGATCTCACCAACTATGCAACACTTTTGGCGACCAAAACAGAAATGTGCAAGTTAATGCAACTCAGGACAGCCAAACAAATAATTGTCTAATACAAAATAACCACAACTTACATTACATAGTACATACCATTGACTACTAGTAATAACCTCAATTGAAATGCTCAAAAGATATAGAATTGTGAGTATGGTTACAACAATGTATTCAGTACAGATTAGTCCCCGAGCATATCATTCTATTTCTATGGAAAGAGACCCTACTACCCTTCCATCTTTGGAAGGAACTGAAGCTAAAAAGCAACTGGCTGTGGAAGGAAATTTCTAAGGCACTGAAAAACAAATTATTTTCATTTCTAAATTCAATGATTATAACATTTAATTACACAAGAACATAAATATACTCTCTTCCAGAGAAGAGGCAACATTCCTACCCTCAAATACAACCTCATCTCTTGGCCTGATCAATTTCCCAATTGAAAGACAGCCTTTTACCTAAGAAGACAATCCATATTGCACAGCTCCCACATTCCTATGTGCAGCTACAGCAACAGCAGCAGCACCAACCGCACCAAACTGGGTTTGTGCATGTAACAACTTGGCATCAATGGTGATTCGATCGTTCAATTGATCCAATTTGGCTTGGGGTTGGTAATATGGATTGGTGTTGACGTCAATGGGGATACCATGCACTGGTTTTGCAGCCACAATGCATTGTTGAGGTTCCAATTTAACATGGGAAGAATCTTTTCCCACCTCTAAGCCAGACTTCTCTTGGTTCAATGGTGTTTGTCCTAAAGAAACAATGTGGAGATACATTCTGTGGAGGAAGGATTGCATTTCTGTAAAAGATCCTTGCATCATAGGTATCTTTGATGTTTCTACTATTCTCATATGGTACAACCGATGATCCCACAACTCTCCCTGGTTTTGCTGCACAAAAATTAAAGTATTAGCTACCTAAAAGGAGCAAGAGCAAAGCGGGACAAATTCCGCAAGTCTAAAAAAAAAAGAATAGTTATATGCCCAAAAAGAAAGCTAATTTAGCTTTCTGCACCTTTGGATCTACAAATGGCTCTACATAGTAACATATACTAATTGGTTTGCTATACAAAGAACCCAAAGTGTCGGCTACCTAAACGCTGCAATAACAAAGCAAGAAAAAATTGCCTACACTAGCAGAACAGCTTATATGACCAATACAAATAAAAAGAAAAAATCAAAAATGGATTTCTGTATAGCATGACAGTGATTGCAAGTTTGCAACCAAGTGCAGAACCTATCCTAAGTAGGTTCCACTTAGAGACCAACTCCACCAAGTGTTACCATGATAGCAAAGATCAGAGAAGGTTTCTTGACACCCAATCTTTATTATAACCCTTTTAACTGCCAAACTCAGTGAAGATAATAATGACATAGGGCCTGAACGGTTAAATTTAAAAAGGAAGATGGCTGAAAAGAGGAGAAAAAAAACGGAAAGAACTCCTCACACCTGTTGGCACCCTTGGAGGAGGCCTTGAAACCTTAGATTGAGTTCCTGAAATTGCATCTGCTACTCTAAAATTTTTAGAAACCTCTTGTGTCATTTGCCGGTTCTCAGATGAAGTGACATGTTGCTGTACATTAGGAGGGACTGTACTCGAGTGTACTGTAGATCTGCAAACAGACAGGTGGGAAAACCACATCCATGAGAACATAAGCCGCAAACATTGAGCTCTTTAGCAGCCATAAATTCAAATCGTAATTCGTAGCATCATCAATTTAAGGAAATTCATACGCCCACGAAATAAATAAGTACATTCCTCGCTTTTCCTCCAGCCTTACTTGAAAGTGAGCTAAGGTGGATTATTTTTCTTTGCTCAGAACAGAAGCCAAGGCAAAAACTATTAAAACCAACTTAAATAGGTAGTCTTACCGTGGGAGGGAGACATGCTTCCTCTCTGGAGGAATCACCGGACCGCTTCTACCACTATTTTCCTCAAGATATGCAAACTGCTTTCTGAATTGACCTATGGCACTGCAATGAAAAGAGATGTTTAAAAACATAAAACAAAAAACAAAAAAGAGCTAAAAAAATTATGAAACAATAAATTGAAAATGAAAAAAAAAAAAATACAAGTTTTTAGTAGAAAGTAACCTAGGATAAAGAAAATTTGAGCCTTCAGATCCATTCATATAATCTTTGAGCAGCTGAGGATGGTATTCTAGTATCTCTCGATATATTAGTTCCCTAATGTCATCTTTTGTCACCCTTCGCCTCTCAAATTCAAATTCCAACTTTGAAATTGGCTGACAACAAGGCTCTCTCTCAATTTTTGACAGGCCTTTAAAGTAAGGATCAGCCAGTGCCTATAAAACCAGAAGAAAATAAGTACAATGAAGGCAAAAAAAAAAAAAAGGGAGAAAAAACTTGTAGACAAGGATCATGCTACTATACAAGGACAACATAGTTACAAGGCAATTAAACTTCGTTGGATTGAAAGTCAATATTTAAAATAAAATAAATAGTGAAACATCTGGTGGGCTCTTTGAAACCTGTCATGTAATTGTATAGTAGCAAAATCTTGTAAGAATATATGCATACAAAGCTCCAAATCATTAGCCTGCATCGTGCAGATGACATCGTATTGCAAGAAAACAGGATGAAATACAAACCTCTTGAGCAGTCGGCCGATCCTTTGGATCAAATGCTATCAACCTTTGCATAAGCCGAAGTGCTAAAGGTTCTACATTTGGAAATTTTTGTGCAAGTGGCACAGGAGGCTTCTTCCGCATTTCCATCAAATATTTCCTTGCTTTCTCATTTCGAACCTGCACTCATTATGAAAAAACTTACTATAAGAGGTTGGGAAAAGGAGAAACACAATATAAGAAGCAAAAAAAAAAGATATAAGAAAATTAAGAGAATGAGAGATGGTTCATACTCCAGCAATGGTTTCTGATGAAGGTGTACCGAGAAGATCAGTTATCAAATCTAATTGATGGACAACACTTTTACCCGGAAAAAGGGGCTTCCCTGTCAATATCTCAGCGAATATGCAACCAATGCTCCATATATCAATTGCGGGTGTATACTGCAAAGAGGATGCCAACAGAAATCAGAATAGTAAAGCAAAATCAGAAAATTGACATTGCAAGTAAACCGTTCCAGAGAAACGGACGTAACCTGACACAATTACCTGGATGACAGACATTTCAACTTCCAGGAGAGTTCATAGTCCTCCCTGAACAACAATTATTTTAATCTAGGCATCACTGCTATACAGAAATAAATGTGTTGCTTATGTACTATCTATAGCTCATAACATTGACACATGTTAGCAATTTCATACATGTCAAACCACAAACTGAATGTAGGGTAAATTCCAGAGATGCTATATAGATGCATCTTTTTTATTAAGTGCAACTTTGCAAGAAGCAGCTTGAACGACAAAACCATACCAGATCAACCCATAACACCACAAGACCAAGTTCCATTCATATTACACTAAATCTAAAAAGGTGAAAGAAGGAAACGGAGGTGAGACATTGTGAAGTGTGAACTAGCCATACCTTTGAAAAGAAAGATCCACACAGCTCTGGAGCCCTATACCATCTTGTAGCAACATAATCCTGCAAGGTGTAACAGGAAAAATGTTAGCACAAAAAAAATTCATGCAAACTTCAGGGAAAAAAAAATCAAGTTACTGTAAATGAGTGTTGGAAGTACATACCGTCCAAAAAACCGTTGTTGGAGTATCACTAAATGCAACTCGCGCTAATCCAAAATCACAAACTTTGAGTTTGCAATTCGCATTTGCCAAAATATTTTTTGGTTTAAGATCTCGATGGTAGACATTTGCTGCAACAAAAAACAATGTAATCAGAACAATGTCTGCTGTTTCGAAGAAAAAAAAAAAAAAAAACAATGTCTGCAAACATTTTGAGAAGTTCCCCGTTCCCTTCTATCCAAGGAAAAAATAATCAAAGACAAACTACTTGTTGCCCTACAATATATTTGGTGGCAATTAAATGTTAAAAAAGACAATAAATTATTACCAGTATCATATAAATTGCTAAGATAAGAGAACAAATAAAATGCATTTAGCATAAACAAGGAGGGAAAATAACCTGTATGCATATATTTCAATGCACGTAGCATCTGGTAAAGAAAAAACTGATGGTGTTCACGGGTCAAGTCGTCATTAGCTTTAATGACTTGGTGCAGATCAGACTCCATGAGCTCAAATACAACATAAATGTCTTTGAACTCCCTCTTCGATGGTGGCAACATAATACGCTTGATTTCAACGATGTCAGGATGACGTAAAAGTCTAAGCAACTTGACTTCGCGCAGAATCCGAATAGCATCAGAAATGTGCTCAAAAACATCATTTATTTTCTTTATTGCCACTTTCTCTCTAGTATGTGTGTCAATGGCTGCACAAACAACACCGTAGCTTCCTTTTCCAATAACTTCCAGAATTTTGTATCTATTAGCTTCCCCATACTCAGTGAAAAAGTCCTTCTCTTTTAAGTCCTGAAGCATGGACAAGAAAAAACACATTACATCAGCAAGCATATAGATTTGACTACAGGCAACCTATCATCCACATGTCAACGAAAGGTAAAAAGAGCAACACATGAGAAGCACCAAACTACAAAATAAGTCTCGGAAATCTAAAATAATTCTTGGAAGAAAAAACATATCCAATAGCAGGACCCTCTTAAAATCACTCTAAATAAATGCTTGTGCGCTTGCATACATGGAGACACATTGCTCGAAAACAGCCTACTCTTTCACTAGGAAATACAAGAAAATACAAACAAGATGTTATATCAATTTTAATTTTTCCAATGTTTAACTAAATTCTAATACTAAAGCCCTTAAAATTGGCCAAACCAAGTATGAGAACAAACTTTACCAACCAAGTATGTTGTTCAAAGTTAAACATGTTAAATGAATGGCTTCATTTCTCTTTCTAGGGACCAAGAACGAAAAAATAAAAGAGAAGAGAGAAAGATGCATAACCCAGAATTTATTCAAAGGAAAATGAACAAAAAATTATCATAAACTGTCAACGTGGTGAACAGATTCAGACTCTAGAGAGTAATAATTATACGGAGAATGTGGTGGAATGGATTAATTTCCACAAATTGATAAAATGAACATCAAAAAACAAAATAAAAAAAAATCCAGATTACCCACAACTATCTGTTCATCCCATGAGAATCAAGAAACTAAAACCATAAATAAATTGTAAAGAGAACATTTCCTATTTCATGTCTAGTGTCATCTCAAGATCCCAACAAAAGTTACCAAAAATAGAATAAAACTAAAATTAGGCAAAGTTTCAAAAATTTCCCCGAAAAATGAAAAACATATTTCTGTTCATTTCACTGAAAACCCATATCGAGAATTTCCCAGATTTTTTTTAAAACCCTAAACCAGATCTAATCTTTTGCAGAATTTCTCTCAGCTACCAAACTCTAGAGAGAAAAAGTAACCTTCTTTGGTTGATTATGCTGCATCTTTCACGCAAAGATCTCTCCCTTCTCTTCTATTTCTTCAAGCAAAGACTAAAGTTCCTCGAAAAAAAGAAGGAAGAAGTTCGATTTTCCCAGGGCACAAACAGAAAAAGCAGAGAAAACCCAATAAAAGTCGAATCACAATCCCAAAACCGTCCTCCTCGTTACAACAATAATGGCAGCAACAAGCAAGCACGTTATCTCTCGTGTTCAATCACACAGACAAAACCCAGAAAAGATCTTTTCCAGTTTTAACAACAGCCAAAACAAAACATCTGGAAAGCACAAGATTTTGCAAGATCTGATAACCCAGGAAGAGAGAGAGAAAGAATTTAGAGAGAGAGAGTTGAATATTTGTTAAAGGCGTGAGTAATAATATAAATAGAAAATATACACTGAGTTCAATTTTGATTTTTCCTTTTCTTTTTTTTTTAATTTTAAATTTTTTTTTTTCCGTTTTTGAAGTACTTGGTAAGTACGGAGAGGAGAAGGAGACATACGGCAGTGGCCTTGTATGGTAATTTCATTAATAACTCCTCCTTTTATTAATTTATTTATTTTTTTACCCTTTTTAGTTTTAACCAATAATAAAAATTAGGATAAGGTTAAATAATTATGGGAGCATTTAATTCATGATTCAAAATAGGGATAAAATCACTTTCAAGTTTCAATCCTTAACATTAATAGGGATAAGATCTAGTATTATTAATATTTTTAGTTTTCAAATTTTTAAAAACAAAACTCAAAAATGACTATTTTTTATGTTTTCCAACTTTGTCAACGCAAATTTAAAAAAAAAAAATTTAATAATTAATTAATTTGAATTACATAGTAAATGTTTTCATAAACATATTTTCTTATATTCATAATTCATGTTAAAATTTAAAAAAATAATTAATCATCTACTACCAATTCACTATAATCAATTAGCTAAAAAAAAAACTTAAATCAAACGATTAAACCTTAAAGAAATCACTAAAATCAATATATATATATATATATATATATATTTATCTTTCCATCATAGTGATTCATTTATAGGCTTATTTTACTAACGTGGAATAAAAATAAAAAAGAATTACACTTGATTCACATTTGATTTTAGTCAACAATGAAATTATACACTTGATTTCTGATTTGTGTGTCAGACTCATACTTGATTCACAATTGATTTTAGAAAACAATGAAATTACAAATCAAAAATTAAATTTTATTTTCCTTATTTAGATTTATGGTTAGTTACGAATTACAAGATAAAATATAAAGAATCATAATAAATATTTTAGATTTTATTAGTAAGTATTTAATGATCGCATAAATAAATTATGATGGTTTTATTGCCACTCAAAAAAAGTTCTCCTCCAACCGATTATTTTAATAAATTTTCTTATTATTAAAATATCCTTATAATAGAGTATATAACTAGTTAATGAAAAAACAAATTTACTTTGTATTTGTGTACCAACTCAATCACAAATTCTAATATTTATCTTCAAATTCAAAATCCAATTTTGTTGTAATTAAATGTGCTTGTGACATTGTTTTTTTTTTACTAATAAAATGCAGAAAGTTCTAAACTTAGCATTGAACAAACATCATTCAACAACAAAAAAAAACTGCTACAATTACTTGGCATTACTTCTTCTTTTCCACTTCCCCCATCCTATATAATTATAAGCTTTTGACATGGATATCTTTTGCTTCAAGATTTTGATGATAATAATTATTGAAAAGGTTCTAACAAAGTTTGATTTGAATGTGATATAGTAGCAAAGTTTCAAGCATAATGAAATCAAATCAAAATGCACCATTCAAGGATCTACACTATGAATATATCAATTCTACATGCATGGAGAAGAAAACATAAAGCTTTTGGACATCAAAGGAAGTTTATCTCAAAACTTAAAGTAAGCAAGACTTGTTTTAAGCTTATTTTTATTTTATTTTTTGATATATTATAAACTAGTCTAGGCGTTGAACATGATTTGAATGACTTGACTTAAGTGACTTAGTTTGAACTTTAGGATCCTTTGATCACATTTTTTTTCCTATCATACTAAGTGTTCTTGGACCCCATCTAGATTGGTTGAGACTTAACGTTTTTATTTAAACATTTAAAACCAACCTAGAATGCATTATACCATTATAGTCGATCAGGGGTATCAGTGCCCTGTTTTGAAACTATGGGTTCCAAACTGTAATTAAATAGAGACCAAAATGAAATGTTTCCAAACTATATGGCCCAAACCGTAAAGTCCGTAAGTTCCAACGGTCATATTTTCAATTTAATTGTTGAGGGGACTAAATTGTAATTTTACATACTAGAGGGATCAAACATTAATTTGTCACTCCAACGGAAAAAGATTTTTTTTATGAAAAATCCATATAAATTAATCACTCAGGCCACTCTTTGACTCTTCTAAGAGCGTACAAAATTTCTCTTTTGCTGAGATTTTCAATTTACTCTATGAGAGAGGATTTCATTATATCAGTTCTATTATATTTGTATTTGAGTGTTAGGAAACACTAGTTGAGTGTGGGATACACTTGTATTGAGAGAAATTCATGTGTGAGGGATCACTTGGTAGAGATTGTGGTGAGGTATCTACTTAGGCCATGTTTGGTGTGCGAGATTGGATTGGATTGAGATGAGATTGAGATTAAATGGGATTGGACCGGACTACTATACGCGTTTGTAGAAATATGAGACTGAATTGAATTAATACTATGTTTTGTTTGGTGAAACATGAGATTTGACTCTATAATTTTGAATTAATACTACTATAAGCAGGACATTAAAAACCAACCTAGAATGCATAATAATATTTTTAATTTGATAATATTTTGAAATTGAATAATCAAATAAATTTAATTATTTTTCAATTTTATAATTTTTTATTTAATAATTTTTAAAACTATATATATGTGTGGGATTATGGTGGGACCAACGAATATAGATTCTTAAATCCCGTTGAGAGGAATTATGATTGAAATAATCTCAGTCCCTAATAATCGAATGAAAATTGAATAACAAATTAATATTTATCATATATTTGGTACAGCCGGGATTGGACTAAAATAATTATGTATCATATAATTACTTTTTTATTAAAAGTAAAGTTATATCATATAATTTAAGAAAATAAAATATTTAAAAGTTATTTCAGTATATTATATATATATATTAAAATTATTTTTAAATAAATAAATACTTTTTAAAAAAATAAATCAAACAAAAATAAATTATTCTAACAGTAAATTAAATTATTACATATGTATGAAACTATTATAAAATTTAAAATAAAAAAGATAATGAAAAGAAATAAACGAAAACAACATTTTTAAACTTCAAAAAAAAAACAACATTTAGTCATAGGACAAATAAACCCATTGGTATAGGTAGGTTTATTTAATCCCATGTTCATAGGATTAATGGGTACCAATGGGAGATAGATCTCAATCCCATGTACTTGCCAAACGTGGATCTAGTATTAAAATAATCCAATCTTAACATAGTCTCATTCAACAAATAGACTTGTAAGGGTTTGAATTGACACTCGAAAGATCAATAATCGATTATACTGGAATCTTTTAGCTTGGGGAGCTTGGAGGCATGGAGTAGGCAGTTTGGTCGAACCTATGATAGCACCAAGTTGAAGAAAGAAGACTGGTGCCTTTCGCTAATTTAGCTTAATGATGCACTACAACCTAAATAGAGATGACTCTGAGGGTACGTGGGAGTAAGGATGGCAATTTGACCTGGACCCGTAGGCACCTGTCTGAACCCGACCTTGTAGGGTCGGGTTTTGGTGGTGAATTTACGACTCGCGAACTCGTATTAAGAAAAACCCACTGGGTTCGGGTTCAGATACCGGTGCAGGTGCGGGTTGGGAAAACAAACCCACGGGTGAACCCGCCAACCCACATAAATAAAAATCATATAATATCTATTATTTAAAATATTATAAATTTAATCTCCAATAGAAGATTTTTAACTATATAGAGAATAAAATATAAAAACTCCACTCATTCTAAGTTTAGGAATTACAATTTCCAACTCTCATTTATATTTAGTTTATAGTAGAACATTGCACTCTTGTTTTTCAATGTGGGACTTTTCCCACATTGAAAAACAAGAGTGCAAGATTCTACTATTAGCTGAATATATAATGTGTTTTGCCTTTTGTCTCAACTAAGAAACACACTTGTATCTACAATTCTCCACGATATATTATAAATAAAGAGAAGTTTTGTATTGTATAAATAAATATAATTAAATATTTATAAATTAATATAGTTTGCGGTTTGGTGGGTGTGACCCGTGAACTCGCAAACCCATATAAAACATGTAGGTGAAATCCGAACCAAACAAGTTTATTTTCGGGTGGGTGTGGATGAGAAAAAATTTCACGGTATGAGTTTAGATTTTGTAAAACCTACCCGAACCCGACTCGTTATCATCCCTACGTGGGAGGCGTTTGCCATAACCTTTCCATGTTTTCTTTTCATTTTTCAAATCATTTTTATTATTATAAATGAAGTTCTTTAAATGACGACAATTAACCCCCTTGCCGTTAGATCCAAATGGAGGTCGTTAAACGTAGAAGATTAGTGTATAGAATAACCAAATCTTGCCATCTTGGTGTCATAACCACAAACCTCAACCTCAAATGTAATTTCCTCTTGAATATTCATTGATAAATTTGATTATGTGTGTAAAAGAGAAAAGCTCATCAGAATTTGATATAATTAGCTCCATATTTATATTTGCACATTTATAAGTATTTTTAGAAATTGCATAATGCGATTATAAATGTTTTTTTAATTTCATGGAAACGCATCCATCACCCTCTCGGGTTGACTTTCGACCCAACATTAATGAATTAATAATACCAATTTGTATTTTGCTTAAAAGAATGTCTCAGCATTTAAATGTATCAACGTTTAATTAAGTTTTAAAAAATGTTGGGTTGATCAACTAAAACAATGGATATATGTAAGTGGATCATTTTACTACTTTTCATGTCTGTAGGTAGTTTTGGATTTATTGGTTATTACAATATGAGCGTGATTATGTTTGAGATTGATGTCGCTTAACTATAATCACCTGTTATGGTTTAATTTAAGAAATAATTAAAACTTTAAAAAATGAGTATGTGTTTTGTAAACTCAATTTGTAAACTTCATTATTTTTGAATTGATTATTGAATCAACTTAAAAGAATGGGTATGTGTTTTGTACACTCAATTTGAAAACTACATTACTTTTGAAAATGAATAAAATGTATTTGACAAAATGACTAAAATAGATATAATTAAACAATATGAAAAATAATAAAATGACATAATAATTACATATTAAAAAAATATGACAAATATAATTATAATATATCTGAGTTATTAATAAATAACAAAATTTCAAAAAAAAAAATTTATATTAAAGAATAAGAAATAAAAAAATAAAAAAACTTGAACTGGCCAGAGGTGGATTTGTCCACCTCCAACTACAGTGACATCGGCGTTGCTTGATGTCAACAAAGTCATGAGTGGGCAGATCCACCTCCGGAGTTGGGGAAGGCAAGAGTCTTCTCCGATCCCTTGTTGGATTTCTTTCATCGACTATTATACTCTATCGATGAGATTGGAGGAGGGATGTGACCTCAATTAAAACAAATAGTCCTCCTCTTATCAAACATAAGGTCATAAGGAGGACCGGTCATAATCCAAGGAGGCAATGGCACCGCGCCACCTCCTCCTATGGATTCAATTTCAAGGATAAGGTTAGGGATAGTTACAGTTTGATGAAATTAGTAGGTTTTGGGGAATAGGATATTTTATAATAATTTAATTGTATAAGGTTATTTCTGGAAATCAATATTAACTTGTTAATTGTCACTTAAATTAATTGAACTACTAAAGCAAATTAATATAAGGGGTGAAAAAACAAGCATTTGGAGACTTTGCAGTTTTTTTTTCTTTTTATTTAAATGAGAATATTCATCCAACAACTAACAAGGAAATGAAACGTTTTATTTTTATTATATGAATGAAGTCATGAACTACAAAAGTTCAAAGTTCATGTCAAACCATCAAAATTATAAATATTTATATCTTTTGGCAATAGAAATTAGTTTATATGAATTGAAATCAAAATAAGTAATAAAATAATTGTCTAAAGTCCACTCCTAATTATGGTTTATATAAGAAACTTCAAAAGAAATTTGTAAAAAAATAAAAATAAAAAAAGATATGAAAGATAAAATGTCAGAATCCATAACAGCGAGAATGTAATTTTCAAATAAGTGATAGTGAAGGGGGGCTCTAGCTCTACCAAACAAAATTAATAAGATTACTTTAGGGTTTGAGGTTGAAGAAGAGCCATCACTCATCAGCCAAGACAAGAACCGATTAAAAAATTAAGTGTTGGTTAGGTGTAAAGTTTAACTCCAATTTTATAATTAGATAAATTGCAATTTGGATCTTCCTTTTAAGATTCCAAATTTAATATATACTTAAAAGTTAGTGGTGGCATGTAGAATATTCTGTATAAATTATACGTTCCAACATTTTGGGGTATATTTGTAGTGCTAATTTTGATAAGATAACTATACCCAATTTTGTTTAAATGTTTTTAATACATTACATATTTACATGAAATGGATTGAATAAATTAGACCATCTCTATAAATTGGTTGAGTCCATTATGTATCATATTTTGTATTAACAATGTTACATAAGTCAAGTCATTTCTCAAAAGGCACCCAATTCTAAGTTTATAACCTCTTCAATATAAATCAAATCGAGCAAATAACACAAACAACCATAACATTTACTTGTTAAATTAGATAGTATCCACTCATTCTTAGTATTTTGATTTTTCACACCATATAATTAACTCAATTTTATTTAAATTACTCAAACTCTTAGGGGATGTATTAAGTCTAGAATTCGTCGTAATTTAAAGCATTTTAAAAGTCTTTATGTATTCAATTTAGACCCTTTTTTTAATATCATCTGTTTTGTGGATGCTCAAACTTGGTACATTTTAACAAATTCTATTTAAAATTATAAAAAAATCAATATGAGATTTAAATCCTACTTTACTTGAAAAAACAAATAGTGTGGGAAAATAATTCTCCTTTAAAAGATTAGTAATTTGTACCGCTTTTGTAGTGATTGATTTAGACAAATTTCAACATACCCTTAACTCTAAAGGACTGTTAATTCTAATAAAAAAAATGTTAAAACTTATTCATATCTTTTCCTATATACTCTTCGTTCAACAAAACCAAATGTAATATGTAAAACTATTATTTTACCTTTTTCGACCTATTATTATTATTTAGTTTTGAGTTTGCTAGAAATGGCCGACAATGAATATGGTGACCAAAAAATAATATTTGTGAGTGGGTCATGCCTAAAGTCTTGTCATTTTCAAGAATTATATACCCACACCGCACCTTTAAAGCTCATTATGTCCCCATTTATTATATTATTTGTCTTTCCCCTTTATAAAGGGCAAGCTTACTCCACTCTTCAATATAATTTGACGAATTGATTTACATTTATTTGTGGTTTCAAAGGTTCTGCACCTTCTTTTTTTTGTTTGTTATTCGAAACAAAAACTCTATAGATATAAACTTTTATAACTTTTTTTTTGTTGGGAAATTTTATAACCTATCAACTTTATTAATAATAAATAATTATAATTTATTTTCTTTTAATTTCATTTTTTTTAACTATCACGATTTGGATTCAAACCCACAACGTGATATATGTGTGGAAGACATATCACTTTTAATTCTCATTTTTATTCATAAATAATATTCATCAATCATAGATATATTTTAATTGTGGGCAAACTAAACATCAGAATAAATATTCCAAATTTATTTGAGATTTTGCCTTGGAAATGATTTTCTATAATCCTTTTAAACAAGTTGCATGTGTGCAAAAAGCAAAAATTGCAGTTGAGACAACATATGGCATAGATAGAGACCTCCAACCTTATCAGAAAGTTTTTCATGGAGTTTACATCATTATTTATTGGTTCTATATATATATATATATATAATTAATCATTGGTCATTTTTCAATTACAAAATGCCAAATCCATGAGTATTTTTCCATTGCATTCTCTTTGATAAGGATATGTTTTATAGCTCTCTGACTTTATTTTTTAAATGACTATAATAGTTTGAATGTCTTTTTTGTTTTTCAAATCATGATATCAAACGGGTCATAGCACTATTGAAATCTTCTAAGATTAAACACTGAATACACAGTTTAATCGTTAAACTTAACGCCCAAAACAATAAGCAATTATTTTATTAATTTCTAGCATTAAATTATTTATTACTTATAAGTTATGATATATCATCGTGAGCATAAGTCCTTGTGTTAGCATTGTGCTTGAGTTCAGTGTGGTATTAATGATGAAATTGAGCTTTTCATTGTAGTGGAATGTAATACATTAAATTAGTTTGTAGCCTACACGATGTATAGCACTGTAAAGTATAACGCGCAATGATCATCATGCACGGGTTTTATTAAAAAAGATTATTGTATCTTATAGTTGTTAGAAATTTGATGAAAGATTTCGCTACTATACATAATCTTAGATGATGTTTACACCCATATCTATGATCCAACATTTTTTTTTTGAACATATCACAATTTAAAATTTCCAAATTTGAAAATTAATCAATAGTTTTGGAATAAATTAAAGAGCATCATACAAACACTCATATATAATCACACTCGTATATAATCCTGCATCAAATTCTATAAATTCTATAATCTTTACTCATTTAGTTAGAGAGAACTTCTACTTTTGATGTGGTTGCGATACGTGACAACCATAAATGTTATTAATTTTTTTATTTTAAAAAATATATATAATATAATAATAATAGATTTTTTTTCTCTATTTTGATATGGTTGCGACACATGATAATCATATATCATATATCATATCATATAATATATAAATCATATCATATATAATCATATAATAACAGTCTTTTTAATCAGAGGCCGCCATATGGCAATTTAATAAATGCTTTGAAACTATTCAAATCAATAATATATAAAAATCTTTGCATTTATATACAACAATCGATCAACAAAAATCAATCAATAGAAGCCATTTATATACAACAATGGCGCTGTAATGAAAAATTAATGTCTTTGTGTTTTAATCTTCAACTTCAATTATGCTTCCGTATTCAAAAGACAACCAATTAAAATTGTATATATTTAAGAAAACAATAAATTATATCTTATCATGTAATGATCGGACAACATTAAGGGGTTGTTTGTTTTTTTGTATGAAGACTGAACAATCCTAAATTTTTCTGAAGTCTGAATAAGGATTGAAATCTGAACTTGAATGACATGTTTTTTTTTCTCACATCTAAATGTATTGTCAACACGTTTATTTTTTAAAAGTAGAATTGTCTGAAACTAAGTAATTTTACACTTATACTCATGTTAAACTATTATACATATAATATAGAATAAAAACAATTCAAAAATAATAATTATATTATGTAACAAAAACAAGAGGTTCAAATGACCTCATGTTTTCTATTGCATATTATTATATTTAACACAAATATTAATATTGTAATTGAAATTTATTATAATTATTTAATATTATTATATATTAATATGTAATATTATATATATTATATATATAATAATATGATATATTATATTATTATATATAATAATATATATAAGATATATATAGATATAGATAATATTAAATATTAGTACATATAAAAATATAATATTATATATATATATTATATAATGTATATAATATATAGTAATACTATATTATATATATATCCTATATATATAATAATATTTAATATATCATATATATTAAATATTATACATGTATATATATATTATTGTATAGGTAATAATATTATTATATAGGTAATAATATTTCATATATTATATATTATTAATTTATTATATAAAATAAAATAATATATAAAATATAATATTATATATATATTATATTATGTATATATATAGTATATGTCTATATAGTAATAATATATATTATATGTATATATATAATATATATTATATGTCTATCCTATATATATATAATAATATAATATCATAATATATAATATATATTTAATATTATTACATGTATATATATATATATTATTGTATTGGTAATAGTATTATTATATAGGCAATAATATTTAATATATTATATATTATGAATTTATTATATATAAAAATTATATTATATGATATAATATATATATATTATTATAATATATACATATTATTATAATATGTATTTATAAATATATATATATATATATATATATATGTTATAAATTAACTAAAGAATAAATTGAAATAGATGAAGAAGAGAGTTAGAGATAGAGAGAGATACACGAGAGAGCGAGATAATATATATTCTGCCTTTTATTGATTTCTTAGTAAGAAGAAGATTCAACAAGTGACACAGTACATATATATAGGCAAATAAGAGAGTGATCTGTGATGATGATGGCAAGTGGGGAGGCAGCGGATGGAGAAAGATGTTTGTATTAGATACAAGTGGGAAAAGCCACTCATTACAACACTCCCCTTTGGATTTATACCCCTTGTATTAATTTTTTAGAAAAAACCCAATGGGACAAAATATGAGAAAAATGTATACAATGATCTTTCTGGATCTTGTGGTATTGGATGTTCTCAAAACTATCTCGTTAAAAACCTTGTCAGAAAAACCCAGTGGGATAAAATTTGATCGAATGGAAAAAGAGTATAGTGTACATATGTCCAGATTTATTTGTTTTCTTCAAAACATTTCTCATAATTATACTTTGCTAGGGTAAATCCAGTGGGATAAAAACCTGAGCAAAGATATTTATTGATCTATTGGATGAAAGTAATATTTATGATGATCTTCTTGATCAAAGTAACATATATACGATGATTAGCAAGATCAGAGTAATATTGACGATGATCAACTGGATAAATGTAATATGATGATCTTTATGGATCAAATAATTTTTGGGTGTGCTTATAGAATTGCCGCATTAAAACCTTATCAGGAAAATCCAATGGGATGAAAACCTGATTGAAAGGAAAAATAGTACAATGCACATATACCCCAATATAATTAATATAATTAATATACTTCATTTGATATGTTCCCCCTGATGGGAAGGTTCCCCTGTAATAACATCATAAATGATTGGAGGGAGTATAAACAAAGACTTGCTTTGTGAAGTAATATCCATATGGAATCTTTTCAGAATCTTTTCAACATATTCCGATTGATGGACAAGCATTCCATTTAATCTATACTCGACCTTCATGTCGAGACAATGTTTTCTTTCTCATTTCTTTATGAGGACACATGAGTATATAATTTATTATATCCTTATCTTTAACAGGTATTAACTGAGACGGTTATACCATATCCGTTCAAATTGTTTTTAGTCCATATAAGGATTTGTGTATGTTCATCAAATATATTATACGAGATCTCAATTTACATGCTTCTAGTATTTTTGATTCCTTCAGGATTTATATATATATATATATATATATATATATATGCATTGAGTGAATCATATAGATAAATGATTACTACGTCTAGAAGACGTATTTTAAACCTTTTAAAGGCAGCCAAATTTATCAACAACGTAATCGTAATCATCAGTAGTGAATACCAAGTTTCTGTAAGAAACATCACACTACGAGTCGTGCCTTATATCTCACAATCTCGTTTTTCTCATTACGTTTCCGTATAAAGATCCATTAGTATCCAACTAGTTTGACATCTCTAGGTGTCTGGAGTACTATTGATCTAAACACTTTATTTTTGGCTTATAAAGTCAATTCTTCTTGAATTGCTTCTTTCATCTAGGCCTAATCATGCCTTTTGTCTACGATCATTGATATTATGAATATCATAATTATCATTTATAATTTCAGTAGCGCTACTGTGTATAAAAATACATTATTAATGATTGTTTCCTTATGATTCCACATTTCTCTCATATGACTTATAGAAATTTTCTCAATTTCTATACTTTTGCATCTCTGTTGAGATTACTTCCATTTCAATGGATTTAGTCATTTCATAGACTCTGTATGATTTGTAGAATTTCTCTCAATTTCTATATTCTTGTATCTCTGTTGAGATTTCTTCCATTTCAATAGATTTAGTCATTTCATATACTCTGTATGATTTATAGAATTTCTCTCAATTTATATATTCTTGTATCTCTGTTGAGATTTCTTCCATTTCAATGGATTTAGTCATTTCATAGACTTGTGTCTCTTTTAGATATATTAGACTCTTATAGAGTTGATTTATAGAAAGTTGATTTATTTATAACTCGAGTTTTGTTTACTCTTGGGATCCCAATAACAATACCTTTCAAAAGGTTCATAAGTTTATGATATGTATAAGATGATTTATTTGTTGCATTTTTATCTGATCGTTCTTCAAGAACAATCACCCGGTCGGGGATTATGAAATGGCAACTGACATCTCAGTTTTTATGTGTCGTTGAAAGCATCATCAAATTTTTATAATAAAATCTAACCTTGCTATAAGGCACGAGTCAAAAGACATATATAGAAATAAAACTAGTATAGCGTGCAAGCAAGGGTATCGTTCCGCATGGATGTGCTGTTAACCGTTTCAAGTTTTAGAGTTTAGGGAAAACATGTAAATAGAATGTGGAGAGGTGAGAATAGTGTGTGAAGTGGTGTTGTGTGTGTGTGTAGAAAATGTAAAGGAAAATAATGCAAACAAAGAGAATGTGGAAGGGTGAGAATTGTGATTAAGTGAGAAATAATAAAATGGTAGATTTGAGAGATGCATGAAAGTGGTCACACAAGGGGCAATATGTTCACTAAACACAAAGGCATATCTATTAGATGGTTGAACACTTGAGCATATTCACTCAAGTCAAGGGTTTGTTCAAGCCTAAATCCAACTTAGGGTATCCATTCATTTGAGCTAAAGGTTGAAGAGTGTGTCGAGACCCTCTCAAGCACGAAACCGCAACCGACATTTGTGAACCAATTCTACAAACCAAAGCTAGATTGAGCCCCAATACTAACTACGGTAATGTAAAATGGAAACGTTAGGTCCAATGACTTGGATAAAAATCTCACAAGTGGATATACTAAATTCGTCCCCAACCATAACTCACCTAGAGCCCCTAGCATGAGACATAGCCAAGGACCCATTTTAGCACAAAACAAATAACCAAAACCTATTCTGGCAAGCCATGCATAAAACAAGTTATTTCCACTCTTGTGAGCTATTAATCGAGATCATACCCGGAAAGGCCCTTCCAAAAGCATAACCTCAACTAATTCTCATACACTCAAATTGATCCTAACATAGCATTTCTAATTATCCATCAACATACACACAATCATGAGATGTTTAATTAATCTACTCTTAAATTACACTAATCTACTCATAATCCCAATCTTGAATACATATTAATTTCAAATCATCCATACACATATAATTCACAATAAGAGATTAATTCATAATAATAATAACAAGAATGAAACAAGACCCAAATAAATATAAAATCATCATATATAAATAACCAAAATGTAGGATTACAAATATTCCCAAATGGGGGATTACACATAAGAGAAAACATGAAATACAAGAGAAGAGTAAGTAGATACAACCCTTTGAAGAACCCTTCAAGAGCTCCATCCTTTGCCTAGCACGAAATTGGTCCAAAGACCACTCATAATCTCTGCAATCAACTCTCGAATGTGGGGAAGGATGGGTAGAAATGGTAATGGTAAGCCTTCCATGGAGGAAAACCTCTATGGAAGCTTTGAAAGCTTCTGTCTCTCTTTTGAATTGAAGAAGATAAAGAAAAAGAAGTTTAGGGAAGAAGAAGTCTATTGGGAGAGAAGAGAAGAAGATGTTTAAGTAGTGTGGGGAGGTTAGGGCTGAAGGCTGGGTGAAAGGAAAAGATTGCCCTTCAATTTTCGGGCAAAAAAACGCTGGAGGTAATCTGCGGTTTGGTTCTGTGGCCTGGCCGCCGTTTGAAGTAGCCGTTTGGACCTGATAGCAATTTATCATTTCAGCATCGCGCGCCGTTACGGAATGGGCATAACTTCCTGCAGAAAGCTTGGAATCACAATCCGTGAAATGTTATGGAAGCTAGACTTCCAGAGCTTTCTAAATATATACAGATATCAACTTAGTTCAATCAGAAGAGGAAGATATGACCCCTGCAAGTTGGCCATTATGCACGAGCTTTTACAGTTTTTACTCTTTTTGCACCATTTTGCCTCCCAAACTGTTCTTTAAGCTCAAAACCAAAATTTAGGGAATATGTACCTACACATAGCTCAACAAACATATTATATATAAAATACGCTCGAAAACGAAAATAAACGATAGGAAAATGGGGACCTAAAATAGATGTAAAATAGTCCGATCAGCAACTTATAAAATCTTGTTACCTTTAATATATCAGGTAACAGATTAATAATTATCTAATGATCAATTATCTTTCGTATTTGAGAGATACGAAGATTGAAATGAGACACACATATATAGAGAACCAAACTGGTATCTCTATTTTGTATATAAATAATTTATCATTTACTTTTCTCTTCTAGAGAAACTGGAAACGTTTGATAAGTGATTCCCTTGATCCATTTTGATTATGAGTATATCTGAAAAATTAATAATCAGTGTAAGCAATATAGAGATGTTTGATAATAAACAAACATATGATCATCTCATAGATGCATCAATTAGAATCATATAATAATGAAAGGGATCATTTAGTGGATGAATATGTCCATATATATCTTCTTGAATTCTTTGTACAAATGATGAGAATTCAAAATCAACTTTTAGAATAAGATGGTTTTACTGTCAGTTTCCCCTACGAACATGCAGTACATAAGTTCCCATTGGATAAATAATCTTCTAGTTCTTTAATGGATATTCATGAGAATTTTCAATGATTATACGCATCATTGTAGATCTAGGGTGACCGATACGGTCACACCAAAACACAAACATTTTTGGATCTAGGAAATTTTGATTTATAACTGCATAAATATCTACACTCTTTATAATAGTGTAATATAATCCAGATGATAAAGCATGTAGCTTTTCTATAATGAGTTTCTGACCTGAATCATGAGAAGTAATGAATAAATATTCATTTCCCCGTATATCTTTGAAACTAAACGGATTCCTTTATATTCTGTTTGAATGATATAAAGTATCATCGATACACAATTTAATACCATCTGGTAATAATATTGTGGCTCTTTTAGAGCCTTTGATCAGATCCGCTGGACCTGTCTGGTATTAACTTTATATACTTTTGAACTAAGCATATTCTTTTATGTTATGCTTGAATAATATCAAGTATCACTGATACATGATTTAGTATTGTTTGATAACAATATCCTGACTCTTCTAGAACTTTCTATCAGATCAGTTGGACATGATACAATATTAACATTTGCTCAGAGCAAAGTCAAATTCATAAAATATATCTAACTCTGCAGAACTGTATGAGTCGTTGCACTCTAGGCAAGATATATATTTCCCTTTTGGGAACTTTATGGACATTATGTGTAATGCCATTTTATATCTTATCTGAAATGATAATAATCTTTCCCTTTTTTTAATAGGTTTATTCTGTAAACTTCTTTTTTTTCTTGTCATTTACAAACATCCACTCCCGAGGTATGTTTTGATATCTCATGAATATAAATATATCTAAATTTATTTTCTTGATATTGTTCATTTAGAAGCAAGTATAAAATGGATAAAATATCATTTACAATCTCATTATACGTGATATTAGGATTTTAATAATTTTTATGATACTCACAACATCCTACTGGATGTGTAGATATTTTTTTCTCAAATGAATGATATGTTAGGATCATAAATCATTTTTATGATCCTCACAACATCCTGCTGGATGTTTATGAAATTGATAAAATATTATTTCCAATTTCTTTATTCATTAGGATCTTAAATCTCTTCTATGATACTCGCATCATTATGTTGGATGTGTGTATCATTCTCTCAAATAAATGACATGTAAAAATATCACTTGATATATATATGAGATAAAGTCATATTCTAAACGTGTTTGAAACCTCAGGTTCTAAATAATGAAGTATGACATTCATGTATATAACACTGGATCCAGAATTCCAGGTTCTGATTGGCTTTCAAAACCGTGCCAACTTCAATATCATAATTCCAGGAACATTAAGTTCTGGTTTGCAGGTCTAGCTGATCTCATCTAATGCGTATAAATAAATAATACGAATATTTAAACAATTTATCTGGAGACACATCATAAGCCAATCGCGAGACACAGCATAAGATAGTCTTATATATTGCATTAAAATAAATGCTTTCAGGGTCATAAGATCACCTTACAGGGCCATGGGATCGCCTGATATGTGCAAAAAAATAAATGGTTTCAGGGTCGTAAGATCACCTTACAGGGCCATGAGATCACCTGCGATGTGCATAAAAATAAATGGTTTCAGGGTCATAAGATCACCTTACAAGACCATGAGATCACCTGCGATGTGCATAAAAATAAATGGTTTCAGGGTCATAAGATCACCTTACAGGGCCATGAGATTACTTGTGATGTGCATAAAAATAAATCCTGAACTCTAATATATAATTTCTGTTGACGGTAGGGGTGGGCGTTGATTGGATC
Organism: Dipteronia sinensis; assembly: GCA_033220585.1. NCBI lineage: Eukaryota > Viridiplantae > Streptophyta > Magnoliopsida > Sapindales > Sapindaceae > Dipteronia > Dipteronia sinensis. The sequence continues at coordinate 29,257,375 of CM065642.1, forward strand.
GGTTCGTTTTTCCATAGAACCGATAAAAAACCGATAAAGTCCGGTTTTTTAAAAAAACGAACCGATTCGATCAAATTAACATTTGCCAACCGATCAAAAACCAATCGAATTGGACCGGTTCGGTTTGGTTCGGTTTTTTCGGTTTTGGGCCTATTGGGCCAAATTTCTGAACTTGTTCAATTCATCAGTTTTTTTCATGCATTGGGCCTATTGGGCCGATTTTGACTAAATTAAAAAAGAAACACCAAATATGGTGCCAAATTATATATATATATATATATATAAAAATATTATGCAAATGGCTCATTACTTCCAATACAATACCAATCACCTAAAAAAGTAACACATTAAATTGAAAATAAATAAACAATCCATCATTCCATAAACACAAATAAATCTATACTCATAATAACACTACTTCATTAAATATTCCATTATTCCATATACCAAGTCTAATAAATCCAACCACATAATATCAATCCACAACATAATAAGTTAATAACTAAGCTAATAAACAATTCATTTACCAAGTGACCCAAGTCTAATAACTAAACAAATAAACAATCCAACATTCAATAAAGTTCTTCATTACCCCATAACATAACATAATAAAAAAGTCCATGAAATTGAAATTCTTGAAGTTCTTCGTTGCTTCATAAAATACATTGATTGCTCCAAAGTCCAAACCTACTCCAAAATAAAATGAAACATGTTGTCATTAAATTAACTTCATTGATTCATCAAACATTAAGTTACAATAAAAAAAATCATAATATTAAAATATTATTACTAGTTACCATTGATGGTTCACAACTCTCCCATATCAAATGTTGTCAATGTTATCAAGTCGTTAGTCAACTTCGCAAGCTCTATATAAAGATAAAAATAAAGTAGGTTAGAATTTGTTAAAATAAAACATGAAAATTAAATAAGATAGGTAAGTATTCAAATTAATTAATAACTACTTACCGGCTTCGGCATCTTCATTGAATTGCAAGTTTTCTAATGATGCATCATCATTTTGAGCATTCATTATTGCTTCTTCAAGTTGATTTGTACGATACGTGGCTTGCAACCAATTTTGTGTACAAATCAAACACTCCACCATTTTAGGATTCAACGAACTCCGGAATGAATCTAGAACTCGTCCTCCACCACTAAATGCAGACTCAAATGCCACAGTGGAAATTGGCATTGCAAATACATCTTTTGCAACCAATGCCAAAATGGGATAGTGTGCACTATTAACATTCCACCAAGTCAATACATCAAAATTAGGACGCTTACGTTCAACCGGCTCCAACAAATACCTCTCCACCTCATTTCTACCCCTAACATTATCTTGCTTCTCAACAGTCTCAGAAAAAGCGACCGAAAGGTCAAATATACTACTATCATTAACTTCTCCACCACAAAATAAAGAGATTTCATCAACACTACCACCACCACTAGTACTAGCACCACTGCCACCGTATAATGCATTATAACTCTCATATAACTCAACCAATGCATCTTTGATGTTTGCGGTCATTGATTCACGACTTCCAACACCATATAAAACCGCAAAACAATAAGACATATATTGCAATTTGTACATAGGATCCAACACTACTGCTATTATCAACAACTTGTTTGTGGTTTCCAAACTCCCCCAATATTTTTCAAACTTACACTTCATTGCAGAGGCCATTTGACACACAAGGTGATTCTTATCACCACTCATTGATGTCAATTGGTTGTTAATTGTGCTCCATTTATGAAAATATAAGTTTGAAGTGACACTCAATGTAGCACTAAATTGTAAAGTAACATCATAAAAAGTTTTAAGGAATTGTACAAATACCTTAGCATTCTCCCAATGCTCAAAATTAGGTGGCCCAATCTTTTTTGGCTCATTTTCACTCTCCTTGAAGTAGTTCTGATAGTGTCCATCTTCCTCATCCATCCGATCAAATGCTTTGACAAATTTGAGTGCACTCGCCAACATTAGGTAAGTGGAATTCCACCTAGTAGGCACATCTAACACTACAAGCCCCTTATTTTGAATTTTTTGACGCTCAACATATTTTTTGAAGTTCTCAAATCTACTAGGAGAGGATTTTACAAATTTCACGGCATTACGTATGGCAACCACCGAATCATGCATCTCCTTTAACCCATCGTTTACTATTAAATTCACAATGTGTGCACAACACCGTAAATGCAAATAGTTCCCATCCAAAATCAAATCATATGTATTCCAACTTTTTAACTTTCTTTTGACATAAAGAATTGCGGTCTTGTTGGAAGATGCATCATCCACAGTGATGGTAAAAATCCTATCAATACCCCAATCAAGCAACACTTGCTCAATACATTTCCCAATGGTTTCCCCCCTATGATCGGAAATTTGAGTAAAACTCAAAATCCTCTTTTGCAAATGCCATTGTTCATCAATGAAATGTGCCGTCACAACCATATAATTAATATTTTGGATCGATGTCCAAGTATCAGTGGTAAGACAAACTCTCACCTTACTCTCTCTAAATTGCTTCATCAAAGATGTTTTCATATCGACATACATTTGCAAAATATCCCGAACTATTGTTCTTCTAGATGGGACATCAAACCTAGGCATACCCACACGACAGAACTTGCGAAAACCCCGTTTCTCTACAAATCTAAATGGTAACTCATCAACAATCAACATCTCTGCTAATGCCTTCCTAGTATCTTCCTTATTAAATATACCCAAACCTAAACTACTACCGCAACCCTCCTTGGATGATGTTGTATATGAAGTAATAGAGGCTTGTTTAACAAAACATTTTTGCTTTGGGTCGGCTACTGCTAATTTGGCATGATAGTTTTTGCATTGATTCTCTATGTGTTTATTCATATTAGTTGTCCCATTAGTATTCGAGTCACAAGCATAATTTTTAGGACAATATTTGCATTGTGCTCTCATTCTCCCATTTTCTTGGTATTTAGTAAAATGATTCCATGAATCAGATGACTGTCTACCCTTCCCACCCCCAAGTTTAACTTTCCCTGTTACAAGGGCACTATTTGGTGTCTCCTCACCCCTAGAATTTGAGGAATCAAAACCATTTATCGGTGAATCATTATCCCCATTCATTTCTGTCATGACAACAAGACAATAAAACAATTTTCAGTCTTCTATTTATTAAATTCATATACTGAAAGTCAAGGACTCAACTCTTAAGGACTAGCAACCAAAAAAAAAATTAATAGTCAAGACTCAAGGCTAGAACAATAATGCATATACTGATAGTCTGATATACACAGTTACAAACTAACATTATACTAATATACAAATAAAACAACTATTTTGTCATATAAATTAATGCAAAAACAGTTTTAGAAATCAATTATACAATTCAATCAACACTAATTAAGTTCAACTATCTATAGACTATAATTAGTTAATTACTATCTTCATTCCAGCTCAATCTCAATCAGTAACATCTGCACATAACATATATTTGAAGGTGACTTTCAATTCTATCAAGGAAAGTGGTCTATTGAGTAGGTACATCTCTACATACATTTTTTTTATCACAATATACATGATATACTTTTCAGTTAAGTAATAGTACATCTAATGGATTCAATATATATATATATATATATATATATATATGTATATATATATATATATGATTGGGACTTGCATGTGTAGTTCAATGGAGGAAACTTTATGATTATTTATTTTTAGTGCCGAATGTTAACGCATATTAACATATGTACATAACATCAAACTCAATCTTTCATATAACATCAGCATATGTGGCCTCCTAGTTAATATCCAACACTTCACCTAATTTTTGAACTATTTCCAGTTACAATTGTCAAATGGATTTAAAAAATAATAATTATCTCATGCTAATATTTGATTGGTGATTAGCATGTGGTGTTAACTGTTGCTCAACAACCGAAGCTTGATTAGTGACATTAGTCTGTGTTGAAGCTAAAACTTCACCATGACCATGAGTTTCTGATTCAATTGAAGCCTCACTTAGTAACTGTGGGGTTGGCCATCTCTGGAGCAACTAACTGGGTATCAAAAATTCAAAATTCATACTAGTTTTTTCATATATGAAAGCAAATCACAGATTTTATATTTTATATTTTTGAAAAAAAAAATTGGATTTTGAATCATTTTTGTCTTTCATAACAACAAATCAACAACAGCAAAGACATTACCAAACCCAGACAACAAAGAAGATCACGACCAACATTAAAAGAGGTTGAAGAGATGGATCTACAATTTTTACCTGATATTCCAGCTGAGACAAACGAAGAAGTTGAAGGTCGTTGACTGCTGCAGCGTTGAGGAGACGGCGAGATCTGACGACAGCGTTGACAGACGGCGAGGTTGAGACCAAGTCGGCAATGAGACCCAGACGGCGAGGTCGTGCGACGGCAGCGGGCTAGGTCTGAGAAATTAAAATTTTGTTTATATTTTGACAAAAAAAAGGATGAGATGAATATAGATTTTGTACCTCTTAGAGAGCGAAGAGGTTGAGGCCGGAGGGTGGTTGACGTCCAGCTGCGGCGTTGATGAGATCAGACGTGATATCTTTTGAGTGAGAGGTGAGCGGCGGGCTAGGTTAGGCAAAGAGTGAAAGAGAATAAGAGATGTGCTGATCTGCTCAGTGCTCAGAGTGAGAAAAAAAAATTTATATTTAATAGTTAATACCGGTTCGGTTCACCGGTTTTGAGGGCTAAACCGGAAAAAAACCGAACCGGTCGGTTTTCAGAATTTATCAACCGAATTAAACAGGTCAGCCAACTAAAACCGAAAAAAAACCGATTGGACCGGTTCGGTTTACTGGTTCGGTTCGGTTGGCCGGTTTTGTGCCCACCCCTAGTTGACGGCATAAGCCATCTTGTACGTTAGGATCTTAAATCCTTTTTATGATATTCAGAGCATCATGTTGGATGTGTATGAAATGGATAAAACATTATTCCAATTTCATTATACGTTAGGATCTTAGATTATTTTTATGATGCTTACAACATCCGATTGGATGTGTATATTTCTTTGAATATTGCTCTTCAGGAGCATCAAGCATGCATTTAATACTAGATCCAGATCTCCAGGTTCTGGATATTCCATCGCCCCCTGAAAACAGAGTTAATAAACCTTGAATAAGTCAAAACAATACTCACAAGCGGAATTAGTTGAAACTGATGGCACGGTTGCGTCCAAAATGGTCGAAATAGTTGGAAACAAGTCCGACTAGGTCGAAAACGGGTGAAAATTACATGCTGATGTGGCACCGACGTGGTAGACCATTTTGCTGACAGTGGCGCCACTATTTGCTGACATGGCACGACCGGATGCTGACACATCGATGACCTGGTGATGATGTGGCACAACTGGATGTTGACGCGTGCTAACGTGGCGTCGCTACAGTGTCGTCTTTAACCTTTGAAAAGCTGCAGAAAAATCTGGAAATTTTTCCAGGTTTGACCAACCTTTGACCGGAGTTAGAGGGTTCGTTAGAGCTCTGTTTGAGACGCGGTCAGTGGTGTCGGAATCGTATTTCCGAGAGGAACACAACAGTATCCTCCAAAAAGCGATTCCAGTACTTCAAAATTTCTGTACTCGATCGAAAATTCAAAAACCAAAACTAAAAACACTCGAGAACTTTCTCTGGAAGTCCTAATCTGTATTAGTGTTGATAACGTGTTATAAATAATTAAAGAATAAACTGAAATAGATGAAGAAGAGAGTGAGAGATAGAGAGAGATACACGAGAGAGAGAGAGATAATATATATTCTGCCTTTTATTGATTTCTCAGCAAGAAGAAGATTTAACAAGTGACACAATACATACATATATATATATATATATATATATATATATATATATATAGGCAAATAAGAGAGTGATTTGTGATGATGGTTACAAGTGGGGCGGCGGTGTATGAAGGAAGATATTTGTATTAGATACAAGTGGGAAAAGCCATTCATTACAACAATAACATATATATGATGTATTAATATATCGTGTATATATATATATATATATATTATATAATAATATATAATATAATAAAGATTATAATATATATATGATATATTAATTATTATTATATATATAATAATAAATTTAATATAATATTTATTATTATATATTATTATATAATATATAATATTATATATGTAATTCTAATATATATATATATATATATAATATTAGATATGATTGTAATTGTTTGAAGATTTGAAGGACAAATGCGTCTTTTTGACGCTTGTCCCATGGTTTGAGGTGAGACAGTTTTTTCTGATTTTTGTCCCACCTTGTTCCATTTAGTCTCATGCCAAAGTCATGCTAAACGTGGGACAAGACAAAACTGTCTCACATTATCCTGCGTACCAAACGCACCCTCAAAGATGTTAAATGAGGCAAACCAATGTACCATATATATATATATATATATATATATATATATATATATATATGATAAATATTGTATCCTTGGATATCTATAATTGTACCATACTTTAATTTGTATAGAATTTAATAATTACTAAGCTCTTAGTTAGTGAAATTATAAAACAAAACATATCCAATATTATATGAAAGCCAAAAAAAAAGGCAACAGAGAAACAACCATCCACCAAAGACCAATACAAATAGGCACCAGAAAAATACAACATCACCTGAAGCAAAAATACATCAAACACACAACACACACAGACCAATACAAAGAGGAACCAGAAAAACACAACATCGCCTGAAGCAAAAATACATCAAACACACAACACACATAACTAAACTAGTCTTAAAACCAGTACAAAGCATCCCAAACCAGAAAAACACACCCACACCAACCTCCATGTATTTTGTAGCATAATTAGAAAATATAAAATATGTAGTCCAAATTTCTACTATAACTAAAACTACTAATAAGAAAATTACAAAGATGCTTCTAAAAGTCTTTCAGCGATATGGTCTCTAAACTGTTGCATAAATATTGCATTTGATGTCCCAGAGCTATAGAGACATCCTTTTTAATATAAGAAAACATGTCATCAACACACCAAAAGCTCTTTCAATAACATTCCTCAACTTTGAATGAGAATGGTTGAATAACTCCTCTTTTCCATAAGCTTTACCACCATTACGAAAGTCACCTAACCAAAAACGAACTTGCCGATATGGTGACATAAATCCTTTTGTATGTGAATAGGCGGTATCTACCAAATAGTATTTATATGGAAAAAAAATCTTAATTATATATCATAATGTAAATGCATGTGTATATATTAAATGGACAATCTAAACATTATTACCATCCGGTGGCATAGGAAAGTTATGGCTTGAGTTACGAATAGTTTCGGTCAAGACCCTTGGATCATGTGTTGTTCCTTTCCATCAACAACAACATACCTAAAAATCATATCAAAGTCACAAATTGCCATGACATTTTGATAACACTCCCCATTCCCACGACTCCTATATGGTACTTGTTCTTCGATTGGAATACATGCATGAATTAGAGTTCCATCAATCGCATCAATAGCACCCTAAAATACAAGAATGAATGTTAATATAAAAATAATATAAAACTTATTTTTATTACTCCTTAAAGAAATAAATAATTTACCTTAAAAATTTGTCTCAATCAATATGCCATTGCAATTTCCATTAAATGAAGAATGAGTGATCATTTCTTTAGAAAACTTCATCATAACGGCTAAAACCTCATTAAAACATTTGTGAACGGTTTGTGTTGAGTGCTTGAACATATTCCTAACTACTCGATTTCGAAGATTATGGCTCATAGTAATTAAAAACATAGCCATTTTCTCTTCCACAACCACATTCTTACTATCAATGATCCATTTTTTTCTCGAAATTTCTGACATAATTTAATAAAGCTATTCTTTTCCATCCGCATAAGTTCATAATATTTAACGGAAGGACCCTTTAAGAGCTCTTCAATAAAAATTGAATCTTTAATAGACCATGCATAAGTATTTACCTGTTTAGTATATGGTCCTTTAAAATATAAGGTGATCAATCGGTTTCGCAAAAGTCTTTTAGCTTCTCTTTAAGCCTCTAAGTTCACTTCATCATCTTCACTTGATGAACTAGACATCTATCATATAAACGAAGAATGCCATCAAATTATATAAATTGAAAAAAAAAAGTAAACGACGATATAACAAAATAGGTAAAATCAATGCAGGAGACCAAACAGCCCACATCAATAATCCAAATCAAAATAAATACCAAAACATTCTACAAATTCCCAAATAAATAAATAGTCCAAAGCAAATTAAATACCAAATTAGTCTACACATTTCCAAACAAACAAGTAGTCCAAATCAAAACAAATACTAAAACTATTTAAATATTCCCAAACAAACAAATAGTCCAAATCAAAATAAATATCAGTTTTGCAAGCTTTCAATCCATGCAAGCCGCTCTTCGTCGTTATCCATCTCCATCCAAAATTCTTGATTCTCTATTCTCCTGCACAAAACCTTATTTGCTACAAATATAAGGGATTCTCATAATTTAGAATTCTTTTCAAAATTAACACACAATCTTTTACGGATGGCCCTCGATCATCACTTTTCTCCAATGCATTTATTATTCTGTCCACATCTTGATAATTTCCACCAGCTTTTCTTTTCTTTTATTTTTAGGTTGCTCCTCATTTTGAATGTGATGTTCTTCAAAATTAAAGTCTGAATTTGGAGTTGGTATATTATCACCTTCCTCCAATAGCTTCATATAACTTCCATCATACATTGGTGATACAAAATCAGTTGACGTGTTGCCCATTTCGGGTATCCCTTGCATTACAGAACTCCAATTGTGTGCCCCTGTAGCTGATACCCCTGAAAATAATGAATCTAATTCCTCAAAATTTGCTAAGGACTTTTGGCGAAATTGTTTGGCTTCTGGATTTGTCTGTTTAAAAAAAATAAAAATGTAATTAGCTACAGAACCCTTCAAGTACTTTAAAATAATTAATAAAAAAATTAGAGGAAAATGTACCTTTAAATATTCTTCCCATCTTTCCGCTGGCCAGTCAATAGTATTGGTCATTGCATTGTAACGATGTCTTGTTGTTGATATCAACCTAATCCATACTTGATATTGTTTTTTCATGTAATCCCAATCATTCTTAAGTTGTTTGTTGGAACCCCGTTAACTGGTAACGCAACGGAAATATGTTTAAAAAAAAACTGGAACTAGTGAACTTGAGATCGTAATTATTTTTCCGGAACTAATACATACAATATGTAAACACATGAAATTGTAATCAATATATTAAAAAAAAATAGAACCTTACCAACGTTTGGAGGCTCCTTCACTTTACGATATGCTCCTGGTTTGTACCACCGATCTTCCTCGCTATATCCCGAGACTGATAACTGCATGTGGACGCGTCACAGGTCTCAGGAACTTGAATGGAGGATTCAGAGAGAATGAAGAAGAAGAAACAATTTCTTTTTGTTCACTATGCAACACTTGCACCACACACGCTTGCACAACATTTTAATATAATATGCATTGATAAATATATATATATATATATATATATATGCGGTGTTGAACTAATAATAGAGACTGCGGGATATATATGTCATATATCTCTCTCCCACTCACTATTTAATAAAGTAGGGTTTTCTATTATCCGTTAATGCACCTAGACTCTACAGGATCAAACAGCTAATTTTAATCAAGTTATCTAGCGCATTAACAAATCCATTATTAGAAACAAATCCCAATTAACTAATAAATTATTAATGATTTTTAACTATTAAAAATCTAATCTATTAGTGAATAATATAAGCTTTTGTAAACTATTTACTAATCTCAGATTATTATAATAGTTGTAAGTGCCTCACTTTATGATTGGCTTATTTCGTTGACAAAATCACAATTGGGGTTAATCATTGTAAAAGGGTAGATTAGGAATTGAAGATCTTCCATTGGACTCCAAGTGCTTCAAGGAAGGTAGATTACTTGACTCTGATATAGTTGCACACACTCACTTGCATGCATTATATTCTTGTTGACATATAATTGCACTCCACACTTGCACATATTGCACATGACTTAGTGTGTTGAGTCTGCCTGGAAAAGAGAGTTTCTTCTCTTACCGTGGCCTAGACCGTTTGGCAGGCTCTGCTTGCACCGCAGCATACAGAGGGGTAAACATCAGTTGGCCCATGCTGCATTGACCGCGTCCTGTACACATGTACGTCCAGCCGTCACTGACGCGGTACAGATCAGTAGGCCCCTGCTGCCTTGACCGCGGCCTGTGCACTGCACGCACAGCGGTCCCTGACGCGATACACATCAGTAGGCCTCTGCTGCCTTGACCGCAGCCTGTGCACTGCACGCACAACGGTCCCAACCGTGATGCTGTCCAGTAGGCACACTGCTTCGTGTACCGCGGTCTGGACAACTTGCCTGAGCCACGGTACGCACATCGATAATGACGGGATTTTGTTACTGTTTTCAAAACGGTGTCATTTCGTCTAGGGCTTCATATATATATGCCCTTTCCTCTTCCTTGCCTCTTTAAAGCTTCAGAATCCACTATCTTTCATTCCTTTTAGAGCTAAAGAGTGTCTTGCAAGAAAAGGTAGCAAGAAACCATTTTTATTGTCCAAAACCCAATCACCCATCATTCATTCATGGTTCTATCATCATCTAGCTTCATCTAGGATGTTTCTAAGCATGGGTCTTCATCAACATAGCTTACTTGGTAAGTAGAACACCACTCTCATCCATCTTTGTGTTCTTGCTTAACAAGAAATCTCTTTTATGGTTTTTATGCATCTAGATTATAATTTTTCATTATAAATAAAGATTTTTGTTGATGTTTGGGTTGTTGTATTGTGATAGCTATTGCATCTAGGAATGCTTTGATTTCATATAGCTAGGTTATATGTGTGTCATATAGCAACATGATATCTAGGATTGTTTAAAGCATTCATTCATGACTAGATAAACATTAAATGTGTTGACCTTGCATTTTGTGCATTTAGAATATCATCATATTCACTTTAGGTTTCATATCTCTTCATTTAAGAGTTAAGTCTTGTATTTGCCTTTGGTAGTATACAAGCAAGAGCCTAAAATTACTATTAAAGGCATGCAGGGTAGCAAGAACGGATTAGTAACCGATTATGTGTGACGTGGTCAACCTAGGTTGTAATCGTTTTTGTAAATAGTGGATTTGAGGGTTCGATTGGCGATTAGGCCCATCAGTTTTTACTCAGTTGGAGGGTTTCTCACGTAAATCATATCATTGTGTTATTTTGTTTATTCCGCATTTTTATTATGGCAATGATCTAGGTTAGTTTTATCACTCTCAGTGTATTTTCAATAGTGTTTACCAAGTTTTAACTATTAAAACTCTAACATTTTATTTGGTTAATTTATTATTAGTTTATTAATTATATTAATACTAATTACAATAACTGACCCTATTAAACACTTTAATAACTAGATTAATATTAATGAGAATTAACAAGTTTTATAACTATTAAAAAACTAATCTCATTTTCATAGCCAATAATGTATTTACCTATTTTAATCATAATAAAAAAATATATAAAATATTAGGTTATGATGCATGTATGACATATCAAATATACTTGTGTAGGCACATCTAATCTAAATGGGATACGTATGCATGACAATGCTTTTATCATCACATAATATAAAGCATATATGAATTAACCGAGTACTGTGGATTATTTAACCTAAAAAAAAATTTGAAATAAAAAATTACAAAAATACCCTCAAGGCATTCTTTGGTCTCCTTGTAATTTCCAAGTCTTCCAGTCTCTTCAGGTCACTTCCGATTCATCTCATGAATCTGAAATAGGAAATCCGCACGGAACGCACTAGGCAACACTTGCCAACGGAATCGTGCAAGACAATGTGAACAGTGCCCGTGAACTGTCCGTGTGAACAGTACCACATGAACAGTGCCAAATGAACAGTGTTCGTGAACAGTACGGCATGAACAGTGTCCGTGAACAGTACCCCTATCATGCGTATTTCCGATTTCGCCCTTTCGTCAATCGTCTTGTTCATCGGATTATCAACCATATTTTACATTAAAAATTACAACGAAAAAAAAATACAACAGAATTTATTAATAAAATTATGAACCATAAATCCACAGTACCATATAATTAACGATCAACCTTGTTTTTGTAAATTAACAAATTTAATATACATACAAAAACAACATACAATCATTATAAACAGTGCCTACACAATCATACATTCAGGAGCATCGAAAACAATTTCCTGTTCTGGAAAAATTGGCTCTGATACAAATTGTTGGAACTCCGTTCATAGGTAACGCAGCGGAAATAAGTTTAAAAAAAAACCGGAACCAGTGAACTTGAGATTGTAATTATTTTTCCGGAACTAATACATACAATATGTAAACACAGGAAATTATAATCAATATTTTAAAAAAAAATTAGAACATTACCAACGTTTGTAGGCTCTTTCACTATACGATATGCTCATGGTCTGTACCACCGATCTTCTTCGTTATATCCCGGGACTGATAACTGTGTATGGATAAGTCACGGTCTCAGAAACTTGAATGGAGGATTCAAAAAGAATGAAGAAGAAGAAACAATTTCTTTTTATTCACTAGTGCAACACCGGCACCACACACACTTGCACAACCTTTTAATATAATATGCGTTGATTATATATATATATATATATATATATATATATATATATATATATGTGTGTGTGTTTATCGATATATATCTCTCACGCACTTAGCAATTGCATCTCATGCAATTTCACTTCACAGAGCATTCACGTTTTTTTTTTCTCTTGATAGCCGCACTAATCTTGTCTCTCTCTGTTTAGTTATTGCGTGAATTAGGTTACCACAAAAATAGAGAACTAATTGCTTAATATTAGTTTTTCTATTTTTATTTTTCATCTAGTTATATTAAATATATTTCTATATATTTTTCAAATTTGTATACCATTATCTTTTTCTAAATATATCTCCATATATTCAAAAGATAATTATTATTTAAGTATCCTAGTTAGAGTAGGATTCTAACTCCCACATAACCCTAGTTGACTTAAACTTAAATACTATACCTAACTAATAATAAAATAATCTAATTATTTTATGTATCAGTTATGATTTGAACCTGCAGCCTCCAATTAATAATTAATTAATAATTCATAATTATTAATTCATTAATTAAATAATCTAATTATTTAATTAATTTAATTATTAATATATTAATTAAATAATCTCATTATTCAATTAATCCCTGAATGAATATGTGTCATTTTCGTAACACAATTAATTAACCATGACCCTTGTTACCTAAATCGATCGGGCTAGCAAGGGGACCTAATGGACCCACAGTATTTTGAGCTCCAATAATCCTCGGAATCATTAATTAAACTCTTTAATTAATATTCCTTGATTATTAACTTCCGGTGTTATTCCACTAAAAACCCGAAGTTGCACTATCTCAACTGCAGACGCTTTTACACCGACTGATACAACTCGGTGTCCATTGATATATCTATTACACATGGTGTGATCCTCCACAGTAGTTCATAATTAGAGCTGGGTTATAATGTCTGTTATACCCCTCTAATTACATATATCATTTAAGTACCGTTGATTCTCTAATGAACAATAAATCACATTTCCTTACGGAATTAGGAAAACGCTCATATTGTCTAAGCCCCGAATCAACCCTTAAGGGAACTACCATCTACTTCTCACAAGAAGGAGTGGATTCCATTATTGTGTACATATCTTACCAGCCACAAACCAAACCGCAATCCCAACATACTGAGCATATGGATCAGGAACATCATCCGACCTCTCCCATGGTATATCAAAGACTACGATCTAACCTGAAGGAGTCGATAGGACACTCAGGATTAAGATCACTCATATATAGTCATCATTAGTTGATATATATGAATCTCATCAGTAAACGAATCTTGGTGAGAGATTCATATAGATCATGGCCCAATCCTATATGATCACATCATACAAGGTGCCTCAATTCACATATCTCATATGAATGATTCAGGATAGAATCACCCCACATTACGGAATGGACCGCAGCTATAGATTAACCATAAATAAAGTACCCAGCTTTGTTTGCTATCTATGGACTCTTTAGATTGCACGTCTCTTACTGTATCCATCCGTATATGACACTTATATACACAGTTCGAGATTACATCCGGCAATCTAGGATGTTATTATATGCACACGTTATAAAATAAACAGCACAACAAGAATGAATTGAACTTTTCTTTTTATTTATTTCATAAATCTATTTACAAATTACATCTTTAGCGCATAAACCCCAACAATTTTTGTATAAAACGTTAACTAGTTGATGTTTCTAATCCTTCAGTAATTCGATTCCAACACAAGGTTTCAAAGTTCCTCTAAACCTATAGCCATTATTTACCTCTTAGAGACAAAGATCTATAAAACTCTTCCTATATATGGGGTCAGTCCAATTTGCCCTAATATTTTCACTATTTGGAGCCATCTATTTGAAAGACAAAATATAAATTATCAATCAAAGTGATTGTTAACACCAAAATATATATAACACTGATAATATATTTCACTCAAAACTCATATAAAAATAAGCAAGTTTGAACAAGATATTGTATCCAATGAAATTAAATACAAGCAATTTCTAGAAGATTATCAAAATATAATAGTCATTGTTCCAAGGAACTAGCCCCCTCATAAAATGATAAGGCATACTTCTTGAACCTTTCATCCATATTTTCTTACCCATATTTTCTTACCCATATATTACTTTGATGAATTCTTCGACCAATCCTCTTCGTGAAAATGAATGTCTGATTGCCTGAGAGATAGTTTGAGAACCCTAAAAAGCAGTGCGACCTGAGAGATAGTCTGCAGGATGTCAATGAGAGACAGTTTGCAGTGTTTGAGAGAGCTTCGACGAAAGTGAGATAAATCGCATGCATGTTGCCTAAAAAAATATTTTGATTAAATTCGTCAATTATCACACATCACCTGAAAAGCTGTCAAAACCCATAAACGTTGTACCTCTCCACTTTTCGTTCTCTAGAGCATTGACACCTTTATTAAACTTATCATCACGACAAACAAGACAATCAGTAAGGAAGTTAAATGTCCTTGCTTATATGAATGACATGTTGTCTGTATTATTTCAAAAACAATCTGGTTCCAATCTTGTAAAAAAACAGAAAGTGAAAATCAACAAAACAACACGTTAGAAATCTGGTTTTTGGAAAATCAAGGCCCATGTTTCACACGGTGTCCTTATGACAATTTCCCCGGCTAACACCGTATGTGTATGGTGATTGTCTCCCAGGATACAACGATTTAACAGTGGAAGTGCAAACACAATCCACTCTTAGCGAACTCAAACTGGTTCCGAACTTACCAAGAACTGAAGAAGAAAGAAGAAAGCAAGGAGAGCAATTAGCTTCTTAATTTCGTGATTTTTCTGAATGTGTTACTGAAGAATAGAATAGGGTTTATTTAAAACCAAAATCAAGAGGATTATTTTGGAAATACTTGATAATTACATTTTAATGAAAATGATATTAATTAAAAGTCAATCTCCTAAGAGATTTATTTCTAATTAATTACTGATTCTATTTACTTAGTGATCAAGTAAATATCTAGAATCCAAACAGCATTGCCTTATCATTACACGTTTGATTTAGTGAAAATTAAATTGAATTAATTCTTTCCATATCAATATAAACATTGATTTAGGAAAAAATAAATTCTAAGTAGTAGCAAAATGTCGATTGTACTATGATAGTCCAATCGGAGGGGCATTAGTGTACACAGGTCGCGCCCACACACAAGTCATCCAGTCGAAGGTTCGGGGCCCATGATTTGCACCCCCCCCCCCTGCGCGCGAGAGAGAGCCTCTATGCTACACATGTTGATAAGTAACTATCACACATCCACTTATATACTACATATAAGTCCTTTGCCCAACCGATGTGGGATGCACATTTCCCCTACACAATGGACACACTTTGAGACTCAATTTCTCATTCACCCATTAATCGATTTGTGAGTTTGAGTATACCACTTCGAAGCTCTCATCGAATAGTCATTGATCTTCCATTTTTGTGGAACCAATTATACTCAAATAATTCTCTCAAACCACTTGTTTTATCACAAATTTTCCAACAATCCCCCACATGAATGAAATTGACCAATGAGACACGAGAGATGACTTTGGTAAGTTCAAAAGGTCGAAACCTGCATAGGATAGGTAGGTGTTACCCTTTGAACCTTCCCTCGTAAAGGTATGTTTACTTTACTGGCTGATCAGCAGATATGATATCCTTAAACTGTTCTGCTGTTTTATGTAAACGATAGCGTACCTCACACAGGCATCTTACAGACCCAATTTGGTTCTCATTGTTATATTCATTTTGGCCATGAACATGCGTCTGGTTCTATGAGAGTCTTTAAAGAATATAACCCTTTACTATTCTCTTTTAGAAGCGCCCCGAATTCTCTCTCACATAGATGATTTCTTAATTAAGAGTAACTCACATTACTCTGCTCAGATTTCCATAACTTAGAATTCGGACTCATAAGAATCATTCAAAACATGGTTTAGCCCTACGGGCATCACTGTTTCATCATAGGAATGGACTGGAGGGTAACCTTCCACAATGATCTAACTAAGTCTTACAACTTGGTTGTCCTATTGCACCTAGATCTTAGGATCTCCAATCAACTAGGTTGTGTTTCCATTGTATCGACTTTTATTTCATGGGCTTTAGTCTCATTCCCCTCGATGATATCTCAACTAGTTCTCTATTTAACCCTTTGGTTAGCGGATCCTGCAATGTTATCTTTTGACTTTACATAGTCAATGGAGATAACTCCAATTGAGAGTAGCTGTCTAATGGTATTATGTCTTCGACGTATATGTCTAGACTTCCCATTATACATGTTGCTATGTGCTCTTCCAATTGCTGATTGACTATCACAGTGGATGCAAATCGCTGGCACAAGCTTTGGCCATCTTGGAATATCCTCTAAGAATTGGCGTAGTCATTCAGCCTCCTCACCATACTTATCTAAGGCAATAAACTCAGATTCAATGGTGGATCTAGCTATACATGTTTGTTTAGAGGATTTCTAGGATACAGCCGCACCTCTTTGTGTGAACACGTACCCACTAGTTGATTTTGAATCTTTCATATAAGATATCCAGTTGGCATCTGTGTATCCTTCTAGGATAGCAAGATATCTTGTATAATGCAGTCCATAATTACGAGTGAATCGTGAGTACTGGAGTATCTTACTATTCCTTTCCAGTGATCATTTCCTAGATTACTCGTGTATCTACTTAATTTGCTGACTACATTAACAATGTCTGGTCTTGTACAACTTGTTAAGTACATCAGACTCTCTATCACTCTAGAATATTCGAGTTGAGAGGCGCTCTCACCCTTAATCTTTGATAGGTGTAGATTTGTATCTACTGGTGTTCTGAAAATTCCAGAATCATTTTTGTTGAATTTCTCAAGAATCATGTTAACGTAGTGTGACTGACTGAGAATGAGTCCGTTAGATGTCCTCGAGATCTTCATTCCCAACATTATATCATCTGGTCCCATATCTTTCATATCAAATCTTTATTTCAACATTTCCTTGGTAGATTTGATCATTTTATCATCACTACTCACAATAAGCATGTCATCATCATAGAGGCACAAAATGACATATCCATTTGCTGTGTCTTTAACTTAAACACATTTGTCACATTCGTTGATTTTAAAGCAATTTGACTTCATAGCATTGTCAAATTTCTCATGTCATTGTTTTGGTGTTTGCTTTAGATCATATAAGGACTTTACAAGCTTACAGACTTTCTTTCCTTACCCTGGAGCAGAAAAACCCTCAGGTTGTTCCATGTAGATCTTTCATCTAGATCTCCATTCAAGAAAGTTGTTTTCACATCCATTTGATGTATTTCAAGATTTTGCAAAGCTGCGATTGTAAGTATCATCCTAATGGAGATTATTCTCGTCACAGGAGAATACGTATCAAAGTAATCTAGGCCTTCTCGTTGATTGTAACCTTTAATTACAAGTCTGGCCTTCTACTTATCAATTGATCCATCCGTTTTCATTTTTCTCTTGAAAATCCATTTGGAACCTAGCGGTTTACATCCCGAAGGAAGATCCACTAACTCCCAAGAATGATTTTGAAGGATGAAATCAATTTCACTCTTGATAGCCTCTTTCCACAAGAGTCCTTCTGAAGAGCTTACTGCTTCTTTGAAGTTTCGAGGTTCACCTTCTAACAAATAGATCAGAAAATCTGGACCAAAAGACGTTTTTGTCTTAGCTCTTTTACTACGTCTAGGTTCATCATCGACTTCATTTTCTCGTTCTTGGTCCTCACAACTATCAGCATATGTTCGTTTCGACGAACTTGCTTAATCATTGGATTTACATGGAAATACATGTTCAAAGAACGATTCATTTATATATTCCATTATCTTGTTTTTGTGTACTTCTGGTATGTCAAACTTATACACCAAAAATCGATAAGCACTACTATTATGTGCATATCCAATGAAGATAC
The DNA here is from genome assembly GCA_033220585.1 of Dipteronia sinensis. Taxonomy (NCBI): domain Eukaryota; kingdom Viridiplantae; phylum Streptophyta; class Magnoliopsida; order Sapindales; family Sapindaceae; genus Dipteronia; species Dipteronia sinensis. Next base: position 29,276,035 of record CM065642.1, read on the forward strand.
AATCAAAGGTTTTCAGTACCTATTTTCACCTTCTTAGTTATAGGTACGACCAATTTGGCAAGACACCCCCCACATTCGTAAGAATTTATAGGAAGACTTTCTTCCATTCCATAGTTCATATGAGGTCTTGTCTACTTTCTTTCGGGGTATCTTATATAAAAGGTAATTGCTAGACAATATAACTTTACCCCATATGTTCTGAGGCAGTCCAGAACTTAGCAACATTGCATTCATCATTTCTTTCAAGGTACGATTTTTTCGTTCAACAACTCAGTTTTGCTGAGGGGTATACGGTGCATTGGTTTGATGTATGATTCCATGTTATGCACAGAATTCACCAAATGGTGCTTCATACTCACCACCTCGGTCACTTCTCAGTACCTTGATTTTTTTGTTGAGTTGATTCTCAACATCAGTTTTATAGAGAATAAACTTCTCTATAGCTTCATCTTTGCTTTTTAACAAATATACATAGCAGTATTTAGTGCTATCATCGATAAATGTGATGAAATATTTTTTGCCACCTCTTGTTTGAACAAATTTTAAATCACATATATCACTGTGAATTAAATCAAGGGGTTTAGATTTCCATTCAATAGTTCGAAATGATGACCTTGTTAGTTTTGCTTCAACGCAAACTTCACACTTATGTTTGGGATCAATATTAAAAGTGGGAATATGATTTAATTTAATTAATCTACGCAGAGTATCATAATTAACAGTGTCCTAGTCTATCATGCCATAAATTGGAAGACTCAAGCAAATAAACTGAAGATTGATCTTTATTGATATTTCTATTGACAACAGATACATTAAGCTTAAAAAACCCTTCAGTTACATATCCCCTACCCACATAAGTTCCCTGCTTAGTTAAAATCACTTTGTTTGATTCAAACACCATCTTGAACCTATGCTGATTGAGCAAAGAACCGGACACCAAGTTCTTACGGATATCAGGTACATACAGCACATTGTTCAAGCTCAGGGTTATACTAGAGGTCATCTTGAGAACGACTTGACCACGTCCCTTAACGTCGGTTGTGGCTGAGTTGCCCATGTATAACTTTTCCCCGTTCTCCACTGCTTCAAACGTATTGAACATCTCCCTATCAGAGCATATATGGCGTGTGTCCCCACTCCCTCGGGTTTGACCCGACCAAGTTTGCTTCTGTCACAGCTGCAGAAAGATTGATCTCTGAGACCTCCTTTGAAATCCTAGCAACCACGTTTGCCTCGTGGTTCTTCTTCTTTTTCGGCAATTTGCACTCAGAAGATTTGTGACCCAACTTGTCACAGTTGAAGCACTTCCCTTGGAATTTTAGCTTCTTAGAGACTTCTCCATTTGGACCCAATTTAGATCCTTTCCCAGGCTTGTTTTTCTTAGATTTGGAACTTTGCCTGTGCTCTACAACATTAGTCTTTGCTTTAGGGAGACTAACATCTTTCTTCTCATACTTTCTGTGATCTTCTTCAATACAAAGCTTGACGATGAGATCCTCCATCTTCATTACCTTTCGCTTGTGTTTGAGATAGTTCTTGAATTCCTTCCATGAAGGAGGTAACTTCTCAATAATAGCAGCCACCTGGAAGGTTTCACTCAGGGTCATCCATTCGGCATGAATCTCATATAGAATCACCTAAAGCTCTTGGACTTGACTCATAACTATCTTATAGTCCCCCATCTTGTAATCAAGAAACCGACCCATAACAAACTTTTTGGATCCAACATTCTCAGTTTTGTATTTCCGGTCTAAAGACTCTCATAGTTCTTAGGTTGTTTTCTTTGAGGTATATACATTATACAACGAATCTGATAGCCCGTTCAATATGTAGTTTCGGCATAGAAAATATGAATAGTTCCATGCATCTATAGCATTCTATACCTGAACATCTCGCTCTTCACAACAATTAGGTTTATGAGCTTCTTCAGTCAAAAACCTATCTAAGTTCACCGTGGTCAAATAAAACAGCATCTTTTGCTGCCACCGCTTGAAGTTCAGTCCACTGAACTTATCGGGCTTCTCCATGTGATTCATCGGTAAAGGAACCGAATTCATATAGGAATTTACCATCGGAACATTCCATTGACTCACATTCTGGCCCATCACTGGATCTGGCATGTTTCTCACGAATGAGCTGATGGCCGGAGTCGTTGTGGCCACACTTGGCAACACAATAGGCACTTCGCCCACAAGCAAAGAATTCACAACCGAAGTGTCTAGTCCCATACTCGGATTAGCATTCGAAGTCTGTAGTGGAACACTCGAGTTCACGTTTGACTTATCTGTCATAATATCTGAAACAAAACACAATTGTTTTAGAATCACGAAATTAACACTGATATCGCTTATTAGATATCAAATAAGTGAATCAATAATTGATTCTAGATTTCACAATTGAAATCACAATCAGTGTCTAGTATTGCAGACTTGATTACCCAGTCGAATCACGATTGATTTCCAAATCAGTGTCTGATAAACATACCCGATTTTCCAAAAAAAAAATTATTTATTTGAAATCAGTGTCTGGAATACTGATCGGTCATTTTTTATATATTTACTTTTGATCCCCATTCCTCCAATCAATTGCTTGTTTCTTGAGTTATTTCGGGGTTTTAATTTGTTTTTTGAGCATTTTTAGGTTTTTGGATCTAAGTGATGTGTTTGGAAAATTTTATACGAAAAGGGCAATTATTGAAGAATTGAGGGACTAGTATGCAATTTTCCTTAAACCGCTGCCAAGACCGCTGTTAATTATGACATCGGTACCAACAGTGCTAAAAAGGGCAGAATAACACTTTCGAAATCGCTGTCATACCGTTGTGGATTATCATAACGGTAGTCACAGCAGTTTCCCGTATCAGTGCAGATAAGCCATGTTACAAAGGTCATATCTCTCAGCTCCAATTGAATTGTGTGTCCTGTCACCTATGAATGTGAAGCCCTCGAAGTCTAGTTTCTAACCCAATTTATTGCTTGTCGGTACGAATTTTCTAGAAGAAGTTATGCTCATTTGAGTACCTATTGCGCAGATCAGTCAGTCATAAAATCCGTGAATAGTGACAGGATTTGTTTTACAAGTTGTCGGAATGAGAAATATTACCTTCTTGGTCATGAGTGTGAGTCTTGGAAAGCAAGCTGACACCTAATCCTTATCTTCCTTCAATAAGTAATCAATTTTAATGGTTTAGGAAAGAAATTGCATCCCAAAAAGGTAGAGTTCTAAAAGGGAATTGGTTTCCTTGTTGTTTAAGGACTTGGCCTAGCATCTAAAGCCTATTTAAACCCCTTTTGAACCTAATTTCGGGATCAGACTTTTACACAACTTTCAAACCACTTCTCCATATCTCTTCACACAACAACAACACAATTCTCTTAACCATCTTTACACATCCGAAGATTCAAAGATCAAGAAGATTTCGATTGAAGCCTGAAGTTCATAATGAGTTTTATCTTTTCTTTCTCTTCTCTTTTTATTTTTATGATGTGTAACTAATTCCATACTAGGGAATCAATGTGAACCTCTATGAATGCTCTTTGTTAGAATGGACTATATTTTAATTAATTCAAGTTTTGATTCATTCAATTCATTCTATTTCTTAATTCTTTATTTGTGTTAATGCATGATTATACGCTGGCATGAATTTAGGGTTATGATAATTTAACAATTGAGTTTGGAGTGTTGATTTACACGCAAATCTTAATTGATATTCAATTGAATGAGTAAAACTGATCTTAGCATTGATTTATGCAAGTAGGTTTTGGTTCATTAGTTTTTGCACTTAATGGGTTCTTGGTTGTAGTTTGTGCCATTGATTTATGGGTAAATTATGATTGAAAACACTTGATTCATCCCAGGATCATACGGTAACAATCATACTTAAGATAAGAACAAACTCTTAACTTGATTAATATCTTTTTCACAAGTCAATTCGAAACATTGAGTAGACATAGTAGGAGAGCATTGATGCTCTAGTTTTCCATCCATTGATCACAAACCAATTTTCTCTCAATCGCTTTCTTTAATTTAATTTAATTTAGTTTAGTTTTAAATCAAACTCAACAATCTTATGGTTACTTTTATTTTAATTATAATTAAAATTAGTTTTCAATCGGTAAATCACTTTTCCTCGTGGGAATGATCCTTATTTGCTACTGTACTAATCTTCACTATTCGTGCACTTGCGAGTGAGTATTTTATAACACGATTTTACACATCAAATACATACCCAATTTCCACAGTTCTTATTTTAATTAAAACCGAAACCGTATTGTTGATTTAAACCAAGTTCTTCATAATCCGTCACTAGATCAGAAACCAGAAAGTTTGTAGAAGAAAAATGATTTGATTAGAAAACAAGAAGAAGAAATTGTCTTAAGATTGTTGTTTGTATTATTTCAAAAACAATCTGGTTCAAAGCTTGTAAGAAAACAGAAAGTGAAAATAAACAAAATAACACGTTAGAAATCCAGTTTTTGGAAAATTGAGGCCCGTGTTTCACACGGTGTCCTTAAGACAATTTCACCGGCTAACACCATATGTGTATGACAATTTCACGTGATTGTACTATGGCAGTCCAATCAGAGCGGTATTCGTGTACGCAGGTCGCGCCCACATACAAAGTCATCCAACCGAAGGTTCGAGGTCAAATAAAAGTATTAAAACCAACTTCACCATATCATCATCATTAATGTTATTATTAGGCATGAGATTCCTAAACCAATCGACAACCATTTAAACCAATTCAAAATTCTGGGGGCGACATTGTTCACCCTAATGGTATATCCAAGTGTGGCCTGTTTTATTATTGCTCCGATTGTCCACACATGATAACGAAAAATAAAATGATCGTTAAGTTAGTGTTTGGAAACATGAATGTTTTTTTTTTTTTTAGAGAGAATCATCTCTTGCTCGCTATTCATTCTATTGATATCTTTGTGCATTTATATTGAATCTAAAAAATGTAGTATTCAAATTGCTTAATTCTTAACAAACTTTATCAATCTAATGTAATAAAAGGTCCGATAACAATATCAGCCCGACTTGGAATACGTATCAACAAGTTCAGACTAAATCAAGAGGCATATATCTTTTTTTTAAAATCTAATGTAATAAAGGGTCCGACATCAATATTTCGTACGATTGCTTAAGCCATGCAACACCCTATACGCCCTACATATATTTTTCCTATTTGGCCTTCGCTGTTCTTACGACCCCTAGTACAAGGTCAAAACAGTTTCCTAGTTCTTGGAGTCGACAAACATTTCTAGAATATTATCAAAACATAATGGAAATTGTTCCATAGAACCAGCCCTCCCATAAAATGAGAAGGCATACTTCTTGAACCTTTCACGCATATTTTATCACCCAGATATTCCATTGATGAATTCTTCGACCAATTCTCTCACTAGATTCAAGCTTCTACAGCCCATCTCCTCACATATCTGGCCGTACTCCTTGTATTCAACTTGATCAGTGTGCTCGCATACATAGAGTAAAGCCTTTATGTGGTTCCAGTTTATGCCTCTGTTTTGATTGCTTCCTTCCATGTCTCTTCGCTAAAGCGAATGTCTGATTGTTTGAGAGATTGTCTGAGAACCCTAAAAAGCGATGTGACATGAGAGATAGTTTGCACGATGGCGATGAGAGACAGTCTGCGGTGTTTGAGAGAGCTTCGACGAAAGTGAGATACATAACATGCATGTTGCTAAAAAAGTATTTTAATTAAATTCATCAATTTCAAAGAAAAGATTAAAAAAAAATTCAAACATATAAATTTTAAAAGAAAAAATATCATTAAAAAATTTTAAGAAGAAAAGGTAAAAAAAAAAAAAATGTGCCAATTTCAAAAAAAATACTAAAAACATGTTCTCTGTGTTTTTTTTTTTATTTTTAACACTAATTTTGTTTTTTATATATATTTTTTTGAAAATAAAATGAAAAAGGTTTTTTTTTTTAAAAAATAAAAACAAAAACACTCTCAAAATATACCGTTAACAACCCTTTTTGAAAAAAAAATATGAATTAAAAAAAACAGTCATTATATATTCTTCAAAAAATATATTTGATAAAAAAAATACATGTTAAAAATAAATTCAATTGAATGAATTGGAGTTTTATTAAAAATAAAAAATAAATATTTATGATATGGGCCAAATTATTTAATAGTCTCAACAACTTTTAGTGAAAAACAAAAATTTTATTGTGTTTTCCTTGTTTTATATTTTTAACCCTGGTTTTATTTCCAATGTTATTTTAAGAAAACAAACATGAATTCAAAATCGTTTTAGAAAAACAAAAACGAAAATAGGGATGAAAAATACCTACCGGACAGCCCTAGTATTTTAGTTTTCTGTTGTTAGTAATTTGGTGGGTGTACGAGACTTGCTTTGTTAGTATGCCTATGCAGTTGTTATAGAATATGGATCAGGCCCAAATATAATGGTGGTATAGAAGGTTTTAATGGACCTAATTTTGGGCCTCTCATAAATTACAAAGCCCATGGTCGTCTTAGATAAAGATTTCCAGTTTTCCACACCCACTAAACGGTTTTCACTTTTCAAGTCATAAACCGTCGGTTTTTGACGTGGCTTTCAATGAATTAGGTTTTCTCGAAGAGTAACAAATCACTTGCCATTGGGTTTTTTTTTTCTTTTCAAATTCATCACAATCCAAGAATTCAATCCAATCTGTGAAATGAGTTGTGGTTACCTTATAAATCTAATAATAAATCACTTGCCAATTGGGTTGATTTTTTTACTGCTATTCAGTACAAATTGTCAAATTAGTTATGGTTACCATGTAAATCACTTGCCATTTGGGTTGATTTTTATGCTGTTCTTTGCCTTTGGTCTGTGTAGTAGCATTATTGTTTCTTGAGTTCGAATTGCTACACTACCTGTAACTGATTTTGCACCCATTTCGCTAGTGAACACCAAAAACTGCCTTCATAGGAAAACGGTTGTTTGTTTCCAGAGAAAGTATAGAGAAAGAGAGACTTGGGTTTGTTGTGATTTTGAAAAGAAATTATGGGAGAGAATGTGATAAAAAGTGAAGATTACAGTTTGTTGAAGGATTTGAGAGTGAAAATTGAAGGAGAAGAAGAGGGTTTCACTTTATGTTTCTGGCTTTATCTCTTGAAGCCCTCTACATTTCCAGTTATACTCCTCAATCAGGTCTCAGGACACTCAACTCTGTCTGCTTATTATTTATTTATTTATTTATCAAGAATACTCATTTCTCATTTTTGTGGTTCTAGCAAATTTTTAGGTTTCAGTTGTTGGCTATCTTAATTTATGTAAACTAGTAACTTAGAATCAATGGCAAGAACTACCGCTGTATTAAGTATTAACTTAGGAGGTGGTTTGCAAGGTTTTCTGGTTGGATCATCTTTTTTGTGCCTTAGATGGACTTTTTTTAGTTGACATCATTAAACTGTGATTTATGCTTTATGATGCTCAATATAGCAGTGTTTTTTTTTATAAATATTTTACTAGTTTTTTGTTCTTCAAGCATGTTGAAAAGATGTGTTGAACTGTATTAATTGTGCAGGTGGTTGTTGCCGGCAGTGCTCCTTTTCTTGCTCTAAAGGATAATAATACACTAATGCTTTTTCCATTGTTTTCATCACACAAAGAAGTTCCTGATCCTAGAATTTCCACTCCATGGAATGAATTTCCACATGCATCTATGGAGATTGAATTTCCTTTACAAAAATGGACCCATGTTGGATGCAAGGTATGCTTCAAACATCTACCAAGTAACAAGTTGATGGGATTGATGTTCTTACTCTACAGTGTTTTCTTCTACTCAAGTAATGGAACTGAATAGTATTGGTGTCACTTCTTGACATTTGTTTTGGCTAATTTTTAGATTTTAGGGCTGTGGGGAGGGGGGCTTTATGGCTTTTCATCAATGATGCATCACTTGAAGATTTTAATAATGCTATAGAGATGTGAATAACAACTCATGACTCATCTCTGAAAACCTTGATATGTGCTTAAATATCCAGGGTGTAAAAGAGTTGTCAGTTGTTTGTTTTATTTAGTTCGGAATATATTTTAATAACAGACGACACTGTATATAAAAACAACATCAATTGTTGATGGGAGGAAGCATCAGGATTCAGGAGCAACTGCCATTGGTGCGAAAATGGTCATGCAACTTGTAGGTTCGACTCATATCGGGTTAGAGGGTAGTGGTGTGATGTGTGGAGATCTTGGCGTAATATATTCATTTCTAGTAATTTTAGGCTTATGGTGATAATGATATATGCTGTTTCATTAGTTATGGATTATATTTGCCAAATGATTATTAGACATTTTATGATTTGTAATAAAATTGACATTAGGTGCATGGAATTAGATGATTAACTAACTGATGCTAAAGATTAGTAAGAAAGCAGTTCTATGAGTTGGGCACAACTGAAATAGGCAAATAGCAAGTTGCAAATTCAGATTCCTCATTCGAAGCTATTCACTAATGCATTGGGGCTAATGTATTCTTTATGGATAATTTTGGAGTGATGAAGAAACAATAGAAAGAATTTCTCAGGTATTTGATGGATTGAGCTAAATTCAAATAACTTGCCACCAACTAGGAGTGTTTGATTGAAAAGCATCCATGAGAATTACAAGGCCTATGAACTCCTTAGATTGGCATGGGCATTAGCTAGTGACTATTTCATTTTTAATTTCTTTTATTTTTCTATGATGAGGAACGTGACCACCCTTTGTGTGTTCTAGCAAACTCCATCTTTTCTAATTTTTCTTATATTGACCTTAGTTTTCTTCTTCTATTTTATGTTTGCATCCGCTGTAGATACATTTGTGTCTGATCAAATTTATTGATGCATCATTAAGCACTTTGGCATCACCTTGCTGTTAACTTTAGTGAATATGATGGTAATTTTTTTTTTGGAGACTTTGAGATTGTTCCGTTTGTTGTGTTCTCTGTTAGGTTTCTACTGAGTTTCTGCGGCTTCACATTGATAGAGAGATTGTGGCAGAGCAGTCTCTACCTTCATCATTCAGCAAAGATGACAATTCAAATTGTTTGAAGAAGATAAATTTTTCTGGTAATGATGTGCGAGGTTATGTGCACAACACAAAAGTCTTGCCTCTAATCTTCTCTGTTAAGGATCACTATGCTAAGGTACAATGCCATTATAGTTTTGAATTTCCTTGATTTTTACGTCTTTCCGATGCAGGTTATTTTTTGTTACTTGATTGATGTTTTTGTCTTATTATAGGACCCACCTCTACAAGTTAGCTATTGATAATTCATCTGCCTCTGAGATTGAAGAAGACAGCGATGGTGTTTGGAGCATTGTTGGCGGGAAGGTTCGACATTAGGGACATTCTTAATTTTATACATTTCTTTATGGTTCCAAGTAGCTAGTTCTAGCATTTGAAATAGAGTTGTAAATTCAAACTCTAAGATTGTTAATTTGTCACATACTGTTATGGCAATTCTTTTAATACATTTACCATTTCTCAGGCATCTTGCCGCAGGATTTTTTCCTTGGATGTTATTTTATTGAATGCCTTTGACCAGCCTATAAACAAGGAAATGGAGGTTTATTTCTCTAGCTTTTGCTTAGTGTGGAATTGATCTCATTTTACTAATTGGTTTTGGTGGTATCATTAATATATATGTTTACATATTATTCTAATAGGTTGTCGCATCACTTTTGTATGCTGACAATGGTGGCCCTGTGGAGAAAACAATTGATGCGGAAGCTCCTCTATTGACGAGTTATGATGGAATTGAATATGCTTCTTGTGATAGACCAAGTAAAATATTGCATGGGCGTGCATCCTTTAAGCTGAAGATATCTCAGGTAGAATGTTAAATGTCATATTGAACTTGTGGCACTTTTTTATAAAGATGTAAGGGATACTTTCTATGATGGCATACAAAATGTCATTCAGCAATTACCACTTCGGTGTCCTTTTGCATTAAAGTAATGATTTTAGATGATAGTGGGTATCTAATGCCAATTACTTGTACTAGTTTGTTTTCATTATGAAAGCAACATGTCATATGATATGTGGATTTATGATTGTAATAAGTTTAGCATAAAACTCAATTTAGGAAATTGTAATGATGGCCCTGTTTCATGTGCAATTTGCATTCTGATGCGGTTTAAAGTGCTTGTTATGAACTTTGATTGTTTTACACCATTTATAGCTGAATAGTTTTTCATTTAACTGTTACATTCGACCATTCGTAAATCGTGATAAACCTCCTTTCTGTTAATATGAAACAAGATTCTTAGTTATTTTTATCATTTTGATTTAATTATTTTCTATTACAGTTTGGGTTACCCATTGCAGAAATTGGGATGTGCTCTCCTAAAAACAAATAATAGTAATAATAATAAGTATTTAATAAATAATTATATAATTAAATTAAATTGGGATTAAACCTAACTTATTATCAATATAATTTTTTGATTTGCAAAACTTATGTGCTTGTGTTAGTTTGAGACTACACTAGTGGTCCTTTTTCCTGTTCTTTATTATTAGTTTCTTATCTTTTGTTATTTTAGACATTTAACCATTTTTAGCCTTAAGTAATTTTTGGGGTTTATTGTGGGTTTAACACTATCATTCCATGTCCTATGCCCGTTGCTTATATCTTAATTATGCTCGTTTGGCAGGCAAGATAGGATTAGTTAGGAATAAACTTAATCAGTACTATGCTTTGTTGGTAAAACATGGGATTTTTCTAAATATAATAATAGTTTGAAATTAATGACAAATTATTGGAATAATATTGTTTTTAGTTGAAATAGCATTTTCATTTATTTCTTAGTAAATTAGCAATGTTAAAAAATATTTTTAAACAAAATTCTTTTTATATTATTATTTAGTTTTTTTTTTATTTAATTACTAAATTAAAAGAATAATATATATGTAGGAAAATTATCATGTACGGGATCCCGATAATTAGTGATCTCGCATGGAAAATTTGTGCAGGATCCCACATTACAAATTTACTATATATATATATATACACAAAAATTATCAAGTGCGAGAATCCCACACGTTTTTTCGTGCGAGATTCAGGTACGTTGTGTAATAATTACATAACATTGTGGAACATATTACATAGCGTTGTGGAACATATTGCACATAGTTGTAAAATCAATCCCGCAAGAAAAAACGTGTGGGATTTCCGCACCGGATAAGGACTATATATATATAATCCCCCTCAGCAAGATTGCTAAAGACATGGGGAAGGGAGGGTTTCAACAATCTCACTGCAGCAGGGTTGCTGTTGGGCTCCAAACAAAGGAAATACCTTATTTGGAATTTGATTAGTTATAAAACAATTGCCAGCTTCATTTTGTTGATTATGTGCCCTTAATGCATCTTTGTTTGAGAATTTTGATATTGTGTTTCAGGTAAGAGTTTACAATCTCTTTTCTTGTTTTTCCATTTTCAGCTTTCATCCAAATGCGACAATAGGTTGTTTCGAATTAGGTTTGAAATATTAAAAGCTGTAGGGTTTTCTTTCTTGGAGGCACTCTCTCCTCCAATCCGTTGCATCTCTCGAAATCGTAATATCCGAACATCTGTTATCTGCAAAAAATCTCCAGCTCCTACCCAACCACTTAATGGATCTCAATCTTTTGACGATGTATCTGTAGAACTTCAAAAGATTGCTGTGCACGAAGCAAAAGCCAGTTCATTATCAAAGCGGGTCAGGTTTGATCAAGAGAAGATATCTACAGTCCCGGAAGGTGAATGCAATTCTCATCCGTGGAATGCTATTAAGGTACTTTCTTTTTCATTTTTTGAGAGTTTTTCTTCAATTATTTTTTTTTCACCATCATTGCTTTAAAATGTGGAATAACCATCGATAGAATGTAAATCTCTGTTTGGAGTCATGAAGGTACTTGGATGGATAGGTTGATACTAGCCCTTTCTTTTACAAACCATAACTGAAATGATTACTGTGCGAGTATATGGTGCTGTTTTACTGAAGAACACAGACTTCAAGTTGTACTTATATTACATCTTATACTCTTTTAGTTTGCTTCATTTGACTTGCCTATAAATTATCTATTGTCCCATGTCCTTACATCTGATGATAAACAAATTTGCAAAGTGACACCTAAAATTCATGACCATGCTCGACTCTCATACCCTAACACTATAATATACCACTATAATATACCAAAGGATCATTGTCATCCATTTTTCGGGTCTCGTTTACTACTATGATGGTGTGTTTGACTAATATATCATGTCAACTATATCTAGAAATATACACACTCACTATGACTTCTTGATTTTAGGATTCCTATTTGGACCTAATTTACGACCATAATGCATGAACCTCAGGGGTAGTTTGGTAGCAAGGATGAATCTTGCTTTTAATTCTTGTGGTAAAAGAACGAAAATTTGTTGAGATCACAATTGATAGAGCATTAATGAAATACAATTTTGAAAATGATGCTAAATACAATCTGTTTCAGTAAATGGCAAACTGTAATTGATAATAAATGTCAATCACAACAACTTGAAAACCTGACTGGCTCTCCTATTATCGACATTATTATATTAGCAAATAACATATATGAAAATTAAAAAAAATATATAATTGTATGACTTATATTTTTGAGGATTGGTCTGTCTGGCATTTATATTTTTGAGAGTCAATTTATATATTTTTAGATAGCCTTAACAAAAATTAATAATAAATGTTTATTTCCTTTATTAAACCTCTTAACATTTTAGTGAAGGCCCAATCATAGGACAAGTGGTATATCAAACTGTTTTTCCTTTTGCTTCTTTCTTTTTTCTCTCCTTTTAGTAACAATATATGAATAGTTTATGAAAATTAATTATAGTAAATAATAATGAACATATGATTAAATATCTCCCTACTAAGATAGAGAAGCTATTAAGGCAAATAATTCATTTGTTGAAGTCGCTTACCTGATATAAATTCATGATCATGCATTTCCACCTAAGCCATGACTTCCTCTACTTAATGCTTACATTAGTGTTAATGTGCAATTTCATTAGGGGTGTTTTATGAAATTACTCCAATTGGTGCCTAAATATGATTTTGTCCCTTGTCCCTTGTATGGTAGATAAGAAACTTGATCATTACTTTGTATTTGAAATTATAGAGAGACTAAGAAATTTAATGTATGATGACTGTTCAATTTTGTGCCATGTGGCACTCAATGTTTAAAAATTCGATTGAGGCGGACACCTCAACCCTTCAATGGGTCGGTGCCACCTGAATCCCTTGAGGTGGCCGAGTCAAGCTGCGGTCTGCACAAATTTTATTTTTATTTTTATTTTTAAAAAAACGAGTATAAAGTGTTTTAAAACCCTAACATCCTCTTTACAAATTACAACAGAAAGTCTCACCCTTCTGTCCAAAAACACACCTCTAACTTCTCCAAAACTCCAACACTCCAAGACTCCAACATCAAACCCCAGGTTCTCCGGCAGGTTTTTAGTCCAGCAGCCTATCTCCAGCAGGTTTTTTGTTTCTTTTTTCTCCATTCTGTAGCAAGTTTTCCGTTCTATTTGTTGTAGATTTGTGCATAAGATGTCGATTAGAAAAGATCCGGCTTGGAAATATGGGGTTGAGGTTGATTATGGACTATTTATTAAATATTATGGATGATTTCAATTTTAGTTTTTTATTTTTTATTTTATTTGCAAAATTTATATTTTTTGAATTGTGGCGACCGCCTTGCTTTGCAAGGACAGAACCATCTCACGCATTTATAAACATCGGTGACACAGGAAAGAGCTCCCATCTCTTTCATGGTGTGGTGTGGTGTATTAGTGAAAGAAACTGATTTTGTTTTTGTGTGCTTTGTCTGTCTATCACCTTTAGACCTGTAACCTTTTACACCATGCTATATCCTTAAGAGATACTTTCAAAAGATTTTGTGGATTCTAACTGTGTTTTTGGATTTTCGAATTTGAATTTGGGTAGTTTGCAATTATTTTGACATCCTAGTCTCAGAGCGCACTTTTTTCAATTAGGCTGAGAGAGTAGATGTGGCAAGTTTGAACGGAACACACATAAATTTTGAAGAGGTGGACAACTCCCCATCTGATTCAGAGAGTACTGGAGCAAGAAACTCATCTTATAAGACTATGTCGACCGGTGGAAACTCAGTTCCTGATTCGACCATTTTTAAGTACTGCTTGGGAAGTATGACTGAGAGATCTAGCATGCTCAAGGAGATTGCACCATCTTCTTCTGATGAAGAAATATTGGAGTTTGCAAAGCAGGTTGCCATTTACTCAGGATGCTCCCACCACAGGTGATGAACAACAGTGTCTTTTTTTATTATTATATTTTGTGATTGTATTTTCATTAAATTCTAATTAGGCATGCCAGTGATGGTTCTTTGTTAATGTTTGTAACAGATGAAAGATGCTTATTTTAAACTATAATTTAAATTTGACATTTGTTTATTGTTGTTAATAATTTAGGGGTGGGCATGGGTTGGTTTGGGTTGGGTTTGACGATACCCAAACCAAACCATTATTTAATCGGGTTATTTTTTTACAATCCAAACCAAACCAATTATAATGTTAAACCAAACCAATAAAAATCGGTTTGGTTCGGCTTGGTTTGACGGTTTAAGAAAATAATTATATTATTTTTTTATTTGAACAAATATAATATATCAATACAAGTAGTTAAACTCATTATCAATAAGATAAACAATAATACTAAATTTAACCAAAGTGCGTAACTATAATAGTTATAAAAAAATCCTCAAGTGCAGAACACATAAAACTTATTAAAAAAAAAAACTAAACCGTATTGCTTAATACGTTTTTGTACGAAACAATAAAAAAAATAGTTACTTACTCAACAAATTTGTTTAGTGCCAACAACTTCGGATGAGATGAAATAACTTTAAGAATAAATAGATACCGGTAACCTTAGAAATAAATATAATATAAAATTAGATTAACTTTAAATTTTTTTATATGATAATTTAATTAATATATATATATATATATATATTTAAATATGTAATGGTTTGGGTTGGATTATGCGGGTTGATAAAACACAACCCACAAACCAACCCAAACCAATCGGGTTATTAAAAAATTAACCCAGTCGGTTTTTTTTTCTTTAACAAAACCAAACCAACCCGCATAAATTGGTTTGGTTTGGGCGGGTTGATCGGTTTGGCGGTTTGGGTGCCCACCTATAGTTGTTATCATGAAAATCACAATAAAATCGTCATGCTAGCATGTTCCTGTTTATTATATCTTTGCAACTGAAAGTACTAAAAATCATAATAATATAAAATATGACTTAATTATTTATCAATTTACTGGGGAATGCATATCATTTTTGGCCTTGCATCCTTCTCTTTGTATACATCTTTTCCAGTTAGTGGCTCATAACTCAACCAATTACTTGGTATTGCTACTTCACTTGCTTGTGTCTTTTGTGTCCATACATAACTGTCAAATATTTATTGGTTACTGCAATTGGGGCACCATTTAAATCCTATAAAGGAACTTTTTTCCTCTTCTTTCAGCTCTCAAATAATGATGGCAAAGCAACTAATAGAAGAAGGGAGAAAAACTTGGAATTTGATCTCAACAAACAACAACCATGTTCACTGGGATAGTGCAGTTCTTGGGATTGAGGAGCAATTCATGAAGATTTCTTGCTGCAGTACTAGATCTCTGAAACAACAGGTTCTCTCTCTATTTTTCTTACTCATGCATTCTCACAACACTCGCAACACATACACATGTAGTGCTATCGACTTTACTTAAGGCCAACTTATGGTTTACAACTGATATGAGTAGTTATCGAAACATGCAGGGTTGAGGGTTAAGATTCTATGGTGCTGCTAATATTGAACATGTCTTTTTGAGTCCACAATTTGTTATATGTCAAATTGTCAATCTTAGAAGATATGATGGTGTATAAATTTATATAACGTGAATGTTAACCGGAGTACAAGTGGAATTTACTCAAAAACTTATGGAGCGTGGAGCGCCACATATATATTGAAGTCCACCTAAGTTGATTAACGTAAGTAACAAATAGACCCAAAAGCTTAAGTTAGGAAAATGCCTAACAATAGTTATTAAGCACTCTAACACACCTCTTCACGTGAAAGCCATGTGGCTCGAGCCCAAACACAAACATACAACAAATTTAGATAACAAATAACAAATTCAAATATAATCACGTTGTGGGGCTTGAACCCTGCACTCCCCGGTATAACGTGGCTCTATAATGATGTCGATAACTAACATATCCAAAAACTTAAACTGTTAGGAAAGTGCCTGACAATAATATTTAAGACTAACAATTATATTACAATTTTGTAGTTTCTCCACGTGGCAATAGTTTGTTAGATTTGCTTCTTTCAATTAGTGTATCTTTTACCCTTCTAGGATGCTGTAACAGCCCAGCAACATTGTTTTAGTTTCTTCTATGTTAATTTACATTTTTCATCACTGCTTTATTTAGCACTTTATGATTTTTGAGTCTTATCTTTCTTCTTGTAGTGCTATACCATTTAAAAATTATTCATTTCAACAATTTCTAAACCAAAGTATGACGTATATAGATTTTAGAATTGTTTCATTTTGTTAGCAAGGTGTATGTATGTGGTAATGACCATTGTTGTCCTAAATTAATTAAAGGACTTATTGTGACCCAAGAATCATATTTCTCCCAAGTGTTGATCATCTTTGTGGTAATAAATTAGAAGAACTAGTAAGTAATGAAAATAAAGCTTTTTTTTTTTCTTTGAAGAACTTGAAATTAGTGTTAGTTCTGCTGCATTGGTAGGACTTTATAAGAATGTAGGGGTGTATTACTGTTTTTTTTTTCAAGGTTTGGCATTACACTTTATTGTTTTGCTCAGGGGTTGAGACAGCCTTGGGTCAGGTGGGTTAAATTTGAAAAAAAAAAAACTTTCAGTATAATGATGAAGTTATCTAGTCCAGTACTCTTTTATACGAAGTCCACTAAAATCCCATGCAAACAACTTCATCAAAGAAAGCCCAACAAGGCCACCACCACCAATACCCATTATTTGTCTGTTCTTCTTTTGGTCAATCATTATGTCCTCTAACTAGTGTATGGTTAATTTTTATTAATGAAGGTTCTTTCGTACTGTTTAGATTCATCAATCAAAAGGAAAATAGTTTCTGGCTAAGCCCTGGTTTTGCTAGAATAAATCAAATTTCCAATGCCCAATGTGCTAACAACTATCTTATTGCTGTGAGGTGTTGCTGAATAACAAACCCCAAATTTCTGATGTTGACAGTGTATTTCCATTTTACTATAGTCCTTTACTTATTTTTCTTGTCTCTTCTGTAGGAAAAAATTATGTAGAAATAGATGAAAAAGTAATTCAAGATAGCAGTTCTGTGGTAGGTTTTCATGAAGTTGCTTTGGCAAATGGTCGCTTCTTATTAGTTTGATTTAAACAGAAATAAGTTGAGAGAGTTTAAGCATGGTAATATAAAAGAACAATGGGAGAGTAAGGACATTTTGCTGAAGAAGAGATAGTCCACAAATATGGTTTTGCAAAAAAAAAATAAACATAAAATATGGAAGCCTGGTCAAAAATTCAATAAAAAAACAAGAAGAGGGAAGGACTTGAAAGAGAGAGATAAGGAGCTTTTTGGTTAAGAAAGTAGGAAGTGTTAGTTTGTAGTCATTGTGGCATATTGTATTTTTGACCCAAGAGTTCCAACAATCTGCCCTTGCCTATGCTTCACATTTTAAATTATATTTGATGTCAAGATTCTATTATGTCATCTTTTGTTGTAAACACATGGTCAAGTTATAAGGGGTAGTTAGGGCTCGTTTGACATAGCTTTTCCTTTTGATTTTTGACAGTAGAAGAAGAGAAGCAAGTCTGAGCTTTTTCGTTACTTATTGGATTTTATATTTCAAAAGAGCTTTTATACCCAAAAGAGCTTTTAAACTTGTTTAATTAATTTTTTTTTTTAAATCTCTTCTAATCGGGATATGGCCATTATTTCCTAGTTGAAGTTTAATAATATATGTATTGTTTTGTTTATATTTAAATGTTTTCTTTTAAATTTAAAAAATTGTAACACTTTAATAAACAATAGAATTTGAAAATAAATTAAACAAATAAAATCCTAATAAAATGCTAAATGTGTTTTTTTAATAAAAAAAAAGTGAATAGTATTAGGGGTCGTTTGTTTTTTTGTCTGAACAGTCCTGAATTTTTCTGAAGACTGAATAGGGACTGAAATCTGAACTTGAATGATATATATGTTTTCTTTCCTTACTTCTGAATGTATTATCAACACGTTTGTTTTTTAAAAGTAAAATTATCTGAAACTAAATAATTTTACATTTATATCCATATTAAACAACTATATATATAATATGGAATAAAAACAATCCAAAATAATTATTATATATGAACACATATGATTATGATCTTCTTTTTCGATTACAAATTAACTTCATTTTTACTAAGAAAAGAAATATTTTTTTTTTCAAATAGTAAAAGGGACAGTAGGAAAACTCACATAAAACACTCTAAAAAATAATATATAAATACACCACCCTAATATAATACTAGATATTAAACATCATTATGAGTAGTGATTAGGGTTCTGTTTTATTCTTAAAGCTATTTAAAATAAACAATATATTAAAATAAAGATTTCTGTACCATATATAATTATGATGAAATTGTAAATATGTTATATATGGGGATAGTATCGGAAGAAAGGATTTTGGATTGCATTTAATGCAATTCAGAGATTTGCAATTAAGTGAAAAATCAAGATTTTTTACTTTTTATTTTAAGTTGTTTTTTTGGTATTTTTAAGTTGTTTGACCACTTATAAAAACAACAAAACAACTTAATAATTATGATTTAGACCCATTAAGTTTTAAGTGGAAAAAACAAACGACCCCTTAGTGAACCCTATCATAAATAAACACCACCCTTTTGTTTTCGTGTGTGCTTTCATCCAGCAGCCTCAGCCTACCCCACCCCACCCCACCTCCAGTACCACACAACTACCATCCACACTTGTATTTATTTAGTCTCTCCTGTGCACACATTGGCTTAGCTCCAATTATTATATATTCAGGTGAGTTTCTGCATTATGCATATCCAGAAATTATCAAGTAAATAAATTTTGTTATTGACTATTTGTGATTCTCTAATACTAGCTCTGTGAAGAGCTTTAGTTTGATAAGTAGACAACTAATGTTTTGTGGATACTGGATATGAAGTCATTGTGAGAACTATGGCCTCAATAAATGTTCTAAGTTCAATAAGTGTTTCAGGACTTTGAAATTCTGAAGAAAATTGCTGGATGCCAAGATCATCTTGCCCAAGAGAACTTTGAGAATTTATGGTATTGGTTATACCCTGTTGCGTTCACTTTATCAAGAGAGTGGATAAATGCAACATGGAAGTCGACATCACCCAAGTGGATAGAAGGATTTATTACAAAGGAAGAAGCTGAATATTCACTTCAGGGTCCAAGGGGTCTTCAACAGCCTGGTACATTTGTGCTGCGGTTTCCTACTTCAAGGAGCTGGCCGCACCCAGATGCAGGTAGCTTAGTTATCACTTATGTGGGTAGTGATTACACCCTTCATCACAGGCTGATTTCTGTTGAATTTATTTATAGGTATGTACTTCATTGCTTCTTCTCTGTTCTTTTGAAATTGCATTTTATATATGTAAATTGTTGAAGAAAAGCAAATTGCATTAATTTCGTTGAAAAATATAGTACTTCCCGCGTTGCTGTCCTCTTTGTGGCATCAATTAGTTATTCATATAGGGTAAAGTATATAGGGTAATTCCTTTTTTTTTTTAAGTATATAGAGTAATTTATAGAGTTTATTACCTTTTTTTTAATTTTTTTTCAAGTACTGTTAGATTGATTGAAATCTATTGGATTTCAACAAAATATAATTAATAGTATGATTTTTTTTTATAAGCCCATATGGTATTGGCTGTTATATTACTTCATTGCCTTTTGAGGAGAAGAAAATGGTGCCTGAGAATTTTTTCTTTTCTTTTATCATTTTTTTTTTCCGGATCAAAAGGCAGATGGAAGTGAAACAGCTACATGATTTGCTATTGGCAGAGCCTGAGCTCTCGAGATTGGGAAGGCAAGATATATCTGAGACCTTTATTTAGTTTTCTTCTTCTTTGAGGGATTGATTGTTTTGCAATGCACTCATCAATCGTGTTAATGATTTCGCAGGACCATAAGAAGTCAGTGAGCTTTGCTGTAGATGAGGATCCTCATGCTTTCAAGAGTTGTGATGGGCAGTTTTTTCATTATTTTAATTTTGTGGAGCTGGGGAGGGTGTTTTTTTTTATTTTTTTTTTTTAAATATGATTAATAAAGCCTTTGATAGTGATTATAAAGGATTTTGAGTAAAGATGTTATGGGCCTATGGAAAAAGCACTTAAATTTTTTTTATGCAAGAACACATATCAAGTGCTTTTGTTCCAAAAATTGTGTTAAGAAGAGCACATATTAAGTGCATCTTCAAGAAAACTCTCAAAAATTTATCTTTGGAATAATTCTCGACTACACCGCATGGATTTTTCTTTATTTATTTATTAATTTTTTACGGTTGGAATTATATGTTAACTTGAAGGCGCTAATTTAAAAGTGCTTTTATTAATTTAAAAGTATGGATGACAATGGATCGGATTGGGGATGGAGGGATGGATATCTCAATTTCCATCCCTGCATCCATTTGAAATTTGTATTGTCATGATGTCATCCCCATTTCTAAGTAAATGGAGCGCGGAGTGGATGCACGGGATTGTAAATTGAGATAGAAATATTTATTCCCGTTCTATCCATTCCTGTATCTTTTACATATATATATATATATATATATTCACATTCATAAATATGATAAACACAAACATAATTATAATTATATCTCTGTCTAAAATTCAAAATTAAAACATTACTAGAAGCATCCATCTTAATCCAATAGTACCTTAATTTAAATGAATGTTTTAATTTTAATACAATTTAAATCCTCATAAGTTATTAACACACTAAATTTTATAAAAGATAAAATTTTAAGTTCTCTAGACTCGAAAACACATGAAAACACAGTTTTAAGAATTCTTAAATTATTAAATTTTAAGAATCTCTACTACAAATTATCTAGGAGGTAACAAATACTATATTGTTCTATTAGGACTTTTAGAATTTTCTTGTATGCTCCATATGTCTAACTGTCATTATTTTTTGGTTGAATACTTAACTTAAAGAAATAATATTGGCAAAAATTCTTAACTTTTTAGGAATGTGGTATAAAATAAAAATAAAAATATTGGATTAAAATTCTTTAAGAATAATTAGTCTGACTAAACTTTCATTATAGATTTTTTGGATTGAATATATTATTCATTCATTAATTAGTATGAAAACGATTGAAATAAAAACTTTATTTGTGGATTGTGTTTTCCAATTTGGAGGACTTGGAACTTTGTCAGATTAATTTTGAAAATATTAGGCACAATGAAGTTCCATCATTATCTTCTTGCTTTCAATGTTTAAAACGTATATTTCCATCTTCTACAGTGTGCTTTTCTTACAGTTATTTCCGACCATTTTCTTTATTTCTTACTTGATAGTTAATGCTATGAGTAATATATGTAAGTTTCTATTCTTTGGAAGTAACTAAAATTTCCAAGCTGGATGATATGGAACATCCTGCAAAAGAAACTCTATTACGAGAACTGAATATTGTTGATCTACCAAAATTGAAGCACATATGGAATAAGGATCCACACAAAATGTTTTCATTTCAAAAACTAAATAGTATCAAAATTCATCATTGTATGAGTCTGAAATATCTGTTTGCAGTTTCTATTGTTGAAAGTCTTTGGGAACTCGAACAACTTTGTGTGGACAATTGTGGAGTGGAGGACATTGTTGGGGATGATCAAAGAGAAGCAAAAGTAGCTGCTACATTTGTCTTCCCACAAATAACCTCAACTCAAAACTTTCTATCGCGGGGTACATATATCACAATGGCAGTCATGTGTGGTTGTGACAAAGTTGAGTTATCTGTTTCAAAATTATTCAACTTCCAAGAAAATAACGAGGGCCAACATAATTGTTCAGTTCAACCTCTCTTCAGAGTCGAAAAGGTACAAGATTCATATCTTTATTTAAAAAAAAAAAATTGGAATAGAATTAGGGTTTAGCGGTTTAAAAAAAATAGAATTAGGTTTTGATTTTTTTTAATAAAGTGATATAGTTGAATACTGGGTGTAATTAATGGTTGTAAATAATATTTTGTTTATTTTTAATTAAACTAACTTGTCCTAATTGGTAAATTCCTATTGGGATATTTTTGTAATTAAACTTGTTATTAAAATATGGGTGTATTTATTATATTTGTGGGTGTCAATATCCGCTCCCATATATATATATATATATATATATACAATTTTTCTATTGTCAGTTCGTCCTAATATAAAATATATCATAACGAAGAATGTTGACCATTAGATTTACATATTTTGACTCAAAGTGTATGCACTTGTCAAAACTTCTCCATAATCTATAGTCCAAATTTTTCGTCTTGATATATTATATATTAGGACGAACCGACAGTAGAATGACTGTATATATATATATAATATTTGTTGTTAAAAGTAAAAAATTAAAGGCACCCTAATACAACAAACAAACACAATACAAACATATTATGAACCCTACAAATACTAATGAATCAAAACAACCAAACAATCAAACAGTGAAATTACCTCCACTAGAATCGTATATATCGAACTCTAGATTAGGGAAAGTGAGTCATTCAAATCACATGCAAGAATACATCCACTAAAATATGCATGTATATGAATATAAAAATTACAAGTTACAGTAACATAGATGTTACAAAGCAGCCCTAGAACACAAAGAAAAAAAAAGTGATATTTACGTTCTCAATAGGGGTGGGCACGGTTCATTGAACCGAACCGAATCGACCCAAACCGAACCGAAATATGGTGTTTGGTTCGGTTTTAAGGTTGAGTTCGGTTCAATTCGGTTCGAACCGAACGAACCGCATAGAATATGGTTCGGTTTTGGTTTTAGACCTTCCAAAACCGAATCGAACCGCCGAACCGAACTATAAATACAAAAAAAAAACAAATTTTATTATGAATTGTATGTTGGATTATTTATGTATGATCTTATTTTATTTTGGACTTCTATCATTCTATGTAATGTATGTAATGAATTTGGTAGAATTGTAACTATTGAGCATGTACTTATGATTGAATTGGACTAAATTTGATTAGTTAAATAGTAATGTGGTCTATTTAGATGTGTTTTGAATGTGAGGCAATTGGTCTAAATACAAAAATAGGACTGTTAAAGGATACACAAATTGAAAAAATATATAAAAAAACCTCAAAGCCCAATAGGCCCTAAACCGAATTGAACCGAACCAAATTGAACCGAGATAAAGGTGTTCGGTTCAATTCGGTTCTGTGGTCCAATACGGTTCAAACCGATTCAAGTTTTCAAAAACCAAAATATAACGGTTCAATATGGTTTTGACCAAAACCGAACCGAACCGAACCGCGCCCACCCCTAGTTCTCAACATCAAACACATCAAAGACAATAACTACAAAATTCAAACTTAAAAAAACTGATATTTACGTTCCCAGTAATTGTTTTAGCCGAATCTTCTCAAGAAACTTCTTTTCAACGGTAGATACCCTAGGTGAGAGAGATAGAGAGAGCTTAAAAGAAAGGGACACATCAAGCTTTTGAATGGATTTTGATTTTTTTAATTATTTTTTTTCCAAAGTCTTTGAAAAATTTTAAACTCGGAGGAGATTTCTGCAGCATCTATGTGATGACATATAAACCCTTACCATTTTCCATATTTTTTTCTCTCTATTTTTTAATTTCAAATTTTGAAAAGTGAATATCATTGAATTAGATATAGCTGATCCAACAATCCAAAACCCAGAAGAAAAAAAAAATTGTTTAAATCTAAAGTTACACAAACAGTGTCGAAATAGCCTAAAAAAACACCCAATTTTTTTTTTTTTAGGTTTTCAAAATTTCAAAAGCAAATCACATGTGACCTGAAAGGGCGCTCTTACATTTGGAGTTGATTTTGTATCTTTGAAGCTTCTTGACATTCATAACGAACAGTTGCCCCATTCGTGGCCTCTCTTCGCCGCCGCCACCACCACCACCTATCTTTCGCTCGGTCGTGGACTCACCATTATCCTCCTCCCATTGTGAAGAAAATGAGTGAGAAAAAGCCTTACGTTTTTAGGGTTTCATTTTTAAAGAGAGGAGTTGCTGGGTTTCGGTTGAAGAGACAGGAGGAGATGAAGAAAGAAGGAGATCTGAGTTTCTTGAGGAGAAAGACGAAGTTGTGGAGAGAAACGATTTTGAAATGTTGAGAGGGAGAGAATATCTGATTTTGAAATGTTGGGAAGGCAAAATGGAGGGTTTCAGGACTCAGGAGAGAGGGAAATTTTGGGTAGGAAATTTTTGGTGAGTAAAAATAAAATGGAAGGCATACTTGTCCGTTCAAGTTTAAAGACGATAACTAAAATAAAAAATAAACTTTTGGCTAAAAATAATAAACCAATAAACTTTTTGATCATTTTTTGTAATTTCCTCTATATATATATATATATATATATTATATTTGTTATTAAAAGTAAAAAATTAATTCTAAATTAATAAATTTTCTTCTGAGAATATTTTACCAAATGTAATATCTATTTAAATTTATCTTAATTTATTTTATATGATACGAATTTCTTTGAGTAAAAAAACACGGCTTTAATAATGTTGGCACTTTAACACGGTGTTGAACCTTTGATTTTTTTAATTGTAAAAAATAAAACCATTTATATATCACTATTTATTATATTTTAATTATGAAGTTATTTTTTTCTAACATAAAAAATGAAAATATACATGAATTATATTAGAATTATAAAAGGAGAAGAATAGAACATAGAAACAGGGACAGACATAGACATGACGCCGGTTCCGGTTCCGGTCCGGTTCCACCGGTTCCGAACCAGAACCGGCCCTTTTTTTTTATCATATTTCATAAAAAAATTAATCATATAAAAATGTATTTTATTGGGTCACCCGCAAAATAAAATTAAATAAATAAATGACAAATTAAAAAATAAAATAAAATAAAACAAAACCAAAAAATATAAAATTGGCCTTACACTTAATTTTTACCACAATCAAGTTGCGTACGTATCTTCTTAAGGGTTTAGAAGAATCAAAAGCCACGTAGTTCTCTTACCTTTTATTGTAGATTTGGACTTTGGAGATGGCGATTGGCGATTTGGCGTGGAATAATCGTTGCCATGATTATCCGTTTGACTTTCAGCCGGTTGATCATCTTTAAAGAAATTGTATGGTTCCTCTTGATGGATTTCTTGTTGTCTATATTGAGCCTTCGTCCAATCTTCAACACAAACTTGTATCTGAAGTGATTTCGGACTCATAAGGGAACGTTTTGGGTCTAAAATATTCCCACCGGCACTGAACTGTTGTTCTACCGCCACCGTAGAAACTGGTGTTGAAAGGATTTGTTTGGCTATCATAGCCAAGATTAGAAAGTACCTTTCATGCTCATTCCACCAGTGTAGGATATCAAATTTTTTATCTTCGGTGTTTTCTATGAACTCAAAAGAGGTACTTAGATAAGATTCAAGCTCGGAATATATGGTGGAGCTTGATGAAGAAGAACTTCGTAATTTTTTGGTTTTTTTTGATAAAAGATTATACCCTAAATTAAAAAATCCAGAGGATGATGATGATGATGATGAACGAGATACATTTTGAGTTTGTGGAACATCTATGTTCAGTGATGGACCGTAAACTCTAAGATATTCATCATATAATTCATATAATAATGTCTTAACCCTAGCACAACACATATCAACATCATTATCTATTTTTAAACCTTGTTCATAATAAAAAGAAAGATAATCAGGCAAACTTTCTAATCTACAACGTGGATCAAAACACAAGGCAATCAAATAAACATTTGGAAACTCCTTATAATATTCTAACCATTTATCCTTCATAGCAGTAACAGACTCATGTAATTGTGAGTCGGATTCACAATGAGCAAATGCACCAGGAATATTAAGACTCTCAATAATAAATAAATTAGTTGTAGGATAATAAACACCAGATAAATTGTTAGTAGTAGTATAAAAAACTTTTAACAAACCACAAACATTGCTACAAACATCCCAATGACTTTGATAAAGATTAATGTGACTAACATGATATTGAATAAAAGTAACTAATAAATCCCTATATTCATAACCTCTAGCAAGCAATTTATAAGTAGAATTCCAACGTGTTGGAACTTCACGAGGAAATCTAATGGCACGCCTACCATTTTGTTTACAATATGTTGCCCATGATTTCATTACAGAAGGATGTTTCCACAAAAAATAGAGGGCATCTTTAATAGGTTGAATAAACTGTTCAAGAGTTTTTAATCCTTTTTGAACACATAAATTGAAAACATGGCATGCACATCTTTGATGAAAAAATTTACCACCAAGATAAGGTTTGCATAATTCAATTAAAGCAGGAATAGCAGCGGTATTGTTAGAAGCATTATCAAAACCAATTGCAAAAATTTTGTTCTCAATTTTATACTCTGTAAAAATAATTTAAGGTGTCTAAAAATATTAGCAGCAGTGTGTTTATCATCAAAAACTCTAAATGCAAGAATTCTTTTTTGGATAGCCCATGCATTATCCATATAATGGCAAGTGACACATATGTATGAATGCATTCGCTAATGATCACTCCATATGTCGGCACATACGGAAACACGACCATTATATTTTTCTAAAAAAATTTCCAACATTTTCTTTTCTTTTTCATAAATGTTTTCAAGTGCTTCTGTGAGCGTGGTTCTAGGAACATGACATGCAGCAGGATTTAATGCTCGTTGACAATAATTATTAAAACCAACATTTTCACCAAAACTAAATGATAAGTGTTCTACTACAACCATTCTAGCTAATTCTTCTCTATTTTTTGCATCACTATATTTAAATAATTGTTGGTTAGGGGTAGCGTACCTGGGAATTTGAGCTTGTGAACTCGATTTGGCCTGTGCATCTGGATGTGAGTTCGTTATATGCTTCTGATATGTGTCATATCCTCCAGATTTGTGTCATTTAAATACTTTTTTGCAGTAATTGCAAATCACTACTGTGCTTCCATCTTCTTACGTAACTTTCTTCATATGGAGTACGAAGAGATCAGATTTGACCTGCTTCGGTAACTTTTCTTCCATCTGTGGATCAAAATCAAAATCAAAATCTTGATATGGGTTGGGATCAGGGCCATCAGGCTCATCACCATCATAGCCAAGATCAGGCATATTTTCTGATTGGCTTGTCAAAAGGGGGGTGACATTGGGATCGGGTTCAGAAATTCTAAGAGAGGGGTGAGAATGAGATTGAGGAAAGTTTAGGCCTAAGTCTTCAGCATAGACTTGGTGTTGTAGATACTCGTGATAGGCACGGTCATCATGACCGAGATTATCCGTCATACGACCTTTACCTTTCATCGAAATGAAACGTTTAGGAGCGTCACCACTTCCACTTGCCATTTTAAAAATTGAATTGTAAAATTCCTTGAACAAAAAATGTTAAAAAATTGATTTCAAAAATGATTAAATTGTTGGAAATAAATTTGGAAGAAAATTAGAAACTTAGTAGTTAGTAATTGCAATTTGCAAATAAAATAAATTAGAATTTAGAAACTTAGTAATTGCAAATAAAATAAATTGTAAATAAATAAATTGTGAATAAATGAAATTGGAAACTTAGTAATTGACTAATTGCAAATTAAATAATTGGAAATAAGAAATATTGCAAATAAAATAAATTAGAAACTTAGTAATTGCAAATAAAATAAATTGGAAACTTACTAACTTAGTAATTGCAAATAATATAAATTGGAAACTTGGAGACTTGGAGTTGGAGACTTGGAGAATTGAAAGTTTAGAGAGAATTGAGAATTAAGAATTAAAAAGAATTGAGGAAATTGGGGTGAGGAAAAATGAATGGAGGGGGGGTAGTATTTATAGAAAAGAAAAAGAAAAAAAAAATTAAGAAGTGAACCGTTGGAGGCCCAACGGTCTGCTGACGTCAGCAAGCCGTTGGGTCCAACGGTCGGTTTAAAAAAAAATAAATAAATAAATAAAATTTAAAAAGGAGGAACCGGCCGGTTCGAACCCGAACCGAACCGAACCCGAACCGAACCGCTTGTTCTGGTCCGGTTCTAACCGACTGGTTCCGCTCTAAAGCGAACCGGGACCAACCGAACCGGTTCCCTGTCCGGTTCCGATTTTTGGACGCCAGTTCCGGTTCGGTTCTCCGGTTCGAACTGAACCGGTGTCATGTCTAGACGGACACTTGTGGAGGCCAGCAGGAGCTGTCGCCCCCCAATGTTTTCAAAAAAAAGTTTTATGTTATTATTTAATTATTAGTATGTTGTAAAAAATGTGACTTTCCAGATTTTGTGGCTATCCCATGCAAACGGATTTATATTAAATACAATTAGTGGACTTTTTTGGTGAATGGCAATTGTAAGTGGTAATATTAAATTAGAATTTACCACGAACACCCTTTTCCTTATTGTGTATATATATATATATATATATATATATTGTAAATGGGTGTATCATTAGAATTTTCCGGAAATCAATATAAGACACTCACTCTCTCCCTCGTCTCTCTCTCTCTCTCTCTCTCACACACTATTTATCTCATTAAATTTGTTTTTATTTAAACTTAAATTTGTTTGTTATTTCTTATTAATTTACAACATATGTTTCCTTGTTTATCTTTTTTGTCTTTAGCTTCGGTTGCCTTAGAGGCTTAGTGCTGTGGCACTGAAGATTTGTTGTCTTTGACTTGTGCTCTTTGACTTGTGGATAGTTTCGTTACTTCACACTTGTTTTTTTTTTCTTCTAGGATAACGTAAGTCAAAGAGCACATGACTACAACAATATTGCTGATTTTGAATATACTTTAATGAATTAAAAAAAAGTATACTATAATGATAATAGTGTTAGTGTCATGGAGCACATGATACTAAATCATGGTACAAATATACGATCTTTGTTGTTGTTTTTTTTTCTTGGTTTTTTTTTTTTTTGGTATCGAGGATCCCGAACTTCGTCTAGGCACATGTTTGTCTATCCCCTTTCAACTGCGTGACACTCGTCTGACCTGTATGCCCTGCTGAGGTCTTTATGTTGGATTCACGAAGTAGGACATATAAGAAACCTCGTCCCGCACCACTGACCTTTATATTGTGGCTCTGTTCTTTTTGCTGTTTGTGCGGCACTTGTGCATTCCTTTTGGTGGAATACAATATACGATTAAAGAAAAAAACAATAGTACTAGTCTATATTTTATGCCAATTTTACGTAGGCTCTAGTCGCTATAGATTATTCTTATAATATAAATAATTATAAAAATATTAAATATTAATACAAATTCTCACCTCTCATATTTTTTTGAATTTTCATTGAACTCAAAGTCCACCCTTAATTTTTAGTCTCGGTCTAAAATCCATCCTCAATTTACAACCCTAAGAAAACTTTCCACCCTAGTCTAATCTCTCCCCCCCCTTACGCTCTTTCCACTCAAAGAAAATGTTAATTTGATTGTTTATATCATCATCGTGCATACCGTAAAAATTCGTTAAATATAATGTGCCCCCCCACCCCCAACATCCAACTTCTAGTTCCGTCCCTGCATAGAAACACTCAAGGCTCGCCTCATTTGTGAAAAATAAAAATAAAATTAGAAATGTGCAGACTCACGTGTGAATGTGATAGCTTAAAGATTTGAAGTACAAAAAATGTTATAGATGACAAACATATTACGTATCAACGATTTATAAAGTGAAATTCCAACCTACCAAAAAGTGAGATTAAATGGTGACAGCAAATACTTTCACATTCTTTTGCTTTGCAATGTATGCCATTCGTGATTCATCCTTTTCATTTCCATGTAATTATTATAAGGATTTTGCTACAATGCTGCCTAAGTATTTCGCTACAATGCTGCCTAAGTATTTCCCAATATTTGGCAACCGAAGAAGCAATGTTTAGATCTTTATATACAGCCTCACACGTGTCATGGAGTCACGAGAGACAATTTGTCACAAAAAGTGTAAACTAATTTCAACAAATGTTGGCAGACGAAGAAATTTCATCTTTCTTTTTTATATAATTGTAATCTTCAAACCCAGTCCAACCACCATTTCTCTCAAAAGTTAAATGGGCAAAGCTCCAGTCATAGCTTTCTATATCACAATTTCCTGCATTGCTTTTGTTATATCAAAGATTGTTATTTCAGTCCTCCTCTACAGGAGGTGGAAAAGGAAACACTTGATTTATACAGATGGCTTCTCAGGTATTATCATTTTCTTCAATTTGACTATACCTGCAAATTAAACATAATCAATATTTACTGATTAGCTAAATATAGGAGGAAAGATGGTGATGTTCAGGTCTCCATTGATACAATCTCTCACATCCGACGCCTTATTGAAGAAGACTTTGAAGTTGAGCAACAAAGACATCATAGGTTCTGGAGGCTTCGGAACAGTTTATCGATTGACAGTAAATGACTCTACAGCCTTTGCTGTCAAACGACTAAACAGAGGATCTGCAGAGAGAGATAGCGGTTTCGAGAGAGAGTTGGAAACAATGGGAGACATCAAGCATCGTAATATCGTTACTCTTCATGGATACTACACTGCCCCTCAATATAACCTTCTAATCTATGAGCTCATGCCTAATGGAAGTTTGGATACATTCTTGCATGGTATGCACATACAACTCCATAACAAAACATTTCCTTCTTTAATTTTCAGCATAAATATTGTCGTTATTTCTTGCATTGCACATCCATGCTACTCA
Source organism: Dipteronia sinensis (assembly GCA_033220585.1). Taxonomy (NCBI): domain Eukaryota; kingdom Viridiplantae; phylum Streptophyta; class Magnoliopsida; order Sapindales; family Sapindaceae; genus Dipteronia; species Dipteronia sinensis. The sequence goes on from CM065642.1 coordinate 29,307,044, forward strand.
AATATGAGATAAAAAGTCAAGTACTAATCTAATTGGAGATGAAAACCATATAATTGAAATCAACAAATTTCATGTTTGATTGTAAAGAAGAAAATAATGCAGGAAGATCATTAAACAAGCAGCATTTGGATTGGCCGTCCAGATACAAAGTAGCAGTAGGTGCTGCAAGAGGAATAGCGTACCTTCATCACGACTGCATACCCCACATAATCCATAGAGATATCAAGTCAAGCAACATCTTGCTGGATCAAAACATGGAGGCTCGAGTGTCTGATTTTGGACTTGCCACATTGATGGGACCTGAAAAGACTCATGTTTCAACATTTGTAGCAGGAACTTTCGGATACTTAGCTCCTGGTAAAATGCACACTACACAGATAAAGTTTTGTCTCTCCTGTTCTTATGCTTGGTTAGCTGATAGATTGTATATGTTTTACTTCAGAATATTTCGACACAGGCAGAGCTACTTTGAAAGGTGATGTTTACAGTTTTGGAGTTGTTCTGCTAGAGCTTTTAACAGGAAAGAAACCGATGGATGAAGAATTTCTAGAGGAAGGAACTAAGCTTGTGACATGGGTAAGTAATGAATATATGTTTCTCAATAGTTCCACAAGATCTCAAAACCAAAGTAAGAGGGAGAAATACCAACAGAATTGCACATGTTGCGTATCATATATCGGTGCAGCAGTTCAATGTAGATACCTCATTAATCTTTCAATATTTTATAGGATTGATTATACACACCGTGAAACGGCTCTTACCAAGAGAAGTTTATAAAAATAAAAATAAATAAAAAAACGCATTCAATTGATTCTAATTATATCTGTCTGCATCTAATGTCTTAATTGAATAAAAATGATTTTTGTTATCAAACCCCTACCGACAAGAGTTGTAAGATGTGCATCAGTTTTTTACATCAATTGCCAAACATTAACTTCGTTTTAATTACAATCTTTGTTTTAATCACTGTCTTATACATCATCTTACTAATTTGTTTTGTCAATGTTGCAACAGGTCAAAGCAGTTGTTCAAGACACGAGAGAAGAGTACGTACTTGATGCTCGCTTAGAGGGTTGTCCAATTAATGAGATTAGCAATGTATTCAGTATTGCATTAGTGTGCCTTGAATCAGAACCATCCAAGAGACCTACTATGGCTGAGGTTGTCAAGATGCTTGAGCAAATTAAATCAGAAAAAGTTGTAAAAGATTATTAATCTTGCTTAACACCTTATTCTTTCTCTCAACAATGTTGTCCACAAATAGATTCATAATCATATTTCATTTTTCTTTGTTCTTTTGCTCTCTCTTCTTTTCCCCTCGGGATAATTACGGAATTTATTTGAAATTCACTAGTTAGGACACAAGCAGCTTAGATGCAACTCTAGCCCTACCCAAAAGCCGTACATAGAGATTAAAAAGAGCATGTTAACATAGGATCTATATCAAATTTACTGATGCTCAAACAGAAGTAATTACGTTGCGGCTTAATAATTGAGAAGGAAACGTGTTGAGATAATCAAATAGCAAAAGATGTGAGCTATAAGAGAACAAAGTAACATAAGCAGATCAATGTATTCATGCAGCAATATTGTTTCTCAAGAATACAGATTAATGAAGACAGCAAGAAATTGGCCTCACAGACCACAAGGGACATATAATGTGCAAATATTTCCTTCCAATCAACTGAAGAACCCTAACTTAATCAAATCCTTGGAATGGTATGACTAAACACTAAGCTTGCAGTGTCTTCAGGCTCTGACGAATTCTAAAACCTCACTCCCAAAATAAAGTCTCTCAACAACCCTAGAATAAACTAAAAGGTAAACCATATATTCAGAAACTAAAAACATGCAGAACAAATTCTTGATATAAGCATTTCATGGTAGTAAGTACAAGAAAGAACCAACAAAATAAAGACGATTCAACAATTATTAGAAATGCCTTGATGGATATTTGATATTCTAAATGGTCAAGCATGGAAAATATGCAAAGGAGAAGAAATAATATACTAAGCTCAACTCTACAGGCACTATGCTCATTGCTCTGTGGAGAAAGATACTTGTCTTTCAGTTTCCAGACCACTTTTAAAGTAAAAGCAAATACATTAATACAACAAAATTTACAGCAGATCCATTTGTTACGAAATTACATATGACAGAACCAACATCATATAGTGGACTAAATAAATAGAAATAAAAGAAAATAAAGAAACTAACTTCACTTGAGGTTTGTAGCAAGTCCAGTGGCAACTGAAGCTTTTAAGGAAGGAGAAACTGGAGCATCCCCGAAAAAGACATCATAAAGGGCAAAAGAGACATTTTCTGACTCAATTGTAGCATCCACCTCAGAGGACAACCCATTTGATGATATGCAAACCTGGAAATCAGAATACAATCATCTATTAGCATGTTAGGGAGAAAAGTGAAAGCATAGCCAAAAATAAAAATAGATTGTGCGGTAATACATTTCATATCCAATTAAAGTAAACTCACTTGCATCTTTGATGGATCAAGCCAAGTTAAAAAGATAAAAGTTCCTTTCTTCAGAGGCCGCTCCTGAAAGATGCTACGAAATGTTGACAGGGAAGATTCATCTATAGGTGTCAGTGTCTTCATTCTCGGGGAAATGGCATCATCCAAAGCATCCCAGAAAGTTTTTCCATCAACATCTCTGACCAGAACAATCTGCAATGATTTATCCAATGGAGCTGCAATATGAAGTAAGGTTAGCAACTTGACTGCACTTCAGAACTTATATTAGCAATCTCAAAATATTGGTGCACCAAATTATCACTTGTTTCATTTTATTACCCTGAAAGATCGAGTCAAACAGAGATGAATCCACTTGAATCTCAGCAGCTGACCGTCCTTTCCATGCATTCAATTTGCTTAAGATAGTCTGATTAACATACAGTCCTGCAGCATAGACCTTAACTCCAATGATTGCAAAAACTTTCTCCCTGTATCCTGAAATGGTTACAGCCCATCAAATATTCAGAGAACATTTAGAGAAAAGACTAATATGGTCAGAGGAATTCTTTGGATTAAACCAGAAGCACATTAGATGATATATATTTAGTTGCAATGCCAAAAATGAGCGTCTACCTATTCTATGTAATATCTTGTTGAAAAAATCAAAGTATGTATGAATGTAGATTGTGTTGAATGTATGTAGTGGTGCGATTGGTACCATCATACATGATAGTTCTTCACGATGCGAAGACTTTAGACTTTTAATTAAAAGACTAACAGTTCCCATTCTGTATTAGTTCTTCCAAACTTTCACAGTGCCACATCCACATCAATTCTTCTGGTGCTTCAACATATTTCATGAATATTTTCCCCTTGAAAAATATTTCACATTAATTGAAACAAGAATTTATCACCATCCTCATTGCCATCATCAATGAAATGATCAACAATGTGATAAACAAGTTACATCAACAACCTACTTCTATACTTGTAAATCTTTTTAAATTATTATCAATACATCTCTTGATTAAGTATGGAGTTCTCATTAACAAGTCCATATATATACACTCTTGTATACTAATGATCACATCTGGCAGTTGTAATTAAAATTTCTTTTGAGATAACTTATAGCTAATTTAAAAAATGTATAAAATTATTAAAATGGCTCATCTATTTCATATACTCAATGCATCAGCAATGCAACTAACCGGTTCCAAGCAAAGACAAGTGACTCGAGCAACCCGGCAAACTCAAAGACTTGTGAAATTTTACACTGGTTGCAGGTTCCTCTGTATACTCTGCACTCTCAACTGCCATGGATGAGAAGAGAAAAAGATTTGGAATGTTATTAATATTAAATAGTACAGTGGTTAACAACCTCTTAAGATTATAAGCAATTGCAATGTAAAGTTTGAGCATCACTACAACAGTACATAATACATGAGTCATGACACACCTAAAATGGTCAGTGTGGAAAATTATTGAAGTAGCCATGTCTTTTTTTGGGGGGCTTTTATCAGGAAACCCAGAACACATTTTGGGGTTTAAAAGTTAAAACACATCAGAATTCAGTGACTTGGTTACATGCACCGTAATTAATAAATTAATGAAACAATATCAGGAAATTTTACCTGAAGAAGAAGCTTTTACAGTGAAACGGATTTGGGTTCGTTTGTTAAGAGGAAATGTGGGTGAGAGAGAGCAGGATGAGGAGTGGTTCTTCTTCCAAGATAACACAAGTGGGTTTGCAAATTTTCTTAATTCTGACTCTGAGTTGCAGTGTCGACAGGGAACAAGTGATGAAGAACAAATCGGTGTGGAAATTGTTGCCCCTGCTACAAACATTTTTCACAATTCTGCAAGCTCAAAATACAATAATGAAACGGAATTTATTGCAGGGCGGACTTTTCTATGAAGTTTCATTTATTGAAATGAGATTATCAACTGTAATTAGATTTTTTTTAATTTTTCAAAAAAAATGAACAACGAAAAGTTTTTTTAAAGCAAAATTCGTATAACCCTTTAGCCAAATCCCAAATGTGCGAGAGTTTTCTCTCCGGTTTACAAGATACTTATCTCCCGTCGTGAAAGTAAAATTTTAAAGTAAAATTTTAGACTGTACATATAATGTTTAATCTCAATAGGTTCTGATAGTCCTATTATAATAGTTATTTTAATTCTTACAAAAAAAAGAAGTTATTAATATCACATGATAAATTATGGTTGCCGAACATTTAGTTATATATATATATATATAGAAATTTTTAAGTCGGTACATAATGATACAACTTCATCAGTGTGTTGGATGTGGACCACTAGATTTACATACTTTGACTCAAAGTGTATGCACTTGTCAAAACCTCTCCATAATCAGTGGTTAACATGCAACGTACTGATATAAGTTATATCAGTACGCACTGAGGAGAAAATGACTTTAATATATATATATATACACGAAAATTTTCTTATAAGTGTACACTAATGAAATTATATAAGAACATTGAATGTGAGCCACTCGTTTTACATACTTTGACTTGGTATGTATACACTTGTCAAAGCTCTTTTATAAATTAGTGGCTCACATTCAATATCCTTCTATAATTCTATCAGTGCGCACTGATAGAAAATGAACTATATATATATATATATATATATATATATATATATATTCATTTGCAGAATATCTAAAACATCATTCATTCAACCTTCTTACCTTAAAGCATCTTCAATGCTATTATACATTTTTGAGTTTCTAAATAGTAACACATCAGCATTTCTATTCAATATAGGCCCACTTTTGAAATTTTTTTAGAGAAATGCATATTCACATCTTCAATGCAATTATCTAAAATCAAATATGTATCTATTTTTTAACCAATCATAATAAAACAATTATTACATTCTCTCTCCTCTTTTATTTTACAATTAAATGAGCTTCAATATTATTAGTGGAAATAGTTAGAAATCTTAGTCAGCATTTCTAGGAGAGCTTCTAGAATTAGAAACTCAACTCCATATTCTCTAACTTTTTTTTGCCACATCATCTTTATATTCAACATAGATAATTGCATTGGAGAAGGTTTTTTTAACTTCCTTAGTATCTATCCTATGTGGCACTCCATTTTCTCCAAATGCATAATAGCATTGGAGATGCTCTTATATATCACCATTTTCAAATCTTGATCTCATCTTTTCCACCCAAAAACTTAACAACTAAATCTAGGATTACTTCATTTTTAATCAACTACCCACATTCTCCACCACTTTCCTTTGTCACTGTCCATTTGACTTCATCACACTACACATCCAAGCTTCCATTCTTTACACCAAATTCAAGGCAATGAGCTCAATGAAGGATCAAGCTTATAAGAGAAGACCTAGCTACAACTATGAGTTACTTCTCTATCTTTTACCTCTTTTCTTGTGTTATTGAATATGTGTAACTAAAACCCCTTTCTAAGGGATTGATGTGAAGAACTTTTGGACAATGGGTTTTGTTTAGCTTTGTATTGAATATTCAACAAGTATTGTTCTATCCATGTGCTTATTAGTTCTTATTCATTATCTTTATACCGGTAAGATTATTTGAGATAAAATTGATTGATACTTGACACCCTTATGAATATGATAGGTTGTTGGTGGAAATGCCACTCCCAATGCCCTTAGACCCATTGATTGTCACTCAACTGATCTCACATTTATCCTTTTACTCTAAATGTCATAGGTAAGAAATTTTGGTGAGAAGTGATTTGGTTTCGTTTCCATGGCCAAATCACACTATCGAAAGAGATCAGGTCCTTAATTATATAAATCGAGCATTAATGAAGTTATGAAAGCATTACCCATGGTCCGATTGCAACTCCATTAATTCCCTAGATATCTCTAATTTGATTTCTTCCATACTCTTATCTAGATTGTTGAGATTCTATCTTTTTATTTCTTGTTATTAACTATGTTATCAATATCAAACCCTTTATGATGTTATTTTATGCACCAGTTAGTCTAACATAGAATAGAATCCCTAATCGACTAATCTCGCCCGATTCTTATGGACGATCTCTTGCTCACCATATATATTAATTTTATATTTTTATTGTGGTTGCAAGTGGTAACAAACTTGGTTTTCAAAACATATATATATATATATATATATATATTTAAGAGTGTAAAACGGCCTCTTCAATAACACATAAGGTAATATGTAGGTTAAAAATGATTTTAGTCCCTCCAGTTTGTCCTATTATGCGTTCTGGTCCCCCTAGTTTCAGTATTGCCCAATTGTTTTAAGTTTATGGTTGGTTAGGTCCCTACCATCCAATTCCGTTAGGGTTTTTAAAAATTCCGTTAATGAGACGAGGGCAAAATGGTAAAGTTGTCTTGCATGTTTTTAGAAGGTTTTTTATGAAGGGCAAATTGGTAACTTTCATATTTTAATAATTGGAATTTTCAAAAAATAAATAAATATTATTTAACTATTATTAAATTAAAAAATAGTTTTTTAAAGGGATATTATCATTTTCCCCTCTATAGTTTGACCTATTAGTAACTTTACCCCATTTCGTTTCAAAAATGGTTGGTCTTCCCCTTAAAAACCAAAGTATTCGAAGATTTACACCCTGTTATTAGGATTTCCGTTAAATAGTGGTTTGACCGTTAAACACCAAGGAGAAAATACGTTTTTGCCCCTAATAATGACGTTGATTTTTTTTAATAATCCCTAAGATCATCATCAACACCATAAACCCAGAAAACCAACAATATTTTAAAATTTTAAATTAAATCTAAAAAAAACCTTCTTTTCCTTCTTTTTATCTAATCTGAAAACCATCATACCAAAATCCAGGAACCAATATCATAAACACCAAACCACCATCATCATCACCAACAACAAACCAAGAAACACCATACCAGATTCAGACCACCATCATCAGTTCATCACAACCAGACCCAGAACCGGGACCACCATCACCATCACCATTACAAGACCCATAATTGAACTGAACCACCATCATCACTAAGGGGGGTGTATTGGATTGGGATTTTAATAGACAATTTTAGGAAGTAAAAGTCTAGTGGTATTGGATTGAGACTTTTTAATAAGTTAAATAAGTCTGGTGGTATTCGATTAGGACTTTTAAGATTTTTTTAAAAAGTCCATAATATATTGTGGTATTGGATCCAGACTCTTAAGATTTTTTAAAAACTTCCATAATATCTTATGGTATTGGATCCAGACTTTTAAGAGACAGCAAATTGTCTGGTGGTATTGGATCGAGATCAAGATTTGTAGGATTTTCTGACAATATGGATTGTCTAGACTTTTTTATGATAACTATAAATACCAAGACCCCAAAATTGTTTTGCCCTTTCCCATCAGACTTTTCACGCTCGCTCAAGACTTTTCGGAAAATAGCAACAAGGCTGTGAAGAAACCCTAACAACAGACCAGGTTCAGGTAATAATTGGATTGAAATAAAAAAAAACATATTTTATAATGATTATATTTTATGCATCTCAACAATTCTCAACACTGTCACATATAATAAACGATTGCATCTCAATTTGCATCTCAATTCGTCATGGAAATATATGCTTCACATCTCAATTCGCAGCAGTGTTCATATATATCTATACGCTTATTTTATTATAATATTTTACTGAAATAGTTTGAATACTGCTGATTATAATAAAATATAATGGTCATAGGCACTACTAGCCCAACAAAGAGTAAGCGTTAATGATTTTCAAAAGAGATGAACACTGCTGATTATAATAAATATAATGGTCAAAAGAGATGGTCTCCAATTTGCTAAAATATAATACTCATAATCAGCAGTGTTCATATTCGTGCACGTCTCTTTTGAACGTACAATGTTCATAATCAGCGATGTTCAATTTAGCAAGTTGCATCTAAATTTGCAGAGCATTGTACGTTCACATTTTTTTTATTACAACGTTCACATTAATTCAGAAGCATATAATAAAAGAAGCTGATTATATCATATTTAATTTAACGATGCGAATTGTATCTTGTAGTGTTTACCATAATTGGATTGAAATAAAAGAAGCATATTTTAACGATTATATTTTAGCAATTTGTATCTCAATTCACAGCACTGCTGACATATATTAAAAGAAGCATATTTTAAACAGTTCACAATTCACAGTAGTGTTCAATAATTTAGCAGCATGTAACCGATCAATGTGTTGTATATTGTTTGCGATCCAGTGCCTATAGTCTTGTAATTGAGTTTTCACATGTAATAAAATATTGTAAAGATATATAGATCAATGTGTTATATTGTTGGTGATACAATACCTAAAGATTGTGTGTATATATATATATATATATATATATATATATATATATATCCTACCCTTTGACAAGTATAGATCATTACTAATGGAAATATTAGGGTTTCGAATTTATCAAAGTATTGAACAAAACATCGATTTTGTCAATCAAATCCACATGTTATGCTACAATGAATTAGGGATATATGGTTTAATGATTATATGGTTCAGGTCAAGATTTTATTCTATCTATTATATTGTAATATACAATATATCAGCCTAATATGCTTTTTTTTTTAAATTCAATTATGAGAGTACTGACTTGGAAAACTAAAAAACTAAAAAATCTTCCATCTATTTTCAAACATAACCATTTTTTTTTATTTTCTCTATTTTTTATTTTCTCTATCAAAAAAAAAATACAGGTCCTCTGTCATTTGAGCTCATCATCTTCAAACTCACAACTCACAACTCACAACTCACAATCTGTAAGTTTTTTTTTTCTTGAAACTTTTTTGTTTATTAATGTAGTTTTTAATATATAGAATTTTTTTTTTTGGTTTGTGATTGTATTTGGAATTTATGTGTATAAATATATGTGATTGTTGATTATTCATTGACTTGTGTACAACATTTTCTTTAATTTTTTCTCTGTAAAGTTTTATGGTGTGAAGTGGTTGTTGTGAAAATTTAATTTCGATTCCGTTTATTTTCTCACAATTTACCTATCAACACTACCAAATATATTTCTCTATAGTATTGGAAAAAACCGTAAAATCGATAGATAATTTAGCTGTCTAATCCATAGATAATTTAGTTGTTTGGATTTTGTTTATTGTAGTACTAGTTGAGATGGAAATGGGGGATTCACAAAATGGAAATGGCAGAGGAAAGGGGAAAAATGATACCTATCAACAGTGGACCATGGATGATAGCAACTTGTTGTTGGGGTTGTTGGCTGAAGCTATGAAAAATGGGTTGCGTGATGCGAATGGATCATTAAGCAAGCTAAATGTAGAAAACTTCATACTTCCTCGTCTTAATGCAAAAACTAGGTTTCCAAAAACCTATAATAATTACTTGAGCCGAATGAAATGGTTCAAGAATCAATATAACAAGATTAATGAGCTAATGCGTAACAACTCCGGTTTTGGTTGGGACCCAATTGGAAAGAAAGTCACGGCTAGTGATGAAGTATGGGAAGAATACTTGAAGGTGAGCTTAGTTCATCATTTTCAATAATTTTGGCACCATGTAGTTACTATAACATTTTATGTATGGCTGATATATTAACAAGATGTATGTTTTCTTTTCTAGTCTCACCCAAGCCACAAGAAACTTCGAACAGAATGTAATGTTGATTATAACGACTTGCAACTAGTTGTTGGGGTTGGAACTGCTACTGGGAATGACTCAATGGCATTAGGTGATGATGATACTGATGCAAGTATATTAGGGAATGAAGAAAATACAAGTTCTGGGATGGAAAAGTTTCCATATGATGCTACCAGCAATACTTTCATAGCACCACAAAATAATATATTTGATGAGTCCTTCCAACCTCAATCACCCCTCCAACCATCTTCTCAATTTGAGGCCCCATTAGGCTCAATGTTTAATAAAGAAAAGACAGGCCAAAGAAAACGAAGCAGATCCGAGTATGAAGGGAGTTCAAGCTCTAACGGGACCAACAATCATGCAAGAGTTCTAGATAATCTATCTGTAGGCATTGATTCAATTTCTACCAACTTCGAAAGGATCTACAATCTGATGGAGAAAAGAGAGAGAGAGAGAGACAGAGAGATTGAGAAAAGGACTACAATATGGGATGCTATAAAAGATATACCAGATTTGGACGACACTACTCGTTTCAGGGCTGTCGAGTTGCTTAACACTAAAACAAAGAAGGACATGTTTTTAACATGACACCAGAAGAAAGATCAGCTTGGATACTCTTTAACTTGAAGTTGGCAGCATAATGTTTTTTGAAAGTTTGTTTCGGTTAATTTGAATTTTTTAAGTTTGGGTTTCAGTTCGAATATATGACTTTATAATTAAATATTATTATGTGGAGAGAGATAGTTTCCCTTTATTTCGTTTATGATATAATAAAAAAGTTATTATTATTACTTTTCTTTTTGTGATACTTATACACATTCATGCTAGGGCTGTTTTCTTTTTATCTTTATACTTTTTCAGCATTTGATTATATTATACTAACATGTGTAAGTCATTGGTCTGCTTTGATTTTTTTTTTTTACCTTATATTTTTGCTGATATGAATGTTAATTAGAATTTCTACAATTTAGTTGAACTAGATCTTGGTTTGATACATTAATGGATTCCATTTTTCTTTTGCACAGGATGTATAGAGGTGATAATTTAGAGGATGAAGAAATGAATGATGATGAAATGAGTGAAGAAGAAGATACCGAAATAGATGATGAGTTTTATAAAGCCATCAAGATTTTGGTGATGGCAGTTCAAGCAGTAACACATGTTGTGAATGAGCTTAGGGTTATCGAGGCTGGTAGACAAATTGAACATCCACTAAACCCGCGACGAATCAACAATGCTTTTGGATATATCTATATACATAGAGCATTGAATGATGACCCCGCAATATTCCGAAGAGTATATAGGATGTACCTTGATGTGTTCCGCAAATTGTGCAACATCCTTAGAGATAAAACACACTTGGAAGATACAAGGTTTATTTGCTTTGAAGAAATGCTTGGACAATTTCTACAAATTGTCGGTCAAAATCATCGTTATTGTATTATTCGTAATAATTTTCGCCGATCACAGTTCGCGACAAGTGAAAATTTTCACAAAATGTTGAAGGCTTTGAATACATTGTCAAAGGATATGATGGCTAAACCCGGACCAGTGGTGCCTGCTAAAATAAGGGAAAATACAAAGTTTTTCCCTTATTTCAAGGTAAGTATTATACTATTTCATTATTTCTAAATTGTCATTTGTATTATTCTTGTATTTCGTGTATCTAAATCATTACCATCATAATGCTTTATGTTATTTTAGGATTGCATTGGAGCTATTGATGGTACACATATTCCGGCAACAGTGATGGGACATGATAATAGTAGCTTTCGTGATCGTCATGGAAATATATCTCAAAATGTATTAGCAGCATGTAACTTTGATTTGGAGTTCATGTACGTCCTTGCCGGGTGGGAGGGTTCAGCTCATGATTCCAAACTGTTAAATGATGCTTTATCAAGGAGGAATGGACTTAAAGTCCCTCAAGGTAAATGCTAGTTTTTTTTAATCTAAACCATAATTTAATTTTAAATAGCCATTGCTTTATTGTGTGTTATTTTTAGGTAATAACTGTTGGTAGTGTATTTTTAATTAGGTAAATATTTCCTAGCAGATTGTGGATTTGCTAATCGACGTCAATTTTTAGCTCCGTATAGAGGTGTGTGGTATCATCTCTAAGATTTTGTAGGTAATGGGAATGATCCTGAAAATGAAAAGGAATTATTCAATCTTCGCCATGCGTCGTTGAGAAATGTGATCGAGAGAATATTTGGCATTTTTAAATCTCGATTCACAATTTTTAAATCGGCACCTCCATTTCCATTTAAGACACAAGTAGAGATAGTGTTGGCATGTGTAGCACTCCACAACTTTCTTCGTAAAGAATGTCGATCTGATGAATTTCCTATTGAAGAAGAATCTGCATCATCATCATCATCACCGATTGTTGAAGAGGAACTTGAAGAACTAGTTTCACAAACCCAAGAGCAACAGAGAGAGGAAGCTAATGCATGGAGACTTAACATAGCTAACTATATGTGGAGAGAGAGATATTAGGCCATGAGAGGATTACTAGTTCCAGCAGTTTTGTTTTTCAATAATTAGATGGCTTGAGAGATATTAAACAATATGATACCTATAAAATAGTTCTTATGCTTGTTTTTTAGAATTTCGAATGTATTGATGACTATCATTCATACTATTGTGGCATTTGTTTATGTGCATTTTCATTGTGTGTTGATGCATGTTCATTTTATCTAATCGTTTCTATTTTTTTGAAAGTTAGTTTTGAATCTTTGATTTAAAACATAACTATTTCAGTACAATATTAAAATAAAAGAATCATATTTCAGTTGTAAAAAATATTCTATCCAAAAAATCAATGCCTAATCTATATGTTTGTGCACTTGTTGTCATATTACTGCTCTTGTCATTGCATCATTTCTTTGTGTAACATTCGGGGCAGATTGCAGATGTTTTGGACAATGGCCACAGAAGTAATAACATATATATTCTTCCATCAAATTAGTTGAAGTTGATTTTCAAACCATATGAGTACTATATAGTTTGACCTATATATATATATATATATATAAATTATATTGAGCTTTCCCATTGATTCTGACTTTAATATCTTGTTTGGGTTTTTTCAGACCAACTACCTAGTTTGGGTTTCTCAACTTAGGTCTGTATGTTAACTAACAAATTTATAAAGCCCATATTTAAAAAAAAAAAAAAAAAGTCCAAAAATTCTTTAAATAAAGTCTAGATAATCCTAATAGTTTTTAAATAAAGTCTAGATTATCTTAATAGTCCATAAATAAAGTTCAGAGACTCTTTTAAAAAAATACTAGAATCCTGAAAGTCTAGTCCATTTAATCCTAATAGTCTTTAAAATCCATGAAATCCATGAAATCCTACTCCAAAATTGTCTATTAAAATCCCAATCCAATACACCCCCCTAAATCCAGAACTAAATCACACCTTCACCGCACCAAATAAAAAAAGAAGATATGGAGTCAACCAAAACAGCCTTCAAAATCCATTTTCTACCAAATCCATCTCCACTAAACCAAACCAATCGTCATCGCACCACCAACACACAAAACCCAATCGTCCTTGAGCCACCAACACTGAAAACCCATCCATGAAATCAAACACATAACCACCAACACTCAAATCAAACCCAGCCACAAGACCTACGACCCCAAATCGCCACAAAAACCAACCCCACCAATCCCGAATCTCCAGCCACGATAACCTCTATGGCTAAGAGATCAAGATATCAAAAGAGTGATAGATTTAGAGAGAGAGAGAGAGTACAAGAGATTTAAAGAGAGAGAGAGAGAGAGAGAGAGAGAGAGATTCTGGATTCAGATGAAAGAGAGTTTTAACTATTTAAGGTTTGGTGGTGCGGTTTTGATTTGGCAGCCGTGGTGGTGGTTTATGGTGCAAGTCGATTTGACCTGGCCAGATTTGAGAGAAGATTAGTGTTGGTAGTTGAGGTGTTTCCGGTAAGGATTCGAGAAGAAAATGGATTTTGAAGGCTGGGTTTTTTTAGGTGTAGGAGATTGAAGATGAATTAGATCTGATAGTTATTAAGATTTTTTGTTGTTGTGGAAATTGTTTGTCAAAAAATAGCATAACCATTCCAGTCTCCATCTCTGATGGAGCTTTTTTTTTTGGAGAGATCTGGAGTTCTGATTCTTTTCTCTTCAAAATTTTTTAAATTTTGTTTTTCAAGAGATCTGGAAATCTATCAGATTCATTCAAAGGTTTTTAATTTTTTTTTTCTTTTTTTCTTTTTTATTAGTAAATCATCTTTTAATCTCCACCATCCATCTCAAAGATGGACGGTGGAGATCCATTCAAGTTAAAATATATTTTTTTGATTAAATTTTCTTTTTCAAACCTATTTATTATTTATTCAAAATTAAATAGAAAATAAAAAGAGTTACAATATGTAAGCCCTAGAGTCGTGCAGCCGAAGAAATTTTTTTTATTTATGAAATCGTATGAATCGTATTCATACAAAAAGGATCTTTAAAAACAATATTTAAGCTACTTTAATAACATATACGATATATAAGAATAAATAAGGAAGGATTCGAAATCATACCTCAAAGCCAACTCATTCGTTCTTTAATTCTTGAATTTGCTTTCCGATTTGTACCACCGGATCTTCCTCATTATGTCTCAGGTTCCGACAACGGCATGTGGGCACGTCACGGGCTTTAAGAAGTTGTATGGAGGTAGTATAAACAACACAAAACAACTATTGCTTTGTATATGGAGAATTCGGCCAACCTTGAATCAAAATAAAATAAAAAAACTATTTTTTTTTACATATGGCCGCACCCCTTTCTTCTTTGTTTCTTCTTTTACCTCTTTTTTTTCCCAATAATATATCTTTATATATACAAAACAAGATAATAATCCTTTTTCAAATATATCTCTATATATTTAAAATAACATTATTAGTATTTTAGTGACCAAATTATTATAAGATTCTAAATTCCATATAACTCTAGTTCACTAAGATATGAATACTTGACCTAGTTAGGAAATAAAATAATCTTATTATTTTATCTTTTATCTCAGTCATGGCTCGAACCTGTAACCTCCAACTAATAATTAATTAATAATTCTCAATTATTAATTATTAATTAAATAATATAATTATTTAATGAATTTAATTATTAATATATTAATTAAATAATCTCATCATTTAATTAATTTCTTGAATAAATTTCTTGTTACTTTTATAACATAATCAATTGGGCCATCTAATTAATTAGCCGTGACCCTTGTTACCATCAACGTTCCGAGTTAGTAAGGGGACCTAATAGATCTACACTCTTGAGCTCCCATAACCGTTAGAAAAATTAATTAAACTCTTTAATTAATATTTCATGATTGACCTCAGAGTTACTCCACTAAAAACCTGAGGTTGCACTCTCGTAACTATAGATGTTTTTACACAAACCAAAATTCAGTGTTCATCGATATAGCTATTACATATGGTATGATCCTCTATAAGTAGTTCACAATTAGAGCTGGGTCATAAAGTCCGTTATGCCCCTTATATCTTTTCCATTAAGTACCATTGATTCTCTAATGAACAATTATATCCTTCATTCCTTTACGAAAGAAGGAGAACACTCTTAATTGCTCAAGCCCCGAATCAACCCTTAAGAGAACTACTTCTCTATTTCTCGCAAGAAGAAGTAGATTCCACTATTGTGTACAGACATTCCCATCCACAAGCCAAATCACGATTTCAAGATACGGAGATATTGATCAGGAATGCTACTTCGATCTCACCCATAGTAAATCAAAAACTACGATATAACCTGAAAGAGTCAGTAAGACACTCGTGATTAAGATCACTCATATACAGCCATCATTTGTCACACTGAACCGCTTGAGGTTTGGATAAGTTACACTTAGATGGAAAAGTTTCTTTATTGTACACTAACACCCCCTAAAACTTAAATTTGACTTTAAAATACCTAAAATGCCCCGAGTTATATTATTTTACACATTATTTTTTTTTTACCTTTTAACCAAAAACTTTATAAACTTTAATAAAAATAAAAAAACTAAATAAAAAATATGATTCATTAAATAAATAAATAGTTTTAAAAAATTAAATAAACAAATAGTTTTAAAAATTAAATAAATAAATAGTTTAAAAAATGTAATTAAATAGATATTTTTAAAAACATTAAGTAAATAAATAATTTAAAACATTAAATAAAAAAAGTTATAAAAATCAATAAATAAATAGTTTTAAATAAATAAATAGTTGAAAAAATGAGTGAAAAAATTAAAAACATTAACTTTTTAAAGAATATCCATTAATAGGTACAATATAAACTCTAAATATCTAAGGAGTGTTGGGAACCTTAAAGCTTCTCTCACCATCATCTTTATAGTAAAAGTTTAGATATTTAGAGTTTTTCTTGTCCCTATTAATGGATATCCTTAAAAAATTTAATGTTTTTAAGTTTTCACTTATTTATTTATATTTTAAAACTATTTATTTATATTTGTAAACTAATTATTTTTTTTAAAAAAACTATTTATTTATTTTATTTTTAAAAACTATTCATTTATTTATTTATTTTTAAAATTATTTATTTAACTATTTATTTATTTAAACTATTTATTTATTTAATGAATCATATCTTTTATTTAATTTTTTTTATTTTTATAAAGTGTTTGATTAAAAGGTAAAAAAAATAAAATGTAAAATAATATAACTAGGGGCATTTTAGGTATTCTTAAAGTCAAATTTAAATTTTGTGGGTGTTAGTGTATAATAAAGAAACTTATCCATCTAAGTGTAACTTGTTCAAACCTCAAGGGGTTCAATGTAATTTACCCAAATAAATAATAACACCCAAATCATATCTCCTAAAATCTCCCCATCATCATCTTCTTCAACACCAAAACACTAGCCACCACCACAACCATCACCACCACCACCACCACCACCATCACCGAGATCTCAGCCGCCGTATCTTCTCTTTCTTTCTTTCTTTCAATCTCGTCATCTCTTTCTTCGGATTTCTCTCACGTTCCCTCTCATCTCTCCTATTCACTTGCGTAATCGAGCGCCAATCTCCTCTATAAAGAGGAATTGGCACTAGTGATGGTGATTTCCGGTGGGCTAGTTGATAGTGGTGGTAGTTTGAGTGTGGGTTTGGATTTTAAAGTTTCGAACCTAGTTTGTGTTTGATAGAATTTTTTTTTTCAATTTCAATTACTTTTCTTATTTTATGGTTATGGTGGTGTTTGGATGTTGTGTTTTGGGTGGGGTGGTTGGATATGAGGCTAGGGTTTGGTGATTAAGACAGATGGTGGTGTGATTTGGCTTGGGAGATGGATGGTGGTAGGTTTGGGTTTGGGTTTGATGTTGATGATTGTGTGTTCTAGGCTTGGGTTTGATGTTGATGATTGTGTTCTAGGTTTAGTTTTATTCAAAATTCTAGATTTGTTCAAAAAAATTAGTTTTTGTTTTTTTATTCAAAAAAAAAAATTTAGTTTTGTTCACATTTTTTTTCCAGATATGCCTTTGTTCAAAGAATTTTTTTTTCCAGATCTAGTTTTGTTGTTGTGTTCTAAAACGTTTTCTTAAATGTATATTGCAGTAATTCTTTATGCGAAGTTATAGAACAAAACAAAGTCTCAAAATGGCGACAAGTCATCAGTTTCACATGTTTTGAGAAATGATAGTGCAAGTAAGACAGATGGGAATACTCAGATATGCAAAGCTTCGAATCAAGAAACATAGTGAAATATGGTTTTCCGGATCTTGTTTTGTTCGAATTTTTTTTTTATATTCTTTGGATGGTAGTTTTAAATTTTTTTTTTCTTTGGATGGACGCACCAAATTCAATTCTTAATTTTAATTAAATTTTTTTTTTGTTTTTTGGATTTGGTTTTAAATTTAATTTTTTTGATTTTTTACATTTGGTGGAGATCCAGATTCAAATGGACGGTGGATTGGATCTCCCATTATATTTGGAGGGCAAAACTGTCTTTGTATGTCTCTCAAACATATTCAGTGGTAGCAAGGTAATTTTACCCCCTGACCATGTCAGCAAGCCTGATTTTAACGGAAACCGTAATGGAAGAACTAAATTGGCTAATATCGAAACTAGAGGGATCATAATAGATAATATGTCAAACTAAAAGGACTTTTATCGTTTTTTTCCCTAATATGTAATCACTTGTATTTGTGTTGCCAAACATTCATAGGATGTTGCAAGCTTTCATTGTAAATGTCCAAATTGACATTATATGGGGCCGTTTGATATGAGGTAATCAAAATAATCTGATTCCTGATAAAGTTAAACACAGTAAAGGAAACCTATATATGTGTTTGGTTGTACGTGAGAATGTTATGTCAGATTCTGGAAATATTAGGTAGTTGTGTTTAATTACACATGGAAATCCTATATTATATCCATACAAGACAAATGAACCCCATCGAGGATGGGACAATTGTGCATCCTTCTTATAAATTCATTTATCCTAAACAACTGAAAAGAAAATAGTGCAAATATGTTATAAACTTATAATAGAAATCGAAGGACTTTGCACATCCAAACCCGGCCTTGAAGGGACTTGTTCGGGCAGGTGCGGGTCTAAATGTCATTCCTATGTTTTGGGGATTTACACCACTTGCTGCGACGAATGTCCCGACTATCGCGATCTTTTAGATCATGCTTATGAGGGTTTGGCTTTCCTAAAATGAGCGCGTTGACACTATTATTGTAAAACTGTAAAACACAGAAAAATTTAAAATTTAAAATTTAGCTTACAAGTAAAAAATAGACAGTAAGACTTACAAAATCTTTGATTCTACGAGATAATTTTATGTATTCCATTTCATTGCTTAATTAAATGAAATAAACGGAAATGTTTTATGTATTCCATTTCATTGCTTCGTTTAACTATGTTTGCTCTTTTCCCTTTGTTGGTTAACCATACTAATATTTACCATCTAAAGAACTTAAATACATTCCGTAATGTGTGTGTATATATATATATATATATATATATATATATATATGTAATAAGGGATACCAAGAGTCTCTCCTTTAGGTTTCTCTCTGAAACTCTAAAGTGAAAGTAGCTAGGGGTAGAAGAGTTGGTTTCGCAATGATGAATGCTGAGGAGATTGAGAAGTTGTGCGGATTGTTGTCCTTGAAAGAGAAAGAGGGTCCGGTTCAAAGGTTGGATACGGAGCTTCAACATCATGGAAAGCATAAAATGGCGTTCAGTTTGATTGGAAAGGTGTTGTCAACAAAGTTGATTAATAGAGAAGCTTTCATGTCTTTGATTGCGAGAATCTTGCAAGTTAGAGAATATGTGGAGATTGAGAACGTTTTTGGAAATGCTTTTCGCATTCACTTTCATGAATGAGGAAGACAGACGAAAGGTTCTAGCGGGAGGACCTTGGACCTTTGATCGGTCTCTTATTGTTCTGGTGTAGCCAACTTGAATATGGGATATTTCATATATGAAATTTAATCGGGTGGAGTTTTGGAAACAAATCCATAATGTTCCAATGAATAAAAAAGTTAGGATGTTTTTGGGGAGGATGATTGAGATTGATGTTGGGCCGTCGGAAGATTGTGTGGGGAAGTTTCTTCGATTGCGGGTAGTGTTGGAAGTTTTTTATAGGTCTGGGTCTGGATCGAATTTTTTTATTTTTGGCGAATTTGGGTCTGGGTCTAGTAGGCCCGACCCGAACCTGACCCATTACCATCCTAATTGTGCTGCAGATAATACTAACAAAAAGTGGCCCACGGTTTCTCTAATGCCCATTACCCAATACATTTACTTTTTCTAGTTTCACAAGCCCAATTCAGTTTCTATAATGCGCATTGCCCACAGACCCTTTTTCAATTCATCAATTCATCAATTCATCTATTCATCTTTATTCTCCACCAAACGTAGCTGTTGCCTGCCGCTGCCGTCTCTCTCTCTCTCTCTCTCTCTCTTAAAGACTCAATCCCACACTCTCATCCATCAAGCATCTCTCTAAAGTCTCAGAGTCTTGGTTCTCAGATCTCAGTCTCCCACTGTGTCCGTGCCCAGGTAATTTTTTACAAATCGTAATTTTTCTTGCAAATTATTATTGACTTACTAACCGATAAAATCCACACCAGATAGTGAATAATCTCTTTGTCTCTTGCCTATTAATTTACTTATTTACGCTTTTAATTGAAACGATTATTTGATTTTAAATAATCCTATTTATAATTTTATGAATCCAAGAGTATGCCTGCGGTTTGCGGGACTGGTTTGATTGTTTTTTTTTTTTTTTTAGTTTGAATTTTATGTTTTAAAAAGCTCAACTTGAATCTGTTCTTCATTAATGTGGGTCAGTTTGTTAGTTTTGGGGTTGGATATATAGTGCTTCACGGTTTTATAATTTATACTGAAAAAACTATGAAAACGAATAAGGGGCCCCCGTTTTGGATTTTCGCCTAGGGGCCTCAAAAAAGTGAGGGCCAAAGATTAAATATTTTCTCTCCCTTGGTTAGGCAAATTCATGCGTTTGGTGTCAACTGTCAAACAAGTTTTGGGTATGTTTTGGTTAAGTTCTCTAGATGGTGATGGTTTTTTTTTTTTTTTTTTGGAATAATGTTTTCACTTGAAGTGTATGTGAGTATGTGAATATATAATCCTGCAAATTAGATTTGATTTTGGCATTTTATAATTCTTGATGTAAATTTTCTGTGCGACCTTGGAAAGATGCTTTTGGAAATAAATTTACCGGTTCCTTTAGGAAATTCTGCCGAAATTATTCCCAAACAGCCTCGTTTTGAGGTTTTCTATCTTATATTTCAGCCCTGAAAAGCTCCCAAATTTTATTAACAATCTTGATTTCTTGTTTACAAAGTTTTTGTGCAAATTCACTCACTCACTCTCAAAGAAGAAGAAGAGGAACTCAATGGAGGCAGCAAAGACGATAGCACATGAAATCGGAGGTCTCCAAAATGACGCTCTTCGATTCGGTCTGCAAGGCGTGAAGAGTGACATCGTCGGATCTCACCCACTCGAAACCTCCTATCAATCTGTAATTTCACAACTTTGTTTTCCTTTAAATTTGTAGAACATATGTGATTTATCTTTTGAAATGCTAAAATTTGTGCCTTATTGCTAGAACTGTTTTTATGTTGTATTGTTGTATTTTTATTTTATTTTTGCAGTAAATATACTAATCCAGAATATGATATAACAAGAAGAAAAGAAAAGAAACTTGGGTTTGTATTCGATCTCTTTGAGCGATTTAGTTTATTTATTTATATATTTTTTTGACATATTTGTAGGCAAGGAAGACGCAAGAGGAGATGAAGAGAAGAATCCTTGCCGACACTTATGGCACGGCGTTCCCTTTGAAGATGGATCTGGATAGACAAATTCTAACTCGGTACGAGTTTCAATTTATGTCTACTTGTATAGTTGTTTATGAATCTTTAGTATGATTGATCTACTATTGTGAATGAGTTAGGGATTTGGATTAGTATCCGAATTTGAGTATTGAAATTGTAATTAAATTATGTGATAATAATTGGTAAAATCATTACGAATATTAAATTTAGCTAATTAAACCAACCAAGTCATCATTATGTAGTTCACTTACAAAATTATGTGATAATTAATTGGTGATAGCACTGATAGGATAATACGCTCCCGTTTTCGTCACAGAGATTAAGACGGGAGAAAATAGATTTAGGAGAGAGAGAGAGAGAGAGAGAGAGAGAGAGATGAAAAACTTCAAAAGTGGCACTTTTTATGAGGAAGACCTGAAGATACTGTCTTATATTTGGTTGAAAATGTTGTCCAACATAGCTCTGCAAAGATTCTGAACTGCCTTATTATTTAGATCCCGTTGTGGTTCCAATGGATCATCCTGCCATGCAGTGTGTTATATCTGTAGGGTATTATTATCATGCCGTTGTTGAGTAATTTGAAGTGCAATGCAATGGACAAGTAATTAAGTCAGAAGTGTGTTCGGTTTACTTGCAGAAAAGTCATTGAAAGAAAACAAAGATTATGAAGTCAGTAGGGTGTTTGGTTTACTTAACAGAAAAGTCTTTGAAAGAGAAAAAAGGTGGGGTGTGAACTAAATAAAAGAACACAAGTTTTTCCTTCAAATTCCTTACCTCCATTAGTGGTATTTATTGTTAGAACAAAAAGATTTATGTTTGGAAAGGTTTACGTGTTTTTTTTTGATGAAAAATGTTCTGTATCCAGAACAAAAGCAGAAAGATTTTTAACAATGCCTTTCTTATAGAAGATAAATGTAGTTGAACGATGCCTTCAATTGTTTACCTTGGATTGATTGATCGATTGAAATTGTATAGAATACTGTAGGGGTCGTTAAATTAAGCTACTTTATTGACTTGCTTTGACAAATTCATACAGAGAAATTTAATGCTACTGTTGTAGATATTGTGGTCAGTGTAGCCATATTTTTTCTCAAGCAAGCTTTTGGTAAAGAAGCTTGTATGAGTGCATAGCAAGTTGTGTTAAAAACTTTTATTATTATTAATTTTTTGTCTATGAGTTTGTTTGTTTTACTAGGATTTATGAATACAGTGCTATATACCTCTTATAAAATTTCTTTGAACTGTGCAGTTTTCAGAGGCCTGCAGGAGCAATTCCATCTTCAATGCTAGGTTTGGAGGCTCTGACAGGAAGCTTGGATGACTTTGGTTTCGAAGACTATCTTAATGGTAAGTTTATGCTGTTTTTCTCTTAAATTAAGTACGATCGACCCTTTTTTTTTTTACTGAAATTCTCTCTCTTCCCCTCTCTCTCTCTCTCTCTCTCTCTCTCTCTCCCTTTTTCCCTCAGTTGGAGAAAACAGGATCTTGAGTGTTAAAAGTAGTAGAAATCCTTGGTTCTTGAATTTGTATTTTTTTTTTCTTTTGAATAAGAACATGGTGAAGGGGATTGATTGCCTTTTCTTCCCTCTTGTCCACACTAGTAGGAGATTAAACACTTAATGTAGATGAATTTTTTGTTTTGAAAAATTTCAGGTGGGGCACGTGCCCCACCTGGTCCTAAGCTACGTCCGCTAGTGAACGTTAAAGGGTAACCTTCACCTTCGCGTTCTCCTAAATATGATATGTCACTCCGTAACATTACATCACTGCTATGTAATGTTACAAAGTCGATACCGGACAAAAGTGCGAATTCTTATGCCCGATAATTATTATTATATATGTATGTGTATTAAATCTAAGAAAACTTCCCTTAGAGAAGAGAAGCGTGGTAAAGATTATGCATTAGAACCTTTTATCTCTCCATTTTCCTTGTGTGCAAACAGTGGCTGTATTCTGCTGTTGTGTGTTAAGTTCTTGCAGGAGTGAGATATCGGAAGGACCAGTTGAAATGTTCGAACAGACGTTGGTGTAATGCCAACAAATGAGTGATTGGATGGTGAAGCTTTTCATTTTGATTTGTGCTGATTTAGAATTGTCATGGTTGTGTTTTACAGATCCTCGAGAATCTGAAACTTTCCGGCCGGTGGACATGCATCATGGAATGGAAGTGCGCCGAGGGCTTTCCAAGGGACCAGTTTGCCCAAGCTTTATATGATAGAAGCAACTTGTCCCGGTGAAATTCTCAACATGCTTGTACATGTATGTTACTTTGATTAGAATGGACATTTGAACTGTTATATGATTATATAATGTTATCAGTCACTTTGCTTTCAAGGCTGAGAGAATCTTCCATGGGACTGGTGCGCTGGCAGTACTGAAGTTTGTTTGTTTTGCTAATTCATTAGTTTATAAGTTTGGTAGGTATGTTCAAAGTTTGTTGTCTGTTTGGTGTATAATTTATGACCCTTTTAACTCAAAACAAAATTACTTGTTTGAATGTACTAGTTCTCTAACTTAGAAACATTTTATAAATTTCTTAATTTTAATCATATTTAAAAATTTCCAGAAAAATTCGATTTCCATTTCCACAAAAAAAAAAGTCGTGTTAATTTTTGGAAGTGGAACATAAAGATAGGTTTCATTGATAGTTCAAATGACTAAACTGTAACTTAGGGAGATGTTATGACTTATAAATTGGGATGGCAATTGGGCAAATGAAAATGGATATTGGTTCCCCAATCATACCCATTCCCTAACCCCTTCCCAATAACAATTTGAGGGAAATGTGGATGGGGAATTGGGGGGAGATATCACCATCCCTCCACATTTTTCTCAATCCCCAATTCATATATTTTCCGGGTTTCTTTAGTTTAACTATGTTTGATTTAAAATTTGAAATTCTTAATGTATTAAAATTTAGTCATTCAAATTCAAATAAAAATTACATAATACAAATAAAGTTTTATTTACATAAGGGGAATTTGGGGAAATAAATATCTAAATTTAGAGAGTTTCTTCTTCCACTGCTCAAATAAAGTGAAATGCTGTCCACTTGTTTGTTTACACTTTATTTTAATTTTATTTTGTTAATAACAATTTTAACAATTTTAACGTGAATTAAATTTATTAAACAAAACGAAAAAGTTCCAAACCTTTTTGGAGTGATTACATACCACTCAAATGTAATCATATTAAAATTTAAGTCTTGTTATATTATGATTACATTTAATTTATAAGCGATAACATTCCGGTGCATCATATACCGGTGTACAGAAACGTACCGAAGAAGAGGCTAGGGTAGGCCGGGGTGGGCTTAAGCCCACCCTAGCCCAACTTAAAAAATTAAAAAATTAAAATTTAGAAAATTATGAGAATATATAATACCATTCAATTTTTTTTAGATCAAAGCAGAGTTAATTGATGCTTGCTGTTCCTCTTTTTATATATATATATATATATATATATATATATATATATTCCATTTTTAATTTGACTCACACACCCACCACTTGAATAAAAAAGAGAGATTTAATAATAAGTAATGTTATACAATCCAAATAATTAACCCAAATTTCAATTCAAATGATGTGACAAATGAGTTGTCATCACCACACACAACATGAGATGATGTGGTTAATAAAAAAATCACTTGCCACATCATTTGGATTTAAATTTGGCTAAATTTTTAGGTTAGCCTCTCTCATTCTCTAAATTTGGCTTTAACCTCTCTTTTCGAAACAAATTGATTTTCAAACAAGAGGGTATGATTCGAACCCACAACCTCTTAGATGTAGGTGTGATGTACTTACCATTGAGTCAACTCCATCTTGTCCATGTTTATCTAATTTATAGATTATTAACTTTATATTATCATATTTGGCTCAATCTTTTTTTCAACATGGAAAAAAAACCTTAGTCTTCAAACAAGGTATGTTTTGTGATTTTATATTTTCATATTGAAATATAAAACTTTATTATAGAAATCTACTACTTAAATCTACTACTATATATATATATATATATATTATATATATATAGTTATCGATTTATATATATAGTTATCGATTTATTGAAATCTAGAACTATATTCTCATTTGCTTTTTTTAAGCGGAAGCGGAAAGGAAGACTCACCTGAGCCCAACATAAATTTGAAAAATTGTATTTTATTTTCTTTTGTTAATGAATTTATTTAAAATATATATTTTGCGGGGAAATGCTGACTATGTCCCTTTACTATGTGCATCTTTATTTTCCAATTTATTAAAAATTAGGTATGGATATTGACACCTATAAAACTTATTAGTACACTCATTTTTTATAAATATACCTATGTCTAAAATTTTAAAAATAAATATTACTATAAACAATCATCGTAATACCAATAGTACCCTCATTGAAATAAATATATTCATTTTAATACATATTATTTATAAATATTGATCTTAAATTATTATTATACCCAATTTATAGAAAAGAAAATCATATTATTTTTGGAATCAAATCCTCTTTTAATAATGGTCCAATTTACTTTTGTAAATATCTCGAATGTAAGAGCCTTATAAAATTGAATATATAGAACAGTATATAGGGTCAAGAGATTTTCAATATGAAATTTTCTTATTTATACTGCTATCTTAAAAAAACTTACTGATATCTACGACTATCTTAAAAAAAACTTGTTGATATTTATAGCCATTGTTAAAAAAAAATTGTTTATTGATAGAGTTTATAACTATAAATAAAAGAAAGATAAAAAAAATATGATAGTCATGTGATGATGAGAATGTTTGATACTTGAAATAAAATTATAGTTTAAATAGGGTTTTATCATAAAAATTAGGGTTTATCATATGTTAGGGTTTATTATAAGTTTTTTTTTGAAAGGTAAATTTTTTTAATAAAAAAATATAATTGAAGATATAAGTGTAATTAATGAGTGTATATAGTATTTTATTTATTTTTAATTAAAGTTAATTTGTCATTATTGGTAAATTTCTATTTGGATATTTTTGTAATTGATTTTTTTATAAATTATAGGTGTACTAATAATTTAATGGGTATCAATATCAACACCCTTAAAAATTTATTCGTACTGTCGAAATTTACATTAAAAAAAATTTCTAGCCCACCTTAGTGTCGAATCCTGGTTACGTAAGTTAAGACATTAAACTACTTTATCATTGAATTATTAATTTCTCATACAAGTATTTATTTTCCTATCTCTCACATATAATAATGTTAAACAATATTCAAAATAAAAAACATAAGTTAAATGGATATCTAGTTTTTATTTATTTATTTGAAGCTTGTGAATGGATATTTAATAGGTTGTTGTTTATGGTTCATGATTACAAGTTTTTTTTAGGCCAAATGCTTGCATTGACCACCGATTACAATCCATATCACTTTCAAAAGGTAACTCGTACCTACTTCTCAAAATCACTTTCAAATCTTATCAGATTATCAATTAATCATTTTTGAAAGTTTTACCAAACATCATTTTATGTCAAAATTATAAAATAAGTTGATTTTAAATTTTTAAAAGTAATACCAAACCATCCATTATATATCCAACACCATAACTTTGTCACTTTATTTTTAATATTTTAATGTTTAATTTTCGATCATGTTGTCCTTACAAGTTTGCAACGATTCCAACTATGAAGGCCTTAGGGACATTTTAGGTATCAAACTTTTTTCAAAATAAGATAATACATCAACTCTGTTAAGTCTTTGGGGGTATTAATGTATAATACCCAAACTTTTTCATCCGAGTGTATCTTGCACAAACCTCAATACGTGGATTGTAATTTCTCTTATTTTCAATTTGTTTTTTATTTTTAGTTAGTAAAAAAAAAAATCGAGTCTGACAGAGTGTACCAGAACTGACTAGAATTTTTGGTTTATCACTTGAATTTGATGAAAAGGTAATTTAATATTTCTATATGACCTTTACATGCAGATGCAGATGCAGAGGTCCTGGCCTCCTGCCTCCTGAGTCCTGACTTGAAAGTTGAAAATATGCAATTGAATGAGAGCCCAATTCACGTTTCCTGCCAAACTTTATTTCATATTAATTCATTATCAGAATCAGATCTACTGAAATATAAGAATTGATAATACATCGGTA
The DNA here is from genome assembly GCA_033220585.1 of Dipteronia sinensis. Lineage (NCBI taxonomy): Eukaryota > Viridiplantae > Streptophyta > Magnoliopsida > Sapindales > Sapindaceae > Dipteronia > Dipteronia sinensis. Next base: position 29,334,635 of record CM065642.1, read on the forward strand.
AAGAGTGATATTACTGGCTCACTATCAAATCCTATTTTAAATTATTTTTTATTTTATTTAAAAAAAAAATCATCTTCTATGGAACTGGAAGTGGAAGTGCCGTTGTGGGTGCAAGATTTAACGTAAGGAGTTCCAAAGCTCTAATAGTTTAAATGCTGAGGCTAATCAGGTTTCGTGATTGATGTAGGGGGCTGTTATTCATGGGAAGTTGTAGCTGCTGGTCGGGCATTGGGTGAATATCTTGCTCTCACGAAGGGGTTGTGTCTTGCCCTTGAAGGTGGTTTCAGGTTGAAGTTGATGTTGTCAGTGTGGTGGCTGCAGGTATCAAAGATATTAATAATTAAAGTCTTGTTTTCTGAAATTGGAGTTGTGATGGGAATGAGGATGGTTGTAAGACTTTGCATGGTAATTATAAGGCACTAATTATCTATTTTTATAACTCGAAGGGGTCTCCTCTTAGATGTAACTACGTGGGAGACAAAGATTAGATGTAAGACAAAATATTCGTTGATTGCCGTGGTTGGAACTTGGAAGCCTACAAGTAAATAAGGGGTCATGATATCAAAACTATTAATAATATAAAAATAAATCTGCTTTTATATACATTTCATTCCTTTTTTATCCGAGGAAAAACGAAAGAAGTGGGAAACTGGAATTGTGAGATACCAAATGATAAAAACTAAAAAATTATAGTACTAAAATGTAAAAAAAAAATTCTTTAATTTTTTATCATTTTTAACTGTAATTTTTTTTTTCAGTAGGCCCCCTCTGGCCTCCATTGGGTCAGCCCCCGGAAGTGAGAGCATCTTCAATACAATAATGAATTGTGAAAAAAATTAAATGCCAACTAGGACAAATAGACATTGTGTTCAAATATGTCTCTCTTATGTTGTTGTTGCTACTCAATGTCAAACTGATTTGGTAAAAAAATAATAATAGACACTATCAGGTTGAATGTCAGCTTTTATAGGCTCGTCTATCAAGTAGAATTCTATGCCCCATATGAAACAATTCTCTTGATATCGTTGACATGTCAACAATTATTGAAATGCAAGCCATTTTTTACATTGGAGATGCTCTGAAGAAAGCCTCTTTCGTTGAAGTTGTGGGTTGGACTATGTTTCCAAACTTAAATTCCGAATTATTGTAATATTAAAAAAAAAAAAAAAACCTCCTTTGTTGAAATCTAACGAGGCCGATCAGATTCAAATCTATAGAGGAGACGTGCCTTCCATGAATTTGATTTTTTTAATGGTAATGTAATATGACTAACCTATGGTCATTTAATTTGAAATTCACATACTAAATAGTATTGGAGAGTTTATGATAATTACTTGTAATTTTTAAGGATTTTTCTTTCCTTTTCGTTTCGAAATACTACATGCGGTGATAGACCAGCAGAGATTCAAAATTGAGATATTATCGTACCCAATTGGTAATAACGTTTTTCCAATTAAACCATATTGAATAGTCGTCATCATGATTTTTCTTGAGTAAGTAATGTTAGTTATCTGAACTTGTGATGTGATGTGATGTGATGTCACGATTTCTTTTGACTCACAATTAGATTTATATTATTTTATTTATCAATTCTCAGTTGAATGAAATTTTATGGACGTTGATATTAACCTAAATTTATCAATTATCAATTATTATAACATTATAATTTACTTATTTACCTTAAAAAAACATTATAATTATTATAAAGGAATTGCACAAATAATCCTGGAATTTAGTCAATATCACACGCAATGACAATCTTTTAGTAAAATTTCATAAACCTCCCTTAAATTTTATTGACTAACACTCTGAATCTTGACCGACAATCATGTATTCATGTCAAAATTAGAAAGGCAAAATGATCATTTCGGAAGGGGCGAGCATTACCCCTCCCAGTATGTTGATATGTATCTATTTATTAATTATTAATTAAATATTTATCTTTATAATAGTTAAAATTTTCAACCCTTAATTAATTACCTGGACATGTAAAAATAGGGGAAGGGTTGAACAAAAATGAACTCTTCTAAGGGGTAAAAGTTTTCAACCCTTAATTAATTACTGGACATGTAAAAATTATTTACTTAATTTTTTTAAAACTATTTATTTATTTTAAACTATTTATTTATTTAATGAATCATATTTTTATTTAGTTTTTTATTTTTATTAAAGTTTATAAAGTTTTTGGTTAAAAGGTAAAAAATAAATAAAGTATAAAATAATATAACTATGGACATTTTAGGTATTTTAAAAGTCAAATTTAAATCTTGGGGTGTTTGTGTATAATAAAGAAATTTCTATTTAAGTGTAACTTGCCTAAACCTCAAGGGGTTCAGGTCCAATTTGCTCAACAATAAATGATTTTAATTATAATAATTAAAAATTACATAGAAAGTAACAAATACATTAATTGCACCGACAAAAACACAAATTTTGTTAAATTATCTTTGAGGACCTTTTTAATTGATTTTAAATGCATAGATTTACTAAATCGGTAGTCGGTACCTGTGCCCTTGATCTAACATTCGCTTACCCACCTTTAATCCTTATAGGTGTGTTTGGTATACGGACGGGACGAGACTGGATTGGATAGGATTGGATAGGACAAGACATGCCAGTTGTTTCATATTGTGTTTGAAATGTCTGAGACAGAATTGTTGACTGTACTGTTATGTGTTTGGTATGGCTGGAATATGACGGGACAAGAGGTTCAAATAACCATAGTGCCCTTATTGTTATTGAAAAATATTTTAATTAATAATTTTACAAGATTATTTAAGATGGATGGTTGGGATTAACTTAATAAATTTTCAGATATTAATTATTTTCCAGATTGGATCTCCACCGTCCATCAATCACCATCATGATTGATTAATTATTTTCAGATATTAATGATTGATGGACGGTGGAGACGGTGGAGATCTAATATGGGATTGGTCTCCACCAACATTCATCCTAATAATTTTTTCTTGTTCTTAAATCTGGAAATTCCATCAAAAAATCTGGAAAATCAGATGTCATCAAATCAAAAAACAAAACAAATATGAAAACAAATCAAAAAACCCAACAATAAAAAAAATCAGATTTCATCAAAAAATCTAGAAAAAAATTGAAAACAAATCAAAAAACACAAGAACCAAAAAATCTGGAAAAAAATTGAAAACAAATAAAAAAACCCAACAATCAAAAAATCATACTTCATCAAAAATCTGGAAAAAAAATTGAAATAAAAATAAAAATTACACAACAATCATCGTCAACATCAAAAACCCCAATAACCATCGTCAACACCAATCAAACTCAGATCGCCGAAGATCGCGGCGATTCGGCGGTGTAAAGCAAACCAGGGCGATCGATTGTTTGGAGAGAAGAACACCGATCGATTGTCAAGCAAACCAGGCCGGCGACGAGTTGCGGCGGTTTGGAGAGAAGAACACTGATCGATGCGCGGGCAAACCAAGCCGGCGACGAGTTACGGCGGTTTGGAGAGAAGAACACCGATCGGGTTGGGGTTGGAGAGAAGAGAGAAGAGAGGAGAGAGGAGAGAGGAGAGAAAAAAGTTAGGGTTTTAATTTATATAGATGTAATTTTTTGAAAGTTTTAAGGGTAAAGAAGTCTTTTCTAGACTTGTCCTATGGCCATGGACAAGTTGGCCGAGGGTGTAGGGTGGGACAGTTTTTTAGGATTTTTGTCCCACTCTGTCCCATCCAGTCCCACACTAAAATGGCGCCAAACCTGGGACAAGAACAAGTTGTCCCACCTTGTTCTGTCTCGTTCCGCGTACCAAATGCACCCTATAGAGCTTTTCACCTACCGATTTCTTGATATAACTTATAAATTTATTTATCAATTTTTGGATCATAATTCAAGGGACGTATTTACCCAACATTTCTTAGATTTTGATCAAAAGACTGACAGATAAATTTGTATATAAGGTTATATCGTTTGTAGATGAGAAACTATATATATATAATTCTAACTGTTGGGCTAGTTTAGTATTGTTGTAGCTTTTGAAATAATCAATATTAACTGTGATGAAATTAACGTGTAAAGGAATTAAAGAATTATTTAATTCAAATGTCAAAATAATAATATTTATATAACATGTAATTCAAATGTTAAAAAAATAAATATAAATATCTATTTTTTTTATAATTCACATTACTTACATGTGTATTAATTTTGGTAAGTAGGTATAAAGTACTAGATCTTCTCTTATTTGTAACTTTTTTTGTGTGGTTCTAAATGTACTTCTATTTCATGTATTTATGGAGAAGATAAAAAATATAGTCTTTAAATTATTAAACAGTAGATAAAAAAAAGTATAAACAATAAATAAAAATAACCATTTAAAAATAATTATCAAATAATAATAATAAATGTATACTAATGCTAGACAATCCAAAAAACTTTAGCTCAAATCCCAACTAAAATGATGTGGTTTGTTCATTAACCACATCATCCCATGATTTATGTGATATTAACAACTTACTTATCATATCATTTGTGTTGAATTTTAGACTAATTATTTGAGTTGTATACCATTATTCATAAATTTATATAAAATAAGGTTATGATAAAAGTAACTTTATATTAAATTAACAAAAATAATTTGGTATTTTAATAAATTCATTAAATCTCACTTTCTAAAAGTAATCACTTGCCTACTTTTAAAAACTCAGAGCATCTCCAATGCAGACGTGATTTGTGAAAAAAAAAAAGAGATATCACATATGATAAATAGATATTCCGTTAATAATTGTGTCTCCAATGCAACCGTGTATATTCAACCTTAAGCTGACATGGTAAAAAAAAAATAGACATTGGATTGACTCATCAAATATTTAAAATCGACATTAATTTTTCATCTATTTTTGGTAAGGAAATAAAATAAAAAAGAAAATAGGAAATAAAATTGGACATGTCATTGAAATAAAATTGGACACGTCATTAAAACAAAATGTGTTTTAAACGGAAACATTGGAGACCAAATTTTAAGTTGATTGTCTATCAAGTCAATATTTATGCCACATAGAAAGCAAGTCTCTTGACATTGTTGCCATGTCAACAATTATTTATATGCAAACCATTTTTACATTGGAGATGCTCTCAAATTATTAAATGATTATTTTTGGAAACTTTACTAAATAATTTTCATATCAAAATTATTAAATAGTCAAATTTGAATTTTTCAAAAATAATAACAAACTGGATACAAACTATAACATCTTTTCTTTTCTTTTTTTTGAAACAAAAATTATCTACCGATTCATTACCCAAACCACAAAAACATCTATTTTCATTTTTATATTTATTATCTGGTGACTTCATTTCCATCGACCTCTTCTTTTCATATCTTCATTGAAAAAACTTGATATTGAAATTGAGTTGTGATTCCCATTGATTGCTGAAAATTTCGTGACTAGAAAGGAATCTCGTCGATGATTGAAAATCGTTGTGGTTTGTGGGTTGATAATTTTATTGATTATTATCGGTCGATGATTCCATTGATGATTGTGTTTAGATGTTAAACTTAGAATCTAATTCGTGTTTTGTTGGTCGTGGATCATATGATTAATTTATTTTTATTTTTCTATATATTTTCACACTTCACACTTCACATACCCATTTTACTCCTTGACTTTCCCAATTTCTCTGCTTCAATTAAGATCAAGTGATCTTTATATATGTATACGAATCATCTATTGATAAGAATAGTAATCATATGGAGAAATTATAGTTTCATAAAAAAAAAAGGTCAATTGAAAATTTGAAATTAGGGTTCTTCAAAGATAGAGGGCAAACAACATGTACATACTAGAGATAGAGAGAGAAGCCAACGAAAGTAATATTACCTTAAAATTAATTTAATTTAAATTTTTTGTTTATTATTTAAAAAATAATATTAAAATTATAATTATAATAAAGGCATTTCATAGTTTATAAATTAGTTATAGGCAAGGAACTAAATATCGAATGATATGACAAAATATATATCTGTCGTCTGTCGATATATTCATATTTTGGAGGAACCGATATCGAAACATGTAAATATCCAATATCTGACAAAATATCCGGCCGATTTCAAAATATCTACAAAATTATCCCGATATTTCCGAAATTATGTGAATTTCACCTTAAAAATCTATGGATATTTTACAAATTATTAAAAAATATATGTTTTAAATTTTAAACACTTAAATTATTGTTCAAAAAACATATATTGAAAATTATTTTAGAAAAAACATTACCAAATTTATAAACATTTATAACACAATAATCAATAGTAAAATTATTGAAGTAGAATTATACAAAGAGTGAATGTGTAAAACATGTCCTGCTATCTTTTGATAAAGTTGAAAGCAATCTGAAAAAAAAAACACCTTAATTATGGATGGAAACAGTGCTCTATCATTGCGTGCAATAAGAGTTCGCATATTATCACAAACGACATCATCTTCAGCATGAGAAAGAAATTGGTCCACATTTGCTTTAATCAACACAAAACAAAAGAACCGCTTTGTCTATTCTAAGTTTAAAAAACATGTTTATTATTATTATAATATAAAGTTGAAACTTAGGGGTATGGCTGTTGAAAAAGATAAAGTAAATGAAACTGATTTTATGCATCTATTTTAAGTAGATGCTGAAGCAATAGACGATAATGAGAATCCTTTTTTTGACTGGGTTAGACCTGCCTACTTGAATGACGAAGAGAGAAATCATGATTCACATATTGCTTCTCATACTCGAGACATGAGAATAAATGTTGAACAAATTATTAGAGAAGAAGTTGATATAGATCGTGGAGTTAATGTTAGTAGCTACTCTGATAACCAACATACCTCTGATGGAAATAGTATGTGGAGGAAAAGATGATGCAGATGGTGGGGATGGTGGGGATGAGGGAAGAGGTTGGGATGCTGATGCAGCCAGATGAAATGCTGGTGCAACAAGCTGGGATGTTCATACATGGGGTTAGGATGCTGGTGCTGTATGATGGGATGCTAGTGTATGTAATTTTGATCAAAATCGTGATAGACAACAAGTAGGAATGATTCAAATTGATAAAGATTCTTTGACTATGACTCTCTCCTCAATGAGTATGGACACAAACAATAGTTCTTTGGATGATTCGCAGACATGTCAGGTTCCTAGGTACCGTATTATGGTAGTTTTGATGGCTACAATATATTTGATTATCGTTCGCTACAAATGCCATATGCAATACATATGCATGCAGATCAACAATATCAACCAAGTTAGGTAAATCCAAACTACCTAATTCATGGATCCGTTGGAATAGATCACACAACATATACGTGGCATATTAATAACTACTTTGAAAACTATGCAAGCACATTTATCTGGGAAAATTATTGTTTGAATCAAGATGGAAATGTACCTTATGTCTTTGAACCACCAAATGACTCATTTTGGTATTACATTTCAGACATACAATGTATTATGTATGAATTATGATATAAGAGTAATACTATACAATCCAAAAAAAATAATCCAATGACAAGGCCAGTGAGTTGTCATCACCGTACAAATCACATAATGATACGGTGAATGGACAAATCACTTGATACATCATTTATGGATTGGTTTTTGGGTTAATTTTTTGGGTCCTCTAGAATTAGTGACGAAAGAATCATGTAACTATATTTTTTTTTATGATAATTTTGTTTATTAAATATTTAATTTTTTTATATTATACATAATATTGTAAAAGTGAAATAAGATATTATTCTATTAAATACTTAATTTAAAAAACTATATTCATGCTCTATCTATGTTATAATTTATATTAGGTTCATAACTATGCTAATTTATTGTTAAAATATGATACATTTTATGTATATTACTTGTTTAAGATTGCACTAAATTTTTACAAAAAAAATTCTAACTTTAGATGTAAATATCCATTTGTTTTTTCAAATTTTGATAAAATATCCACCGATATTGATATTGTTATTGAAATATCCATAAATTTGAAAGCCTGATATTGATACTGATACCGATATTTTCTTCCTTGGTTATAGGTAAAATTTAACAACCGTTGATGGATTTCAATAGATGTTAGTATAATTATGCTGCGTGCAATATTGACTAAACTTTAGAATGTTAATATTGACTAAACTCTAGAATGTTTGTGCAATTTTTACCTTATTATAAACCATCAGAAGTTTTCAAGTCAGTACATACTGATATAATTTCATCAGTGCGTTGGATGTGGACTATTAGATTTACATACTTTGACTCAAAGTGTATGCACTTGTCAAAACTTCTCCATAATCAGTGGTACACATACAACGCACTGATATAACTTATATCAGTGCGTACCGAGGAGAAAAGCACCGATAAACCATACATTATAAGATAATCTATAAAAAAAGAAAATTAAAAAAATGAAAGTGCTTAGAGATGGAGGGGGAGATAATACATGGCTTCAATTAGACCAGCAGGAGCAAATGGGTATTAACAATTTGGCATGGATTTGATATGACTCACCCACACCACAGATTAAAGAGCCAAGCCGTTTCATTTCCTTACATCTACCTCACGAACATCACACAACACTCCCTTTGTCCAAAACCATCACTCTCCTCCTCAACTCTCCTTCAAAACAATGACAAACTCCTATGTGGGTTTCTTTGTACCACTCAGTTCCAACTCATTACTTGTGTTCATTATCAAGACAATTAACTTGACTCGCTAAACACCCTTTTTCTCATTCTTTTCAAGTTTTCATCAGTTACCCAGTTGGTGATTCTGTGTGTTTTTATCATTGCCTTTGTGTTTATGGGATTTTGAGCTAGCTTTTCTATCTGGGTTCTTGATTGGAGGTCATATTCTGGTGTTTTGCTTTCAGGGTATTGCTAAGAATGATGTCAATGGCATGCCATAATCTTGATTTTGGAACAAGTGTACTTGATTTGGTAGCTTGTGGATGTTCTTCTAATTCTTCCATTGATAGGTCTTCTGTTAGAAACCATGCAAAGACGGTTTCTAGGAGTAGTAGTCGTAGAGGCCGAGGCCGTGCTGTTAGGAGATTGGTCTGTTGTAGGCAAAACCTTGCTCAGTGCCGTGTTTATTCTACCAAAACACCTGATACTCTGCTTAATGGTTTGCATCACTAACCATTATTTTTTCATTCAATATTTTGGAATTTAAGATTCTGGTTTCCTTTTCAATTCCTAAGTGCAGTTTATATCTATTATGGTGCCTTTATTTTTATTTTTTTCTTTCCAATTTAGTACCTTGTTTATTGGTGAGGGTTGTATTTGTTTTAGCATAACATGGTTTGAATTTGGTTTAATGCAACATTGTTCTCTCTATTGATATCATGTTGGATTGAAATTGCTAATTCGTTTTGCATGTGGATTCAACACAGGAGTTGGTCAAGGTCCTCCAACAGTGTCTAATTCGAAGAAAGAGTCAAGAACCCTGATTTCTCTGACAAATTTATTTGAAGTTGTTGCTGATGACCTCCGGGTTCTCAATCAAAATCTCCAGTCAGTGAGTATCTATTGCAGACATCTTATGTTGGCTGATGTTGAGGATTGTAGATATTTTTACTTCTGGCATGATGTTATGTAGTGTTCCTAAATATGCTGAAATGTCCTCAATTTTTTTTTCTTTTGGTGGAAAGTATGTTTGATGCTGGTTGATGGAGTTTTGTATTTGTTAATATAAGTATGTATTTATAAAAATCCATTACTATTGCTGTTCATCATTTAAATCTTAATCCAAATATTATCTTCTTGTTTTCATATTGAATTGTAAGTCATATTATATATATCTGATGATGATGTTTGGTAGATTGTAGGTGCAGAAAACCCAGTTTTGATGTCTGCAGCTGAGCAGATCTTTGGTGCTGGTGGTAAGAGGATGAGACCAGCTTTGGTGTTCCTAGTATCAAGAGCAACCGCGGAATTGGTTGGGTTGAAGTAAACAACATTCAGGATTCTTTCTTAGATACTTAGGCAAATAATGTAAAACAAATAGGAGACTTATATTGTTCACTGCTTTCCTTCAGGGAACTTACCAAAGAGCATCGTCGTTTGGCTGAGATCATTGAGATGATCCATACTGCAAGTTTGATACATGATGATGTATTAGATGAGAGTGACATGCGAAGAGGTACATTTATAAATTACGTCAAGTCTCTTTTAATTTGTTATTGCTACCTTCTTGTGCTGTGCCCTTTCAATATGCACCTATTCAAGATGAACCCTACCTATTTCCGCATATCCAACAAGAACACGCATTTCATCCCATTGCCAGCACAAAAGAACATTTCTGTAGCTAATTCTATTTTGGAGTGTCTGTGCACACCTACCATTTGTGTCAAATGCCGATGCTTTTGTGTTTGATTGGACTTAGATTGCTATTTTTAATACATATATATATATATATTAATATACATATATATATATATATATACATATATATATATATATATATATATATATATAAGGAAGTTAATACAATTTTCATCTGAAATGTCAAATGTGTGATAGGAGTTTTTTTCAGGTCTTGAGCACTCCAACTTAGTCATTGTTTAATTTGAGCTTCTACTACCTCATCTCAACTTTTGCTCCTGAATTAAGTTTCAATTGGGAGGATGGCTAAGGAGTGCTTTAGAATAAATCTCCATAATCATGTCAAAATCTTGGGAGCACAATAAATCCTTGTGGATATTTAAAAGCTAGTGCCAGGTGTATAGTATTCTGGTAATGTAAATGGAGTCGATTAATGTAATCCATGATCGGTCCCTATTGCATCTAAATATCTAATATTAAGAGTTCATTTTAGGATACTAAAAGCTGAAGTGTATTTATTTTAGGAGTTCCTTTCAACAAGATGGAATGATTATTTTACCGTGGAAAGTCTTCGTGCATGCTACATAGATAACTTTGTCTTCTTGGTACTGCAGCCATTATCTCCGTTCTCCTTAATGTAAGTTAAAGACCAGACTAATTTGTTTACCACAATGAGTATTGTGATGGAGAGTTAAAATGATTTTTCACAATAGGTGCGAATTGAAGGTGAAGTTGGAGGAGTTGGGAGAAGGCCATACAGTAAATGTATGACCAGATTGAAAATAGATATAAAACAGCAGTTAATGGACATGTTGGTACAAAAGATAGTGATATAGATGCATTTAAGTCCAGTGAAATTGGTTTGATTGCTAATGGGAGTTGGTGCTTAAATAGAGGAACCTAGAAAAGTAAAACAGAGGTGGATTCTATTGGCAAGATTGCTAGATTAGAAATAAATGATGTTCACATAAGACCTAATGGCCTAGATCTTATTGCAAAATGCAGAGGTATCTCAAGTACTGGGTTCAAACATGGAGGGATGAGAAGGAACAACTCCTTTGGTTTGTCCAACAATTAGAGCAGAGAAAAAGAGAACCATCAGAATATAAACTTTTCAAAAACTTAAGTAAATAAAATCTTTAGAAAGATTTGATAAGTTCAAAGAACTTTTTTTATTTTTAATGATATCTCTTTTGTTGTTTATGAATTAATATTTTGGAAAATGGTTATTAGTTTACAGCATGGTATTTGATTTTAATTGACCCGTAGTCTCGTAAATCACCAGTTGCCCCATTTGACATAAAGTGATAAGAACCAGGCTCCGACTGTAAACAGCCATTGTGCTTCTATACCAGTTGAGCTTCAAATTTTCATATTTTCCACATATTATTATGTTTTTCCCAACAGTTTTAGACTTTTATTCCTTGATAAATCTCTCTTATCGAACTAATTACTATTTATGACCAGGGAAGGAAACTGTTCACCAATTGTATGGAACAAGAGTTGCGGTACTGGCCGGGGACTTCATGTTTGCTCAGTCTTCGTGGTACCTTGCAAATCTTGAAAACCTTGAAGTTATTAAGCTCATCAGTCAGGTAATGCAAGAAAATCCATCAGTTTTTATACTCCAAAAAATCATTGTCCACTTTTGATGGTTGCTCTGGATGCTTCTTTTCTCAAATTAAGTTTTTCGAGGCATCAGAAATTGAGTGCACATGGTGATATTCTTGTGAAACATAGTGTATATGTAATCTTCATTAGGGATATGGCAGGTTATCAAAGATTTTGCCAGCGGTGAAATAAAGCAAGCATCGAGCTTGTTTGACTGTGACGTCGAGCTTGATGAGTATATGCTCAAGAGTTACTATAAAACTGCCTCCTTAATAGCTGCCAGTACCAAAGGAGCTGCCATTTTTAGTGGGGTTGACAGCAATGTGTCCAATCAAATGTATGAATATGGTAAGAATTTGGGTTTATCCTTCCAAATTGTAGATGACATATTGGATTTCACACAGTCAGCAGAGCAGCTGGGGAAGCCAGCAGGCAGTGACCTCGCAAAAGGGAATTTGACAGCGCCGGTGATTTTTGCTTTAGAGAAAGAACCAAAATTGAGAGAGATCATTGAATCTGAATTCTGTGAGACTGGTTCACTTGATGAAGCCATTAAATTGGTTAAGTCTTGCGGAGGCATAGAGAGAGCACAAGAATTAGCAAAAAAGAAGGCTGATCTTGCAATTCAGAATCTTCAAGGTCTTCGTCGGAGTGCCTTTCGAGTGGCTCTGGAGGAAATGGTGATGTATAATCTTGAACGGATTGATTAGTACTTAGAATTATTACGAATACAAGCTACTGCATCGCTGATGAGTTTTCTTAGGCATAAGGAAAATAAGGCTCGACAGTAAAGTGTATGCTAGAACGAGATACGCCCTCGCTGAACATCAATAAAACATGCCGAAGACAATTGTGGCAAATGCTTCTTGTATATTCATGAAAGGTATTGAGCTATGACCTCAGCTCATAACAAACCTGTTTATTGAATCACAGGTATTTTACTTGATTCTGATCAAAATTATTTTTAACTGTTGTTGTACAATAATTTTTGCTGATGTCGACTTGTTGTACAATAATTTTTTTCTGAAGTCATCAGTAATGTCAACTTATATTATCAGCCTTTTTTTAGGATGTATTAAGATTTAAGAGTGACGACTTAAGCTCATAATACTGTATGGTATATACACGAACATGTAATTGCTTTTTGTTTGGTGCTAGTTTAGAAGCTAGTTAATTAACATTGTTAAGTATAAGAAGTTTATCATTCAATGTTGCTTGATGGTAAAGAGAGTTTATTCATCATGACAATATCTTAGGTGCGAACCATCATGCACGCTAGTGGTATAAAGTATGAGAAGTTCGATACATGCTAGCTTCTTCTCAATTTGGCACACTGAAGTTGATATGTTCATCTTGGGAGCCGTACCATTTTCATGGTCCTGGGTTGAATTTAAATGAATTGGATGGGTTTACATTTACTAGATTGATCGCAATTTGTATCAGAAAACATATTCAAAATTGTCAGAAATCAGAAATCTGAAGACACTGAAGCAGTGGAGCTCAAATGGGCTGCTATGATTCCCGATAAGTAAACGGTACATCCGGAGGAAATAGCTCCACAAGCCAGGTTTTCTCTTAAAAGAGAAGGGGTTCTGACTTGTGACTTGTGACATCACAGGCCTCATTATGGTCATTCAACTGCCATCCATACACATTTTCTACTATGTATTAAAAGATTCCTGTCCCTAGCTGCATAGTCCATGCAAACCATCCTGTCAAAATGAATTCTACTAATATGCAACCCATATCCCAAAAAAGAATCCAAGCAAGAGATTCTAAAATCACTATATAGATTCATCAAAAACCTCACTTTACATTTTACATTCTCTCCTAAATTCATTATAAATTCTAACAATAGTGTTTTACAAACATCTTGTACAAGGAAATCTTTCAACCAAAATGTAAATTACCTAAATCTTCATATAGTTTAATTAATTCTAGGAGCACATCACCTTTTAGTAGAACCCATTTCACATTAGTAGTAGGGGGTTTCGAGTCTCACAATACGTATTTTATAAGCAAGTGTCAGAAGTTTTCTAAGTTGTCCTTCAATAATGTTGGAGTAGATAACCGGGTCAGGTTCTGATAGATCCCTGACCCATTTATTAAAATAAATGGGTCAAAATTTATTGTAATAATTAAAAAAAAATTAAAAAAAATTTGAGATTTCACTCACAGGTAGCTTGATACACTTACGTCGTCGTTTTGAGAAACCAGCATTGACCTCACTTGGCAACTTGAGTGAGTGACAGGGTAGAGATGGGAGGATGGAGAGTGAAAGCAAAAGAAGCCCTAAAACAAGTGTCCATAACGGCTCGATTTCTGTGTTTGCTCCACGTCACCAACAACTACCTCTTCTCTCCTACACTCGTATGTATTCTTCATTATCAATTATGAATTCATCATTCCATTTACTCTGTTAATTCTTCTTCTTTTCTGCTTTCCTTCCAGGTTTACGGTCCTAGCATGCTCCCCACCTTGAATTTGACCGGCGACGTCGTCTTATCCGAACACTTTTCTCACAGATTCGGACGAGTCCGACCCGGAGATTTGGTTCTGCTTCGGTTGCCGGTCGACCCTGCCAAGATTGCTGTCAAACGCATTGTTGGCATGGAAGGTGATAGAGTCACTTTCTTCGACTCCAACGCTACCGACCTTCTTCAAACCCTCGTGGTCTGTACATTCATTTTTAGAGAAATTGCCTTTCATAGCTATCAATTTCTTATATTTTTTTTTATCATATTGTCATTGTTTTACATTTTTGGATTTTGACGGACAGGTTCCAAAGGGGCATGTCTGGATTCAAGGGGATAACCTGTATGCTTCCCGCGATTCACGACATTTTGGGCCTGTTCCTTATGCTCTTATCCAGGGGAGAGCATTTTTAAGGGTACTGTTTATATTCAGACTACATTTTTGTCATAATTGGTTGCATTTTTTATGGGTTCAAAATTGTCATGAATTGCATTACCTTTTCATGGAAAATGCAGATGATTCAAGGGTATAATGATGTCTTACGTTACTGTTTTCTATCTTGTTTACTTAAGCCAGTAATCATGTGTAGAATTAGGAATTGCAATAATATAACGATTGTGGAAGATATTTAGACCAAAGTACGACTGTAAAACAAATTTATTTGATCTGTTTTGTGGATGTGAAATACACAAATTAAAATGTCTCATTTACATCATATAACTACAGGTCGATAACATGCTACTGATGCGACTACCATTTATCTTTTATTCTTTTTCATTGTTTTCTTATAAGTGTACTTTGAAGTGTCTTTTTTAACTTGGTCTTTTGTCAACAGGTATGGCCACTTTCCAGCTTTGGATCATTGGAACAATGAGCATAATGGTAATCAGACATTGAAGGTATATATAGTTGGGATTGTCGTTTTCAATTTTTAATGTGTGCAATGTTTTTGGTCATCTACTTTAATAAATGAAATAAGGGCTTATTAGTATGGTTTCTTAGCTAAAGTTGTGGCTTTTAGTATGGTGCTAAGTGATTTTAGATGATAAAAAACTGATTCTTCATTGAATGTTTACGAGTAATTTTACTAGTGTAATTGTATAAGCAGACTTGTGGTGGCTCACACTGTATTTGGTGTCAATGTTTATGAAGATAAATTATTATGTGAATTTAGTATTTACATTTTACAAATGTAGGATATGAACTATGCAAAGTTATTTAGCCAATGAATTTAACAAGGAAAATTGGATCGGGACTAGATTTTGATAGGGAACCTATGATGAAGTGGAATGGATGTGCAAAAATGTTTAATCGGTCCAACACGATACTGTAATTCATAGCTGGGTTAGAGTGCTTCTCTAATTCTGACAGCTAGAATTAACATATCAACTATGAGTTAAAGATAAATTCTTTAGTGTCTCAGTCTGACTGAAGCCTGTAAGCTAAATCCCAAGTTTGATCCCATAAACAATCAGAATTAACCTTATTTTCCCCATTAGAAAATTCTGTTGTTCCTCTCTTGCCAGATGACCTGGGGAATCATACAAAAAGCATCACCAACTATAACCAGCCCTCAAGTTGAGAATTTATATAGAGGACTTTTGGAAAACAATAAAGAGTAAGGTATGCGAAAATTTAATGACTGAGGACTGAGGAGGTAAACGGTTTATTAAATAAACACAAATGATATGAATTTGGGGATGATGAGGGCAAGAATTGAAATTATTAATACCATGAAGTTGCATCAAAAAGGTTTTAAAAATGTCAAAAACTTCAGATTTTAATTTCATTGGATAATTCCATGCATAATGAGAAAAATTGTCAACAAAAAAAAATATATATATATTTATACCCCGAATTAGAGTAAAAAGGAGAGATCCAAACTTCTTAATAGAGTAAATAGACTATGATTCCATTGCTTGTTATGCAAGTTTTTTACTTTGCTTGTACTCCAAGTTTTAATGATACTATATACATGAATATATATTAAATAACTTTCTACTAATTAGATAAAAGAGAGAATTTGTAAGCCTCAAGTTAATTGAGGAACATATTCAATATTCATATATATATATATATATATATATATATATATATATATATTTATCATATCAGGTATAAGGTATACCTGATAAATTGAAAGAGTTTGGGCCATAAATGTATCTGACACAATTGTTATAATAATAAAATCCAAAGATTTGTCATATGCTTCTCTCTCTCCCTTTGGTCTCTTCATCATACTCCTCTCTCTTCATCAGACAACTTCTCTCTCTCACTTTCTCTTATCAAATTTTCTTCAACAGAGCAAACTCCATTTTTGCACTGTTGAAGAAAATTTGGTAAGAGAAAGTGAGAGAGATGAAGAGACGAGAGAGACGGTGTCTGATGAAGAGACCAAAGGGAGAGAGAGAATCATAACTGACAAATCCAATAAAACACTCTATAACATCCAGCTTTTTGGATTTTTTTATATTAATTTTTTTAATAATAATTGTGTCAGGTACATTTATGGCTGTTGGATTGATCCAACGACCAAGAATGCATCTTGGATTCTTTCAATTCCTCAGATATACCTGATGTGATAATTACTATATATAGTCAGTTACAAACTGGAGTACAATATTTGTATTACAAGTAAAGTAAAAGAGTTAAATAGTAAGGAAAAGAATCACATAGTATTATCATTATTGTGATTAACTATTTGATCATAATAGTGAACTCTTCGTTGAGTACACATGGATTTAAAGGTTTTAAGCTAGTTAGCCTTTAGTGTTATCCTTCTCTCTCTTTGTTTAGGCTACCTCTATGGGTTATCAACCTATTTTAATTTGGTTTTTACTTTATTTCATTTTCTTTGGCTGATTGTCTAGGCATCAATCTTTTGAATGATGTAGGTTTTCATTCCCCATTATCTTGTTCATTGGCAGAGTCAGAGATAAGCTCAGATTGTTGATCAAACTACAAATATAGACTTTAAACTTTTGATTGAAGTTACAGATATTTTATTTATTTATTTTTAATAGTAAGAATCACAACATTTTATTAAAGACTGGAAGTAATGAAGGGTTCACTCATGATTAATCACCCCCATCCTAGTGTGCTTATTTTGGAAAGTTTCTACTGATTGCATCAACATCTTACAGTGTAGGTATCAGGTTTTTAGAGTTTAGTTACTCTTTCATACCCAATGTTTTAAAAAGCGTTAGACTGGTTTGAGGCGTTTTGTACCAGTGAGACGAGGCGGCCTCCTCATTGCCCCAAGCTGGGGTCATGCCTCAAGGCGATGAATGGCTGAGTCGCGTCTCATGGCTGCCGCTTCGACCAATTTTTAAAACAGTGTTCATACTTAGAGTTTTCCTAATAAACTTTTTGTGTGTTTATGCTGTTATTCCTTTTCTTTTCTTGACATGTATTTTATTTTATTTATTAATTTTCTCTTCTGATTTACAGAAATCTCTCTTCTCTCTTAAGCTTTTCTCAGAGATGTAATGTGGGGATTGGTAGTAATACTAAACTTGCAATCTCTTAAGAAAGCTCATTTGGTCTATAATAGCACATGACACTGATGCTATTGTTGTAAGCAAGCTTGAGGTGAAAAAATTTAATTTCTCGAGGAGGTTGACATCTGTTCATTCACTGATTGGAGTCATAGAATTTGCTAAATTTGATTGAATCTTCTTCAATGCATAGAAGAACTTTTCTTGATAGGATGTATACAACTGTGATAACAATTATATCAATTTATTTCTTTGTGTTTTAAGTTTTGAGTAATTATTTCTTACAAGTTAAAAAGGGTGATTGGTATGGGAATATTGCAAGTTGAAGTTGTGACAGTTTATGGGTGTTGATGAAAATCTTTCAACTAATACCTCAAGTCATCAATTCAGTGTTGATGAAAATTTATAAAAGAAAAAACAAACACATAAAACAGTTTGATCCCTTCAGTTGCATCTAAAAGTTCCCAGACTTGATTAGAATCCATAGATTCCATCTCAAATTTCATAGCTTCAGATAATTAGATATGCGGTGAAAGGAGGCAGAAGGGCAATATAGAGAGTCTAATATAAATAGGGATTAGGGTTTTTGTCATTGAGTGGGTTGTATTCCAGGTCTAATTCCTTTTTACAATTGTGGGGGCCGATCCAAATGAGTTGTATCAATCAATATGAGAACTCAATTTCACCCAGCCTACATAGATAGAGAGACTTATTAATTATTTCTCTGGGACAGCCTCAATCTGTATTCTTACTCATTGAATTATTGATGCTGATGCTGATGCTGTCCTACATTCTCTTTCATTTTACAAGTATCTTGAAAATTTTCTACTCTAGAGGCTGCTGAATGGAATTGACCAGCCCAAGTGTTGCACTCGCCCTAGTTTCTTCTATTTATTTTTTGGGTACACTTTTCAATGATACAGTAATAATAACCTAAATTAATTCGACATATCCTTTGAATTTCTATCCATTAAGAAAACGTTTTTACTTCGCGGACATAACCGTTCATCAATGTTTTAAAAGAGTTTACTTTTGCCCACCTCATGATATGTGTCCTTGAAGGAGTAGAATTGTCTAAACTCCCAAAAAGGGGTAAATTTGTCCAAACTTTGTTATCTTTTTAGACAATTGATGCATGTCATGTTTTGGGCATGCAGGGTTAAGAAAAAATGGACTTGATTCAAGCCATATACATATTTATTTTTTGCCCATTAATATTTATTTTTTACTGGATTCCAAGCAGAGTTTAAAATGGATTTCTTTTTTCTTTTTTCTATAATTTTTAGGCTTTCACATTTTCATTTTTTGAGAAAAATAATTATTTTAGAAAATAATTATTTTTATTCTGAATTTTATAATTTTAATAGATTTAATATTAAATTTTACAATTATAATATATTTAATATTAAATTTTATAAAAGTTTACTTTACCCCCTAAATATTGCATTTTACTACATTTACTCCTTCAAACAAAATTTCAGATTTATGGATAGTTGGAACTAAATTACGTAGAAAGTACTTTTGATTCATGTCCATCCATGTGTATTAACAAAACACATATGACTCAAATACATTATGTAATAAACCAGACCGATGTTCATATGCTGTAGATCAATATAATTTACGTGCTTTTCGAGGGCTCGTGTCTAACAATCTACCAATTGCATAGAGCATGAGGTCACTAATCTAACTCCCATAATTTTCAAACATTTTGGTAAAGGAATTTTAATTCAATTGAAAATCTGAATAGTTATATCCTATGTTTAAGGATTTTGTTAAACCTGCACCAATTTCTAAATTTGCATTGCTCAAATTAAAATTTCAACCGATAGAAGAACATTATGATACATTTCATATGAATCATGACTAGTTTGACCCCTGAACTGACTAGTAAATAGGGGTGGGCGATTCCCCCATTCCCAACCCAAACTTGGTTTGGGGAAAATGGGGACCCATTTCTCTCAAACATCAATCTCTCCTTTCAACCTATTTCCATCACTTCTTCGGTTTGACCCTCTTTTGATTTAAAATTGAAAATAATCATAAAATTACAATTAAATATTATTTAGATATTCAATTCAAAATAAATTAGGAAAATCAAATTAAAGTTAAGTTAAATAATAAAATCATTAAAGTTAATATAAAATTAAAAATTAATTAAATAAACTTAATATAGAATATTTAAATAATTAAAAATAAAAATTTTGAGGGATATGACTCGTACCCATTTAGATTTAGGGGTAAAATTCACCCATACCTACCTCCCCATGGGGGGTTCTGTACAACTCTACTGGCTGGTGGACCGGAATGGCTTGAACAGCTCAGTTCGGACGATACACCAGGAGGATTGAAATCATTACAAGCCTTGAATTTTAATATAGGACAGGAGTAGAAGTAATAAAATCTCATTACAGAATAAGTAAATATTTGATCTCATGCTAATGTTGCAAAAATTCTGATATATTACAACCCTATAATTTCTTTATAGTTAACTGAGCTCCATGTTGTGGTTGAAGGGTTATAATCGAGTGAGGAGCATGAACATATGATGGTGATAACTCAAACGAGAAGCTCTGTAGAATTATTGACAACGCCATTTTAGCCTCTGTCAGAGCAAAGTTTTGTCCAATGCAAATTCTAGGACCCCATGCGAACGGAAAGAAGGAAACTTTATTGTTGGTCGCCTTGGAAATTCCTTCCGAAAACCTCTCCGGTTTGAACTCCGCTGCGTCGTCCCCCCAAATTTCCTGATCATGATGAACAAACAGAATTGGCAAGCTCACCTGCACTCCTGCTGGTATTGACAAGTTGCCAAGTTTGGTTTCTTTAGCAACAGCTCGAGCTAGCCCAATCACAGGTGGGTATAGCCTCATTACCTCATAAAATATCATTTGAACCTATGGCATTTACAATTTACAATTTACAATTAAAAAAAAATCAGTTCCCGTTCAACAAATTTTAATAAACACGGTAATCACTATTGATTAGTAAAAGCGTCCCGAGAGAAAGTACTTACGACTTTGAGGTGATTCAACCCATCAAAGTTTGGCTTGTTATTACCAAAGATTTGGAAAACCTCTTCTCTTGCCTTAGCTTGCCAATCTTGATGATGAGCCAATAAAATCATAGTCCAAACAAGCAAAACTGAGGTGGTCTCTTGCCCAGCAAAGTAAAACAGTTTACACTCTTCAATCACATCATTAATAGTGATTCCAACATTTTTGTTGCCTCCATGTTCTTTGATTTCTCTAAAATTTGATTCCATGAGTAGACCTAACAAGTCATCTTTTGCA
Organism: Dipteronia sinensis; assembly: GCA_033220585.1. Lineage (NCBI taxonomy): Eukaryota > Viridiplantae > Streptophyta > Magnoliopsida > Sapindales > Sapindaceae > Dipteronia > Dipteronia sinensis. The sequence continues at coordinate 29,355,842 of CM065642.1, forward strand.
GTAGCTTCTCCAGCTTTCATTGCCTGCTCTCTATTTTTGATGATACTCATCAGTGAAGCTTGTATTTCCTTGTTAATTTCCTTCATTCTCTTGTTTGTCTTTGTCGGTAACAGCCTAGAATATTATTCAAGTAATAGTAATTTAAAATTAATTAATTCACTTATAAGTTTTAACAAAAGCAATTCTGTTACCTCCATCCAGGGATGTAGACTGACTGCATAACTTGTATAGTGAGAGCAGCAAGTTCAGTTTGTAAGTGGAATATCCTTTTTCCTTGTTCAAAGTTGCTACCAAAAGCTGTTCGAGAAATGACATCGCTTGTGAAACTGACAAGATAAGGCCAGACATCCAGGTCAGAGCAGATGATCAACCTCTCCTCCCATTTGGTGATCATGTCGTTGCAGCTTTGATAGAATGCAGGCAACATAAGCTTCAACTTTTCGACATGGAAAGCCGGGTTGATGATCTTCCTATGTTGTGCCCATTTCTCACCCTCGTAGCTTGCAAGTCCAGTTGCCAACAGCCTTGTAAGTGGATTTCCCTTCACTTTTTGAAAATCGTTGATTCTGTTGAATATGTCTCTTATTTGATCTGCCTTCATTATGGTCACCCTTGGTGTTGGACCTATCCATATGAATGATTTCTTACCTGCGCGCATTTTCATTTCCAACTTATAATTACTAAATGAGCAATCACCACATCTCATCTCATCACAAAATTCTTCTTCTGTTTTCAACATCAACTAACATATATCAAGAATTTTCGAATGGATTTTTTTTTTTTTAAAAATTAATTAATTAAAAATCTTGTACATCATATCGTATATCAAACACAATTGTATGGTAGGCCAAACATATGGCCTTAAATTCATGTCTACAAAATTATTAAAATCATTAAAACTTATTTCTATATTTCTTTCTTAAAAAAAAAGGAGGATAAAAAGTATTTCTTATGAGTTATGAATATTGGATTTTATGCAAATTTCTTCTTGGAAGTTTAAGAGGACCTTTTGCTCAACTCTCTAAATATAATCCTTCAAAAAAAAAAAAAAAACTCTCTAAATATAAACTTAAACTTCAGAATATAATTCATGATAAATTGTTAACTCCCTTAAATTAAGTTTATCATTATTATAAATTTTTTTTAAAAAAAAAAAAACCTCTCAATTTTCATAAAACTTGCCAAACCTTTTCTCTTATGGCACAATTACTAATCGTAAATGAAATAAAACAGTGAATTAGAGAAGGATTCCTGATTTGTGTCGTAATCTTCTTGTCGGTTGATTTTAATAAAAACAGTACGTAATTAAGTACCATTTCCTTCCTCTAATCAGTAAACGACCTTGCATAGAAGATGATTATGAGCTTCAAAGAAAGGAGAAGAAAAAGGGTTATTGAGAGATGGCCATATCACATAATCACGTACCGTAATTGTGGAGGAATTTGTGGTGAAAAGGAAGGACACGTGGAGAAATGTCATGCGTTAGATTGATTGGAGTGGACTTAGCTTGTTTAGACATGAAGGAGATGTCTTTCAAGTCTCCATACAAGAACCTGTAAGAATTGCCAGAGAGACCTTGCTGTCTCAGGTATTTCTCCATCTTCTTTGGCCTCAACCACACCCAATTCACCACTCTCCATGCCCATGTCACTACTGTTACTACCACTATCGACACTGCTATTGATTTCATTGTTATCTCCATTTCCAGACAGAGAGTGAGAACAGAGGGACTCTTTCTTTTATGTGTTTGAGCTTCAACAAACCTCTTTATTTATATTATTATAATATACCGGATAAACCATTGTGTTTTTAATTCTTCTAGAACGTGTATTCGTATTATGGAAATGATTTTTTTTTTTTACAAGTATCACAATAAATTCTATTCCGAACAGTTGAGTTATAGATTTATCGGGATCTACCGAAATCAAACCTTATATATACGGCAGCTATATATATACAGTTCAGATAGTTACTCTCCCACAAGGGAAGATATCTACTCCTATTGTATTCACAGGTTGGACTAGCACAATAATTATGTGACACAACGTGATTTATGTACGGACGGTCAAACACGTCACGATATATGAATTGAATTATGATAAGGTGTTGCAAGCGCAACACATCATGATACGACAAAACATTGTTTAACTTTTATTAATATTTTTTAAAATTTAGGTAGAAAAATCATTTTTTATCCTTTATTTTAAATTAAATAATTTACCATTTTAGTAGTAAAATGGTAATTTTATATTTTACAATTTTTTTTTAAAAAAAATTGTTTTCTATCCATGGGCCCCGATTTGAGTTAGACCGTGCCGAGGGTTGTGCTAGCTATGGTTCACAAATTCGTACCATGGGTTGTTCTAACCCGGAGCCCAATTTACACATCTAATTGTATAGGGTAATATGTTAGTACAGTATTTTTTCTTATATATATATACAATTATTTAAATATAAAATATTATTAAATTGAATTAACGTCAATGATTGTATAATAATTCTCATATATAATAACACGGGTATATATATGGTAATGAATTGATGTTTTAATATCTAATATATAGATTGCACTTATACCAAAAATTAATTATTTATTGTCTATTAAATAGTACAAGATAGATATAAAAGTTTTATTCGTAATTTTAACTAGGGGTGGGCACGGTTCGGTTCTGTTCGGTTTTGACCAAAACCGTATTGAACCGTTATATTTTCGGTTTTTAAAAACTTGAATCGGTTTGAACCGTATTGAACCACAAAACCGAATTGAACCGAACACCTTTATCTCGGTTCGGTTCGGTTCGGTTCAATTTGGTTTTGGGTCTATTTGGCCTATTGGGCTTTGAGGTTTTTTTATATATTTTTTCAATTTTTGTATCCTTTAACAACCCTATTTTTGTATTTAGATCTTTAGCCTTTTTCAATTGATTTTGGGCTATTTTTTTTTAACAATCCCTTACATTCAAAACACATCTAAATAGACCACATTACTGTTTAACTAATCAAATTTAGTCCAATTCAATCATAAGTACCTGCTCAATAGTTATCATTCTACCAAATTCAATCCATACATTACATAGAATGATAGAAGTCCAAAATAAAATAAGATCATACATAAATAATCAAACATACAATCAATAATAAAATTTGTATTTTTTTTTGTATTTATAGTTCGGTTCGTCTGTTCGTCGGTTTCGGTTCGGTTTTGGAAGGTCCAAAACCGAAACCGAACCATATTCTATGCGGTTCATTCGGTTCGAACCGAACTCAACCTTAAAACCGAACCAAACACCATATTTCGGTTCGGTTTTGAATCGGTTCGGTTTGGGTCGGTTCGGTTCGGTTCAATGAACCGTGCCCACCCCTAATTTTAACTAAGAGATATTCTGTGTCTTCCTTCTCTAATATGGTTGTACAAGATATTAACAAGTATCACAAGATATATAAAAAGTTAAAAACTATAAAGTCAAATAAAACTATGTAATGCGTGAAAAATAAGATGTTTAATTTGGTGTTTTCCATGTTTTCCTTATTTGTTTTTGAACAACAATAACAAGATAGTCAGCGGTGGATCCAAAAATTTTAATATGGTGGGAGACTTGAACAAAATAATAATTATATTATAAAAAATATTAAAAATTAAGATCATAGTAAAATGAGTTTTTCTTTAATAAAAATGAGTTTTTTTTATATAAATATACTGAAATTTATATAAATAAAACAAATAGAACACCTACTCAAGGTGAACTAAATAATCTTACGTTCAAAAAAATAAAAGTAAAAACAAGAAACATGATATTAAAAATTAAATATTAATAAGAAAAACAACATAAACAATAAAATTGCAATATTTATTCTTCTTAAAATAATAAATTACAATCTAATTTTAAAATAAGAAATTTTGTTTTATATTTAAAATGAATTATTTTTAAATTTATACAAAACTAATTGATTAATAAATATTACCAAATATGTTTTTGATTTTTTTTATTCTTCTAATTATTGGTAAATTATTGATTTATTGATTCGAAATAAATTAAAACTATAAAATAAAGGAAAATACTAAAGATAAAATAAAATGAATCATAATAATAGATGAACTAATGTAATATAATAAATTAAAATTTGAGATTTTTGAGTTTATTGATTAGAAACTAAAACTATTAGAAATAATAAAAGTTCAAAATAATAATAGATAATTTAACATAAAATAAATTGAATTAAGTAACTAGAAATTGAAAGTAGTTAAGAAGTTGACAATGAAGGAAAAGATAAAATAAATTGTTTTGTTTCATAATAAGATGAAAATCTGAGAAAGAAATTGGAAAGATGGTAAAATAAAAAAAAAGCATAAAAAATTATTAAAATTACACACTTGAACCCCGTTAATACAAAAGGAAGATAGAATACCAGTTTTACTAAAAGATGTTTTGTTATCATTATAGTTATTTAATATAGGGTAGTGTTAACCCGTGCCCAATATAGGGTAGTGTTAACCCGTGCCCTAAGGGCACAGGTTAAGACACTAATAATGGAAAGTCAAAATACATTTATTGTTTGTTTATGTATTTATTGTAATTAAAGACACTTAATACAATATTAATCTTACCATTTTCAGTGTCTTAACCTATACCCTGAGGGTTCAGGGCACATATTAACACTACCTTATATATATATATATATATAAAATTGAAAACAAAATAATTTTTCTTTTAATTTTAAGGTAGGGCACGTGGCTAGTTGGCCTTAAGGTGGATCCGCCCATATGTACGGTTGCTGTCTTATTTATTTATTTATTTATTTTTAAATTAAAAAACAAAAAACAGATTCCACAAACAACTGTTGCTGATTAGACTTTAAAAAAAGTCATTACTAATCGAGTAAATACTAGGTTTCTTTAATGTATTTAGCACGTGAGGTGTCAATATCACATTACTCATTTATAATCTCATTATTTATAAGATGTTGTCAGCTCACCTGTTATACATATTCAAAATAGGAAAAAAATTTGAAAAATGTAACATTAGTCTTATTATTTACGTGTCTGAGTCGAAGATGTTTTATAAGAATGGTATAAGAGGTATATTTTATTGACAACAAAATCAACCTTATAAAAGTAGGTCATTTTCATCGTATCTTAATTTGACATTAAATAATAATAATTATTACATCGAAGAAACAAATTATAAGGCAAGTGAGACTCTTGAGAGGCTTGCTAGAATTTCGTGACTTTACACAACTCTGACATGATTCACATGAATCCTAAACTGTCTTGTTCTGTACATTTAGCGGTTGAAACTTGAACTCTTGAAGTGGGTGCTGCTTGAATTTCGAGAATTTACACAACAATGGCATGATTCACATCACATGAATGATGGGTCCACTGTCACTGCCTCTTTATTTGGTTCAAGACCATCCACAAGAGATCTCTCTGCTCTGCTGTCTTCATTCAGATTCCAGACAGAGACAGAGTACAAGGAAATAAAATAGTAGCACGTTATCCACATATGCTCCAAAAATAACATTTCATGCTCATCCAGTCAACCACAATTACTTCATAATATCATCAGCCCCAATATTTACCTTCAATATGATTGTGATACCTCATTAATGCAAGTTTTTCTAAAATTGTGAATAACATATGAAATTATATTTTGAGTTTATGAAAACCGAATTGATTGGAATGTTTAAGTGAGAGTTGACCGGATAAAACTCGTTTGATTGTGATCAATATTTGTTGGGTTTGGTGCACTTTAGCCATCCTATTAGGATTAAGAATCCTTTATGGGTTAGGATTAAGAATCCTTTATGGGTTAGGATTTTAGGAAGTTATACTATTTATAGAGAGTCTCTACTCTCACTCATAGTTCGTATTACAGAACTGTCTCCCCATTAGACAATCTGAAAAGGTGAAAAGAGAGTAAAAGACTTTCTATTGTTGTTTCCAGGTTATTGCGCTATTATGAATTCGGGATTAAGACGATGCAATTTTGGGTATCCTATAGTTGAATTTAAATAGAGACCCACGTGTCTCAGTTGGCCCACACACACAAAACAGAATCTTTGATTGTATGAATCATAAAATTTGGATTTGTTTGTTAAATAAACTAAGAATAGTTTTTACTTGTGTGTTGGCATGAATCCGTTAGTGGATGAGAATGAGATTATCAAGACAGAGGTGTAGCATGTTTACTTGCTGGGTAGATTTGCGTTTCAGACGCAAATGCGGGTCGTTGTGCAAGTATCACCCAGACCCACGCACAACCACGGGTCATGCTTCGCCTGAAACACCTGACCCACACCCGAAGCGTATCGAACGTCCGCAGACCCGCCACGCTCCGGAGACGGCATGGATTGTATCTTTTAGAGATCCACGCGGATGCGGATCTCATGGGGTGTGAAGATCCGCGGATTTTTGCGGATCAATTGGTTTTGGTGGGTGTGGCTATGAAACTCACCGAGTTTCTTGTGGTCGGCCGTCATCGGGAAGCGGTTGCCACCGTTCTGGTGACCTGTGGAGCAAAGATGAATGGCTGCGTCTAGAGATTTCTAGGGTTTTCTGGTTTGTTCTGACATGGGACAGTTTTTGTAAATTAGATACAATTTTGGACTGTTGTGAAATTTTCCTATGTCCTTTTGTAAATTAGATATAATATTGGGCTGTTATGCAATTCTTCCTGGGTCTTTTAGAATTAATAAAACATTGAGGTATCTATATGTAATTGGTTATATGTTGGGGCAGATTTATAATTTCAGAAGTAATTAGGCCAATTTAATATTTTAATAAATATAGGGGCCAATTTGAAAATTATCAAAATCATGAGGCAATTTTAAAATTTTCCAATATTTTTATGAGAATAATTGCAATTCATAAATAGTTATTATGATTTCGAATGATTATGTTTCACGTAGTGACTAATCATTGAGTTTTCATAATAATTATTAGTTTGTTTAAAATTAATAATTGATAGAATTTTCTTATGAATCGGATGACGATGTCTTCACGTAGTGACTAATCATTAAGATTTTGAGAAATTCGTCGGTTAATAGTTATTAATTTGATAAGTTTTAATATTTGATAGAATATTCTCATGAATTGGATGATTATGCTTCAGGTAGTTACTAATCATTAAGATTTTGAGAAATTCGTTGGTTATCAATTATTAAATTTGAACTGCAATGATGGAATTATATGCATGTGATGGGTGATGGGTAATGTTCTTCTCCGTAGGAGATTCGTTATCTTGAGGTATTCACTTATACAATATGTTGTGAATGTTAGACACATGTGATGGACAGAGGCGGATCCACATTAAGTCCATGTGGGGCCTGTGCCCTACCTCAAATTTTTTTCTTAAAATCTATTGTGTTTGTATATAATATGTATATAATACTTAACTCACATTGAACAAGGAATGTGATAGCGTAGCTGGTAGAGAATGTCTCATTGCTATGGATGATGAGGGTTCAAGTCATGACTATTATATTTTGCTTGATTTTAATAATTTTTTATATCTTTTTTAATTCCTTTATCAAATTTTCATTTTCTTCTAAAATAAAATAATTCAATTTCTCTTTTATGTCATTATCAACTTCTTAGCTAAACACAATTTATAGTTATTTAATTCAATTTATTTTAAATTTGTTTTAAAAAAACTCATTTTATTCTGATCTCAATTTTTCAGTTATTTTTTTAATATAATTTTTATTTTTTTTAAGTGTCCTACCTGGTTAAAATATCCGGATCCGCCACTGGTGATGGATGATGTTCTTCTCCGTAGGAGGTTCATCATCTTGAGGTATTCATTTATATAATGTGATATAAATGTTAGAAATTTTGGAAGTTTCCTTTAATATATTTTTATTGAATGAAAATGCCAACACTTATTGCATAATATTCTATATGCTCATGAATAATATACACACAACATGAATTTAAGAAGGTTATATATTTCTCATTATTTTGCATAATTTTAAAATAAAAAAAATTATGTGTGACAGGGTTTGATTGATTAAGAGAAATATATAAATTTATGTTGGATATAATAATGATTTTGCAGTTCTTGATTTACAAATGTATACCCTATGAAATTATTATGGAACTGGATGGTTACGTTTCTACGTAGTAGACTAACCATTAAGATTTCATTATGATTTGTTTATTTCATTGAAGACATTAATTGATTATATTCGAAAATTATTATAAAATTGGATGGTTATATTTCTACGTAGTGGACTGACCATTAAGATTTTATAATGATATTTTTGATAAAATTATATAATCAATTGTGTTTGGAATATTTATGGAGTTGGATGGCTATGTCTTCACGTAGTGAACTAGTCGTTAAGATTCCACAATATTCGTTGGATTTTCAATGATTAAGGTTTTGAACTGCATTGATGTAAAACTATACATGTGTTGATCATCTGCCTAAGAGAATCATCACTTGTGAAAGTTTTGTGAGCATTGAAGAATGAAGAGTGATGTTCATCTCCCAAAGAGGTTAATCACTTATAGGAAAGTTTTAACACGTGCATTGTGGTTTTTTGTTCTAAAGACGGATCATGATGTTGTGTTAGATTTCCATGAAGGTTAAATAATTATTTATGGAAATCGGTATGAGTATGAATATATTGTGATTTAATTCTTTTTTAAACACCTCTACTATTACTAAATAAATGTCATTAAGATATTGGTTAATAGGACCTTTTGATGGACTAGATAAGACGCTCCAATTGATTTTTACCTTAACGATGATTAAAGGATAAAATAAAGTTTAGTGAACCCATTGTTGAAAGTTTTGTTAAGGTCTATTACCTTAGATTAAACTATTATATTAAGTTATGTCTTTTGTTTGTCATTCTGATTAAGGTGATAAGGTACAAACACCATAGGAAGTAGTTTGGAAATTTTTGGCAATTCAACATAGCAAGTCAAAGAAAATACCGAGGGCATAAAATAATTTGCTATCGTAAGAAAAATGTACCATTTGATTTATGTTTTGAAATATTTGATTGATTATAATTAAACACTTAGTGGGTTGTTTCTTGTGATACATTTTATATTATAAATTCTTCCAATGAACTTAGTATTTAATAGGGACCAAGTAGTTTAGAGGTTTTAATAGAATTCAATTGAATTCATGGTAACATTTAGATTATCTTCAAATCCTAAAAGTTTTATTGGATCATACTTCCGATTTTGGTTTTGTAATGCATAGTACCAATTTCATAATAAGACTGAGAATTTAAATTAATATCTTGAAGCTTATTCAAGATAATACGTTCTTACTTATGATTTTCACTTAGTGAATTATATGGTGATTTTTGTAAATAATAATCTTTATGGATCTTCAAACTCTTCTCGTATTCTAAATTTTACTTTTAGGTTTTAGAGTTAGATTGATGATTGTTCTTGTAGTTTAGATATAATCATTATAATCGCATGACCAAAGGTAGAATGAAGATAATTGATTTGTAGAGCATTTTGATTATTTTTAAATTTTTAGTTTAAGTCTTTTGATTAATTGTATTAAAAGTGATCTCATAAATTATAAGATAGAACTGCAAATTTTAGAAACTATTAGTAATAGTTCATAGAAATTGTCCTGTTTTATTTATGAGAATAATTATATCTATGCATTATATATTCTTAGGGGGAGAGAGTAATGCTGTTAAGAATGTATAATTTAAAAGACTTGCGTTTAAGGAAGAGATCTTGTGCTTGTGTTATTTATATTGAATAAACGTCATGTTTGTTGAATTGCAATTTTGGGTGTTATCGGAGTTTGGTTTTTGACTTAGTTGTCAGACATTTGCAAACTAATTTGTTGAAAATGATTTTTGAAAGTAATAATATTTTCAGCATAAATGTTGAAAGTTATGTGGTCAGATTTATGGCTTGAAGGTGTTACTTGAAAATTAGTATTAAGTTTGCATACTTTAAGACTTCATTAACATAATTAATCAAGTTTATAGACAATGGTGTTTAGTTTAATAATGTTGTAGAACTTTAAAACTTTGTTAAAAGTTTTATTTTGCCATTAGATATAACTGATGGTCAGTTGGAGTAAATTTATTTTCTATGTGCTCTATGTTGTCATTTGTGTGACATTAAGAATTTTATTTCTAGTGTTTCAAGGTGAAAACTCGAATAAGCCTTTTTGATAATGCTATTGAGAAAATATATTAATAGAGTACTTAAATGATTAATATGATTACAAGTTTACTTGTTTGAGGTACCTATTGGTAAAAGTGATAAACTTACATAAGTTTTTAATTCCTTAAGTAAATTGGAGCGTTCTCATAAGAAAATGTCATATAAATATCTGCAACTGATATTTTAATGTAAGCTTAATATATATGTATTGATTCTATTATTATATTAGTAGACTTTGCCGATTTCAAATTAATTTGGCATATATTAGTGGATAGTCATTAAAAAAAAGAGGTTTCATGTTTGTATGGATAAAGAAATATGTGGCTTTATATATTTCAACTCTAAAGAATTTTGATTGTGAAATCATATTTTGAGGTAGATTGTGATAATTTCATTACATTTATTTTCTCTGAATATGATAAGAGATCGTCGGAGGTTTAATCATATGGATATTATGGTGGCCGAGAAGATTTAAGAGTTGCGAGTTTCTAATAGTCACAAGTAAAATAACTCTTGATACACTAACCAAGATATCTGACTCCGGAGGTTTTGTGGAGCATGTTATATCCTGCACTAGATGATTGATATTTTGATATATTTGGTTAGTGAGAGTTGTTTTTTTTAGATTAACTGCATTTATTCTATGCATGTTTGTTTTTATATTCTTGAGAATGTATTGTATCTGCATAGTAAGATGTTTGTCATATTTGTTATTGTGTGCACACGGATGTTTGATTATGGCAGGAAATCTCAAGCTTTTAGCTTGAAGGGACAGTTCACTAATAAGGTATAAAGTTTCCGCCGATTAGTGAACATTACTTAAGACAGAAGGATTTGCCCGTCTTAAGGGAGGTTTAACTCATGGTTAAAGTGTTTGGCCAGTGAGTGTAAAATGCTTAAGACATTAAGTTTGCTCGTCTTAAACTGCTTTGCATGATGCAAAGTTGGACCTATATGGAAATAGACATGATGATCACATTTGCATGTAATTTCCATACCACACATACATACCATTTTACCTGGGTAGGATAGAGCTAAGGGTATTTTGATTATATATGGTCTTGTGTAGATTAAAGATGTAATGATCTATATAGTTGGATACTTAAGGTTCTATTGGACTAAGGGAAAAGAATGTGTTGTTCTTTTAAATATTCTTTGTAGCTACGGATAATTGTTTGTCAATTCGGAGTGTCGTTTTCTAAAATGAATTTATAAATATAAAATGATAATGTCTATGTAGCACAAGTGGGAGAATGTAAGTTTTTTTAAAATTGTGAACAACATATGACATTATATTTTGAGTTTATGAAAACCGAATTAATTGAAATGTTTAAGTAAATGATTGTTGACCAAATATAGCCCGTTTGATTGTGCTCAATATTTATTGGGCTTGGTGAACATTAGCTACATTAAATATATATAGGATATGATATGAGCTATTGTATATGTGTGAGCCTAATATTCCTTTTAGGACTAATCATCCTATTAGGATTGAGAATCATTTATGGGTTAGGATTCTAAGAAGTTATACTATTTATATGGGGTCCGTACTCTCACTCATAGTGCCCATTACAGAACTGTCTCTCCATTAGACAATCTAAGAAAGGTGAGAAGAGAATAGAAGATTTCTTATTATTCTTTTCAAGTTATTGCACTATTATGCATTCGGAATTAAGATTCTCTATAACTTGGATGGTTTCTGCTGCGCTTCCAAGTACGCGTCTATTCATACTTATGCATACAATACGAGATATAGTTATCTTTATATAATGCTTACAAGGAAATGCCAAAATCTAGAGAATCCTATCTTTCTTAATAATGTTTGTTGTGCTCTTCATGTCAAAAAACCTCCATAATAACAAAACTTTTTCCATAAGGATTTTAATCATCTTTCGAAACTGAACAACTAATTAAAAACAGATAAAAATACTCGCAAAGCTTGAAAAAAAAAAAACCCTTAAAACATAGCGCATAACCCCAATTAGGTAACCAACACAAGGGGTGTTACATAAACAAGTTGGGCCTTGATGCCTTGTATGTCGTCTTGAGCTTCCTACTGGGTGGCCTAACTTTCTTGAACACCAGAGGGAACTTGATTATCGAGTTGTGGAACTGCTTAATGCTCTCCCTCTTGCATTCCTTGGCTGGTACGGTAGCTGTCTTGATAATCTGAATACATGGAGACCTTACCCGGTGACGAGAAGCCATCTCGGTATACATTTGTTCCACACCACCATTCAGTGTGGTGTCACGATATTCCTTGTACATGTTGTGATACCCAGTTCGGCTTTGATATCTCAACCAGATGCCATAATTCTTAATTGTGGTAGGATTTTTCTCAAAAATCTGCAACACAAGTTACAAAGGAAAGTATTAATGTAATTTTTTGATTAAGAATAGAACAAATTTAATGATTCACCATATAACATCCATAAATATTCACAAAACCGGCCACTCACTGACACGAGTTACTTAAACTTCATTTAATAGAAAGGATATAGGAGGGAAGAAAGCCGAAAAGTGAGAAAAAATAAATTAATAGTAATAATAAGGAAGAAAATAAGACACAGATGGAACTACTATCCTAATTTGACTGGACAGAAATCACAAGGAAATTACAATCCCTCTAAACTCACGAAATTATATTAGTCAAATAATGGTTTCTTGCCTTCTATGCCAAAGAATATCAAATAATAAAAATGGCAATCATCTTCTTTCTCTTGCCCTTAAATCCTATCACAACCTAACCGTGAAATCAAACACTATAGAATTGATGATTTTTCTTTTGAGTCGTACTCTCATTGAGAAAGTAGGCTGAAAACAATTGGTTGTATGTTAGGGCACCATAATATCATTTTAACTCCCAAATGAGGAGTTCGTCAAAAAGCCCCAAGGTAAAAATGGAACTCTAGTAAATAACTCTTGTTTCAACCTATGAACTCCATAGGCAGCATGATTACCAAAAGACAAATCACTAAGCCAACAGTATTTGGTTGTCAAAATCATAAGAGTGTAATTTTTTATTTTAATTTTTTGAAAAAAAGATCAACTACATAAGAATACATAGTATTACTTGTATTTCTCTCTCTATAGACATCTTTTTCTTGGATGCAAAAATTCAAGTGACTTAATCCTAGCCACCCTCATAATACCCTTTATATAGGCACTAACTTAAAACTGAGGTTGTAAAATTAACCCATTAATGCACATTATTAAGTTGCACACTATTATAAAGACAATTATGCGGATGGCTAGAGTAAGCCACTTGAGTTTTTTGCATCGAAGAAAAGAAAGCTTTCAAAACTCCTTTAATATACTAGTATTTTGACGGTGACTATTAATAGTCTAATTGGCCACATGTGCTTGTATTAAACATTTGAACATAATCATATTATCAAACATATTTTATATTTGTAAATTACGACATTAATATCAATTGCAATTGGTGATATTTATATATAAATCTTACACTAACAATCCCTAATTCATAAAACAACTACTATTTAATGATCAAATTTTTTAAAACTATCTGTCACCTCATCGGTGATCCAATTAAGCCTACAAATGGCTATAAATTGATTGAGTATTAATTCTACTATATTTTTGTTTTTCCAGACCTAATACTATATATTCATGTATCTTTGGCTTTAATGAGATATCACAAATTCTCTCTTCCTCTCATTTCTCTTATATGGTATTTCATGCTCTTTGTGAACATGATATCAAAGCATAGAGATCCATTGTGGGGTTTCCTCTTGGAAAAAAAAGTTAATAATAATCCAATGCTTCGCAGCACACCACATTTCCATAACCTCAACCCCAAACAACTGAAACCCTAATTTCTTTTCAACCGCCACCAACCCTAAACCTCCTAATGATTATGACAAATCATAGTTATTAAAAGCATGACTAGACACTAGGGACCTTAAGGCGCTACGGATGGCGGCTTCAGTGAGGCACGCCTTTCAATTTGAGACACTTCTAGAGGTATTTAGAAGGTTAGGGTTTGTGGAGACCGTAAAAAAAAATAGGGTTAAATTAGGAGGTTAGGGTTGGTGGCGGCTGAAAAAAAATAGGGTTTTAATTGTTTGGAGTTGCATGTATGGAAGATATGGTGTGCTACGAACAATGTTCTAAAAAACCCATTGAGGCTCGCCTCAGAAGCGAAATCGCATTGAGGCTTAAGCCTCAATATTGGTTATTGAGGCTTGCGCCTCATAATAAGCCTCGTCACACCTCACAACTCTGCCTCAGAGGCATAATAAGGCTGTATGCCTCAAGTGTAGTCTGTTTTATATTGGGATTTAATAGTTTTTGAAGGCCCAATTTAACCATTTTGAATTAGCCCATTGAAAATTATAAACCGACAGGTTTTGAATTGTATTTAAAACCCAAATAAGAGGCCCTCAGTCCAAAAAAGAAAGAAAACAGAAACCCATTGTGTTAGGGTTTGTTAATTTACTATTATTCTTCACTAACTCATCTTCTTCTCTTGTGCTCTGCTGCTACTGCTCTTCTCATGTTATGAATTATGAACTTATTGGTTGTTTTATAAAATATGAATTATGAACTTATTAGTTGTTTTATGAATTATTATTTTTATGTGTTTTATTGCTTCATATATATATATATATATATATATATATATATATACTGTCTTTATACTGTCAGTTCGTCCTGATATAAAATTTATCAGGACATTGAATGTGAGCTACTCATTTATGAAAGAGCTTCGACAAGTGCATACATACCAAGTCAAAGTATGTAAAATGAGTGGCTCACACGCAAGGAACTGATAAATCTTTTGTCAGTTCGAACTGACAATAGAAAAATTGATATATATATATTTTATGAATTTTTACTCCCTAGTGAGGCTTACGCCTCGCCTTAGCAGAGGAAATTGCCTCAATACTAAAAATGCCTTTTAGAACATTGGCTACGAAGTACTAGATTATTATTAATTCTATTATATTTTTGTTTTTCCGAACCCATACTATATATTCATGTATCTTTGGCTTTAATGAGATATCACACATTCTCTCTTCCTCTCATTTCTCTTATATGGTTTTTCATGCTTTTTGTGAACATGGCATCAAAGCATAGAGATCCATTGTAGGGTTTCCTCCTGAAAAAAAAGTTAATAATAATAATCTAGTGCTTTACAGCACACCATATTTCCATAAACTCAGCCCCAAACAACTAAAACCCTAATTTCTTTTCAACCGCCACCAACCCTAAATCTCCTAATGATTGTGACAAATCTTAGTTATTAAAAGCGCGACTAGACACCGGGGACCTTAAGACGCTGGGAAAGCGGCTTCAGTGAGGCGTGCCTGGTCTGTTCAGGCACCAGGCACCACACGCACCTTTCAATTTGAGACACTTTGGAGGAATTTAGAAGGTTAGGGTTTGAGGAGACCAGAAAAAAAATTTGGGTTAAAATAGGAGGTTAGGGTTGGTGGTGGCTGAAAAAAAAAGGGTTTTAATTGTTTGGAGTTGCATGTATGGAAGATATGGTGTACTACAAAGCACTAGATTATTATTATCATTATTATTATTATTTTCAAGGAAGAAACCTTACAATGAATTTCTATGCTTTGATACCATGTTCACAAAGAGCATAAAGACAATATAAAAAGAACTGAGCGGAGGAGAGAATTTGTGATACCTTATTCAAGCCAAAGATACATGAATATATAGTATTCGGTCTATGCGACAAAAAAAAAGTGTAATTAATAATACTCGATCAATCATCCGCTAATCACTCAATCAATTTACAGCTGATTGAAGGCCTAATTGGAGCTCTAATGACAACTAGTTTTAACACATGATTAAATATTAGTTGTTTTATGAATTGTGATGTGTTATTTATAGTCTTGAACCTCACATTTTGTTTAATGACTTGAACTTTATAGGAAAAATTAGTCTAATACAACAATTATTAATTATTCTAGTTGGGAAATCGTATAAAAGCTATTAAGTAAGTGCACATCACTTGCGGCCTAGGCTCCAACTTGGCGCCTTGGTGCGCCTTTAACAACTATGCAACAAATAAAGAAAATGCATGTTCATGTCATGACATCTCCACTATACACTATACAATTCACTTAGATCCAATGGTCATACACAACGTCAAAATGTGCATAAGATTTTAGTGCATGAGCCAAAATTCAGACAAATTTTAGTTCATTTCTTTCTATACACATGCATTTCCATGTATAAGAATTCACTAAAAAAAGCAGAAATCTATCCATATCAACACTTGAAAATTTTATATACAAACACACATTCTCTATACAGAAAACGAAATTGTAAGTCCAGAGAATTCATTAGTCCATATGGATTGGTTTGCACCTAAATATTACAAAATACGTAAGGGGAACATACACTATCTTTCTAATTTCTAGCAATATGCAATTCAGTAGACACATAAGGGCAGAAAAGTGAGAGATTGATTAACTGGAAACATGAAATCCTAATATTGTATCATCATCAACCCATGATGGACCAAAAACACAAACTAATGAGCAATCAGAAGTAGAGACATTGAAAGTAGAGAAGGATCTAGACAAAAGTGTCATCACATATTACAACTGAAATGACAATTCTTGAGCATGGTGTGCATAAGCTTGTCATCATATTTTAATTTCAACATCTTTTTAAACCTCTATTATATCAAGAATGAAACTTGCTCTTCATACCAATAAGGCAATAACTATACTTGTACGGATAAGAATATATGATAATTCCAAGGAAATCTGAAGTTCATTAAAGATATCAACTTTTTAAGGAGTAACATAGAATAGAACGATTATCTGTCTATTGTTTCCATTTAGAAGGTGAAAAAAATGCTCTAGTCACTTCTGCTCAAGTAAATAAAAACTCTTTTATTATTAAGTTCTAAAAATTGGCTCACATTTCATACAAACATACATGCCTACTCCCAAAATTTTGACAAATCGCCTTTTGATGAATAGGACAAATAAGCCTTAAACCCCGTAACTACCAAAGTATGCCATGACAAAGTTCTAACAGACTATAAGAAAGTTAAAGGCATCCAAGCCAAGGTCAAAGATTAAGTAAAAAGAAAATCATCATAAACATTGACTCTTCTCCCCATAAAGTTTCATAACATCTAGAATCCGAAGTGAATAAATGTTCAAAATATTATTAATCTCATGCATCCCCATCGTTCCACAAACTAGGCTTCTACAATCCCTAAGCTGATCTGATAAAAATATAAAATTATTCATATGAACTATTTTTAAGCACTAGAACATGTAAGCCAATTGCACTTGAGAATGGGAAGCGGGTGAAGATCAAATGGACAATAATCAACAAACCCAACTCCCCCAAACAATTAGCAAAGCAGCAGACTAAAAATATCAACATTTATACCATAAAAGTTAAACTCAAATCAAAATATAAAGTGAAAAAGAAGAAAGGGGAATCAATTAGAAGTGTACATATACAAGTACCAGTAGATATTGGCACTCTATATTTGAACCAATAAATAAGTGAGCTTCTTGATGCAAATTTTAAATACACACACAACAATCATGAAAAGTCAGGGCCTTCTCCCAAGATAATAGCATTATCAAGTAATATGGTATTGGCATGTTTCTGTGCAGTGAAATATAAACAGAGGTTTTAAAGAGCAATCAGAAACTAAGCTACTTGTCGAAAGGTACGTACAGACCGGTAATTTCTGAGCAAAAAAGAAAGCAAGAAGAAACTTATATATATATATATATAAGAAAAAGACATCATATCTAATCTAAGCAGAACTAACATATATATATATATATATACATACCTCGTTGATTGCTAATATCTGCCCATTGCTCTTTTTAACCCTCTTCAGCTTCCTCAAGAAATACCTAAACAGAACATTGAGAAAGAAGCCATCAATCAACCGAAGAATCAAACTTTCGAAACATTTAAAATAATTATGATATGAAACGTAAAAGAAAACAATGCTTGTGCGACTCACCAGAATTTGGATTTGGCACGAACCTCGTTGGTAGCCCAGAGCTTCATTCTATAGATCTTGGGGTGATCATCATTTTCTGTGGGTAATGCTCTTCCCACCACCTGGTACTGGTGAAACTGCAATCAAACCACATTGTTTTTTAAGCTACAATCAAAGTAACTTTGAAAGAAAACTGATCAAATCGAAAACTGACCCTGAAAACACCCATTTTTGTCCTGCGATGATGAAAGAAAGGTCCGCTGTTAGAGGAAGAGAAGAGAGAGAGAGGAGTTTATATGCGGCGTTCTCTGGGTTTGGACCTTTGGTGCTGCCAAAACCCTAACACTCTATTTGCTTTGTGGATTAATTGCACAATAGTCCCTCATTATTGACATATTCACTTATTCTTCACCACATTTTAATAAAATGTACGATATAATATTTATTTAAAAAAAAAAAAAACAAATCAAATTGTATGATATAAATCCCAAAACTATACCTTCTTTAAATCAAATTAACAATCAAAGATATATTATTCTTCGGGGAAAAATGAAAATTGTATAAATATCCTAACATTAAAGTAGAGGTGGTTGGTTCGAACCGAAACCGGTACTATTCAGATCGAACCGGAACCAATATGGTTCCGATTCCGGTTCATATTTTTTTTGGAATCGGGGTGGAGCCAACGGTTCCAGTAATTAACTAATATATTTATAAAAAAAAAATCGAATAACCCAAAACAAGGTTGATATGTGGATCTCCACATACTCTACCACCATCCAATATTCCAATCATCCATCCACTACCACAGACCAGTCAAGCACTCATCACCACAAACCTAAAATCCACCATCACCTAAACTCAATCACACACATCCACCATCGACCACCACCCTCAATGTCATCTCTCTCTCTCTCTGTTAGGTTGCGATTTTGGTGGAGTTTTAGCCATTTCTAAGGAAAAGATTCGAAGAAGTTTTATAGAGCAGGACGAGGATTTCGTTGGGAGATAGAAGGAGTTGAAGTGTTGAAGTTGTGCTAGGGCTGCGAACAAGTGTTGAAGTTGAGTTAGGGTGGTGGTGGTTGGGATTGTTTTTGTGGTGGCCGCCGCCGACGAGATCGAGAGAGAGAGGTGGCGAGAGAGAGATGATAATAGTGATGAAGATTAAGAGAGATGATCTGGGTTTGGAGACTGTGAGGTTGTGATTTGGGAAGCATGGTTATTTGAGTCTTTGAGAGAGATGAAGATTGTGAATTTGTGAGGTTGCCAGTAAGCATAGTCGTTTAAAGATGGAGATTGTGAGGTTGTGATCTGACTAGGTTATAAAAATAAATTAAAAAAAAAACTGAACCGGTTGGAACTGGGAACCGGAATCGGAATTGGGTGAATCCGGAACCGAACTGAATAGAACAAGAACCGGGGTCACATCTACATTAAAGCCAGCTTACCGATTAGATTGTATTGCACTGAGCTAATATTATTTTTCTTGTGTTTGACTTGTGTTCGATGATGTTTCATACTAGAGTATATTAAGAGCATCTCCAATGCAAATATATATTTTTGAGTTTATAAATGATGACATATGAACATTTCTATTTATTATGGATCCACTTTTATAAAGAAAGTGGAGAAATGCATATTCCCATCACCAATACAACTATTTAAAGAGTAATATGCTTTAACTTTAAACCGATCACCATAAAACATTTGCCACACACTCTCCTATTTAATTTGAGAGTTAAAAAATTTAACTAATCAAAATAGATTGTTTTTTTTAATAAAACAAACATCATGTTCAACATTTTCTCTTCTCGTCAAGTTCTCTATCCAGTTCCTGTATGTTTATTTATTTTAAATTTCAATTTTCATTTATTTCCCTAATTCTTTAATTGATTTCTTTTTTATTCAGTTTCTTCTTCATCTGTTTTGTTTCCTACTTTTAAGAATGAGAAAAGAAGTTTTAATGAGTCTTACATACCAACTGTTCAATTAAATTCCCAAATTAAAAAAAACAATGAATTTTATTTTTAAATTCATACAATGAAAACATCTAATTCTTTTGGTAGTCACTAAAGTAAACTATTTTTTTTATTATTACTTATAATATAGAAAAAAATTTGACAGAACAATGTATTGATCAAGTACGGAACATGATATCGATAGCTCATCTTCAAGCGATGAGTCATTTTCTATCACCGAAGACCTATTTGTTGATAACTCGAACAATACTAAAATGAATTGGTATTTGGTTCAAAGTGCTGCAATTCTTATTCCTATCACAGTTTCAACAACATTGATGTGTAAAAAACAACCCCATGGTGGCTCTACTCTTGGCAGACACTATACTCATCATGACAGGAAAGAACGACATGACCAAATTATTAATGAATACTTCAAAGGCGAGCATTAAAAGTATACGAGTGAGTATTTTCGTATCAGGTTTAGAATGAATGTGGAATTAATCAATCGCATCTTACGTGCAATTGAAACTTAAAACGATTATTTTACCTAAAAGATTGATGCATTTGGGAAACATGGTTTAAGTCCTTTACAAAAGATGATGGCAGCTGTACGAATGCTTGCATACAGTTGTCCAACTGATTTCCTTGATGAATATGTTCGAATTTGTGAGAGTAATGCAACTGAAAGTGAAATTAAATTAAACGTGTGTCCAATAACTTAGAGGGGAGTGAATAGATTGTAATCAAGTTAATTACCAATTTTTCTTGATTAATCAATATTAAAAATTTACCCCATAAACAAACATACAAAATCAAGTATAAAAATGCAGAAATTAAAACACACTTGATTTTTTTGCGTGGAAACCCTTCAACAAGGGAAAAATCACGGGCTAACCACTTAGCCACTCAGATCCTCAAATCCACTATTGTAATGATATTTATAACCTAGGTTGACCTCTAGTCAGACCATTCTCGGTCACTAACCCACCAATACTACCCAACGAGCCTTTATAATGAATTCTTGATCACTTTGCTTGCCAACCACACGTTGGTTGCAAGATTTCACTTGCTTGTGCACTACACCACATAGTTATAAAGAATTAACTCTCAAGAAGAGATTAACAACCTCTGTGAATATATAAATATTCAAAATGCAATTCATGCTAGGCAACACTAAATGCTTATCTAAGGATTATATGATGGCAATAAAAGCAATCCTAGATATCAATGTCTATATGAATGCTCATAAAGACCTAATTAGATATAGATATGCAAATCTAAAATCTAGTCATCAAACAAAGTCATATCAACACAAGTTGTCACACAAAATGGCAAGGATAATAAATGCAATTAACAAATGTAATCAAGAAGTCCTAATCAACAATATCTAAATGCAAAGCATAGATATTTATCTAAAGGGCAAAATGGTCCTAAATTCTAGCTATCAATGAAAACCAAACTCAACCAACATTCAATATCTCAAACATGTTAGAAACAACATAAAGCAAGGAGATATGCATTTAATCAACAAATAAATGTTAATCCTAGGCAAACATGTCATAAGAATGAAACAAGAAATTCTAGAGCATGTAGAAATTACATAGTCAAAGAACACAAGAAGAATCCATGATGAGATGATGCTCGTGAGATGCTAAATGCACATGAATTGGTGTTTGGTTGAGTAAAGATGGGTTCTTGGAGCCCTCTCTCTCTCTCTCTCTCTCTCTCTCTCTCTCTCTCTCTCTTTTCTCTCTCTTGGAGTCAATTTCTCTCACTAAGGCTATGAATTTCAGAGCTCTAGGTCTAAATGGGGAAGAAGATGATATATTTATAAGGTGGGAAAACGACACCAGGGAAAAGACGATTTTGCCCCGGAATCAGTGCAAGCGCATTCACCCGTGCACCCACACAACACATCCCAAAAGTTGCATCTTCCGCGGGAGGGGTCGAGGGAGGAGTGACGACAAGATGTCCGGTGAAAACTTCTAGAGAAAGTTCACGGGAGGAGTCATGGGAAGAACGACGACAAGAAGTCACGCGAACTAACTAGTGCAGTGCGTGGGTAGCAGACCCGCGCACTTACCCTTGTATTCCCCTGATATACTAAGGGTTTTAAGGGACAAAGGCAAGAACAAAAAACCACAAAACAAGCAAGGACGAGATAGAGTAATAAGGCAAACATGTAAGCAATTAAGCACTAATGCAAGATGAATAAAACATGCATGAGAGTGGGGTGTGTGTGTGCAACTAAATCTCTTCAAAGAGTTAAGCACAAGTGATATACCTTTGAAGTGCTCTTGAGCTTGAGGTCTTGAGAATGCCTTTGAAGCTTGATCATGCACATTAAAGCCCTAGTCTACCCTTACAAATTGAATCCCCGTGTGATTTGTCATGAAATAAGCCAATAAAAAATAGAGGTCTTTACAGAAAGCCTCAAGCATTTTTGTGATGTTATAATTGGGGTTTTTGAAATGAGGAAACTAAATACGAATGATATTGTAAGGTTACTCAAAGAAGGAGAAGATCGAGGTTTCTCTTGACTGCTTGGTAGTCTTGACTGTATACATTGGCATTGGAAGAACTGTCTCACGTCATGGCATGGTACGCAGACTAACATCTTTAAAAAAAGTCCCAACTCACATTTTAGAGATTGTAGTATCACAAGATTTGTGGATTTAGTATGCATTCTTTGGTATGGCTGGTACTAACCATGGTATCAGTGTTTTAGATAGATATCCATTGTTTGATGATCTTATAAATAAAAGTGCACCCCTGTGTGATTTTGTAGTATAAGGCCACCAATACAATATAAGGTATTATCTCTCTGATGGAATTTACCCCTTATATGCTACTTTAATTCAAACAATCTCTCAATCGACATCTATTAAAGAACAAATATTTACTGAACGTCAAGAAGCTGTTAGAAAAGATGTTGAACGAACCTTTGGAGTGTTGCAAAGTCGGTGGCATATTGTTAAAGGTCCAACACGTATTTGGAATGCAAAAGATCTTGGGAAGATTATGACACATGTATTATCTTACATAATATGATCATTGAGAGTGAGTATGTAAGGTCCAGTTCTAGAAATTTTTTCAAACCTGTAATTCAAGCCTAAACACATGACCCAAGATCCAGTTAGATAGGTCCAAAAGCCCAAACCCATGCAAGCCCCACCCCAAGCCCAATATGAGAGATCCATTTTTGAAGTTAGATTATTATATATATATATATATATATATATATATATATATATAAAAGAAGGAATGTGGAAGCGGTGCCATCATTTGAGAGGTGTGAGGTGGCTAGTGTGTGTGATGATAGGTGGCAAGTGCTCCCAAGTGCATGTGTGAGTTAGTATTAATAAAACAAAAAAGAGACGAGACCAGACCTATGTGCGTTAGAGAGAGTGGAATATAAAGAGAGATGGAATATGAGATTGCGAAAGAAGACATGTGCAGCAGGAGAGATATATTTGGTGGATTCAAAAAGTGATGAATTCAGACGGAACCCAGTTTCCAAACCAGATTTCAGCAACCGAGTACAGTAAGTGGATTAATACCATTTTATAAATTTAGTGATGTTTAATTACATAAAAGAAATTGAGTAAATAGTTTACAATTTTAATTATTAAGCTGAGATTAAAGTTGCTATTTTAGAAAATCCAGATTTTAGTTGAAGTTGAGTACCGTGATATAAGATGAAAGGAATTTAGATTTCCAGAAGTATTAGTGAGTAGATTTATATTGTTTTGGAAATCATTTATGTTTAATTGCATAGCAGATATCTAGTAATAGTTATTTAAAATGAGAATATAGTTATTCTTTTAAGGGATTATCCAGATCGTAAAAATGAAGTCTCTGACAAAGACTAAAGGAAATTCAGATTTCTAGATGAGTATTATATATGTTTAAACAGAATTTATAGAATTTAGTGAGACAAGAAAACAGAATTATTCTTATGAGAATATTTTACGAATTAGTTATATTTGAGAACGTTAAGTATTTGAGATAAAAATTATATATGTTTTGAGATGAGAATCTTTAGAATTTGTAAAACAATATTTTAGATTTTGAAAACTAAAGTCACTTTTGAGATTTATTCAAAGTATTTTTCAACAAAGAAAAAGAATCAATATTTCAGCTTTGAGATGAGATTTACTAAGAATTCTATAAGTATAGTACATTCAGACAGATTTCAAGAAGGATTGTAAAGATTTTAATATACCATATATGTACCCTTCCCCAATAGTATTATATTATTAGTCTTTAGGGCTGCTCTGCACGTGTATGTGAGATTACTCTGCACGTTCGATCAGATATCAACGTGTATGTGAGATTATATTCAGATTATTAGCTTTTCGGGCTGCTCTACACGTGTATGTGAGATTACTCTACACGTCTGATCGGATATCAGCATGTATGTGAGATGTTTTTTTCCCCTGCTCTGCATGTGCATTGACGTTTTGCCACGTACGTGAGATATTCCCCTGGGTACTAGTTTGGTAAAGAGTTTCATATTAAGTATATGCTTACAGATTATGAAAAGTACAGAATAGATTTGAGATTATCATTATATTAGATTTTATGTTAGATAGTTTATTTTTTTAATGAAAGCAGAAAATGTTTTATTATATTATGTAGTATTTACAGGAAAATGTGATTCATTCACAGAGAATATATTTAATTAGCTCTAAGCTTATAATGTAGTTCCATGTTAATAGATTTCAGATTGGTTTTTTTTTTTTGTGTTGGCCGGCATAAGTTAAATGAACTACAAGGACTTTGATCCTTATTGAGTATAGGGTATGTATACGTTTGGGTTGTAAATCTTAAACTCAAGCCCACTAGAGAAAGAAAAAGATAAGATTCTCACAGGATTTTCTCATACTCAAGAAAGAAGTCGAGGCGGGTCCTGTCAGAGTATCATCAAAGAATTAATCCTGAATCTTGGGAGCCTCATATAGATGAAATGGTTGATCAAGTTGATGTAGAACATGATTACATATTTCTTGTGTCTATAATGATCAATCGAATGAAAAAAGTGTGAGATATAGAGAGGCACAACGATATGAAGATGGATCTCATTAATCACTTATGAGATATTTACGACGGTCAACAAACTTTGTAAGGACCTCTATTTTATGATTGGCTTATTTTATGATTGGCTTATTTCATAACAAACCACACCACATTGGGGATGATTGTGTAATAGGTAGCTTAGGTCCTTGTTGGAAAGCTTCCAAGTATCTCCATGACTTTAAGAGCAAAAGATATACTCACTTGACTTTGTCTCTTGAAGAGTTTAGGTGCACACACACACTTCATGCATGCTTTGCAACATCTTGCATTTGTGTTTATCATTGCTTATATGTGTGCATCATTTACACATTGCACACACACTTACATGCATTTGTATTGACATGCATCTATTTCTTATTGCCCTTGTGTGCATTCTTCACAATCACATTTGCACTTCATTTCTAGACTTATGTGTGGTTGTTGTGTCCGCGCTCGCACGTCTTGGTGCATATTTTTACGCGTTGACAGGGCCAGTGCGCGGGTCCCTACCCCGTGCAGTGGACCAGCGCAGTTGGCCCTGGTGTTTAGAGATCCCCAGTTCGCTGGTGTGTTCGCTGGTCATGAACCATCAAACCCCATGTGCGCGGGTTAGTGCTCGGGTAGGCACCCGCTTAGTTGGACCCGTGCACTGCGCTGATTTCGGGGTAAAAATGTCTTTTCCCATCAGCTCCGGTCTCCCACTATATAAACTCCTTTATCTCTTCTTCTTCATTAACTCCTCTGAATTTAAAAAAACCCTAGAGAGAGATAGAGAGAGTCTAGAGAGAGAAAGCTCCATTTGATTTTGTTTAACTCTCCAAACCCAAAACCCAAAACCCATCTCCATCTTACATCATTCAACATCATTTGAGCATGGGTCTTCATGGTTTCATGACTAGGTAAGTTAGAACTTCATTGAATATAATTTATTGTTCTACTTACTCTAGATTAGATATTTATTGCTTGATTAAATACCTTGACTCACTTTATCGCATATATTTATGAGTCAAAATTGCATGATTGAGTTTGTTTGTGATAGCTTGCATTATTAAGTCATTTATGCCTAAATAGCTAATCCATAAATGTTCATGTATGCTTAATTGATGATTAGGTTGACTTTGTGCATCTAGTCAAGTTGTTGAATATTTATGTGAGTTTTATTTGACAATTAGGTTGTTAGAATTTATCTACAACTAATTGAGACCTCATGTGTGTACATGTAGGCTTGGTTGATAACTAGGTTGTTAAATTACATTATAACATCTAGTTAAGTATTTTGTGTTTGGTCTTGCACATTATTACATTTGAGCATAGTGTCATATATACACTTAGACTATATACTCTTCATAGAGTTAAAGTCTTGTGGCTTCTAGGTGAAGTTGCACAAGCAAGTAAAGTCTTGCAACTAAGAGTGGGTTGGCAAGCATTAATCAAGTGCCACTGTAAAAGGCCTGTGGGGTAGAGTAGAAGGTGCTCATGCCAAGAGTGGCGGATTAAGGGATATCACTAGGGATTGAACCAAGAGTGGCGAGTGGCGAGTGTCGAGTGGTAGTGTCCATAGCCCGAGGTTGTCGAGAGTGAGAGTCCGAGTATCACTTGAGGGTGTAACTTTTTACTCATATAGTGGATTTATGTGATCTAGAAGGATAGCACGTGGTTTTTCCCTTGTTGAAGGGTTTCCACGTAAAAATCAAGTGTTCTTTATATTTCCGCACCTTACTTGATTTTTATTGTTTGATTGTTTGGGTTAATTGTGTTTAATATTGACTAATCAAAAAAGTTGGTAATAATCGAGTAACAGTCCATTCACCCCCCCCCCCCCCCCCACCCCCACCCGCTAGGTTGTTTAGACACACGCTTTAGAGTGTATTTTCAAACATTTTGTGTTTACGCTTTCTTGTTTGCTTAATTTGGTGACCTTATGTGGAAAATATTATATTATGAAGAAAATGACTTACAATTATATTCAAGTTATATTTTTAACTCAAACAACAATGATTTAAGTTACTTCTAGATCATATGATATGGAGTATGATTCTAGTTTCTTTTAGGGAAACCAAATGAAAACATGTTTTTGAGTAAAGTATTTAAACGATACTAGTTTCACTTGTATGAAACAAGCGCTAAAGATTTTAGGGAAAAAGTAATTTTTATTCTACATTTTCGAATGATTACAATTTTGAATTATATAGACTTACTAGTAGCTATCTTGTAAGACTAATTTACAGCTAAATCCCTAACTTCTAGCTAATTACATTTATACAATATCAATTATGGACATCATCTAGGATTTTACTCATATAATTATTAATAGAATTACTCCTAGAATTCATCTTAACTGGATCTGCTAGGATTCAGTCAACACTTTCCAACACCCCCCCACAAGCTGGTCAAAAAATGTCTTCCATGGCCAGCTTGTAATATAACTTGTCAAATTGCTTCTTTGGTAAGCCTTTCGTGAGGATGTCTGCCACTTGTTCTATAATAGGTAGATAGGGTATACAAATCTGTCTACTATCTAACTTTTCTTTGATGAAGTGATTGTCTATCTCCATATGCTTAGTTCTATCATGTAGAATCTGATTGTGAGTTATAGCTATTGCTGACTTATTGTCATAGTATAGCTTCAAGGGAGAGAAAACCTGAACTTTTTTTTTTCTTCAAGAAGCCTTTTTATCCAGATTACCTCTCAAATTCCAAGGGCAGTTGCTCTAAATTTGGCCTCGGTACTACTCATTGCTACAACCCCCTATTTTTACTTCATTAAGTCACCAAGTTTCCTCCAACAAAGGGACAGTAGTCGGATATAGATCTTATGTCTGTTATACTACCAACCCAATCCGCATCTGTGAAGACTTCAACTTGAAAATGACCATTGTTAGCAAATAGTAGTCATTTCCCAGGTGTCCCCTTTAGATATCTCAGGATTCTTAAGGCTGCCTCATTAGTGTTCTGATCCTGGTAAATGCATGAATTGACTCACCATGTTAACTGCAAATGAGATGTCAGGACTAGTGTGAGCTAGGTAGATCAGTCCTATTAATCTCTGATATTGTTCTCGATCTACTTGACTTTCTAGTTTACCAGCCTCAAGTTTCAGATTTGGTTCCATTGGTGTTTCTGCAGCCTTGCAGCCTGTCATCTCAGTCTCTCCTAATAAATCTAGGATGAATTTTCTCTAGGAAGTAAAAACCCCCCTGTAGGACCTAGCAAACTCCATCCTCAAAAAGTACTTTAAGTCGTATAGATCTTTGACTTCAAACTCTTAAGCCAGCAACTATTTTAGTCTTTTTATTTCCTCAACATCATCTCTGGTCATGATTTTGTCATCTACATAGACAATTAGATTAGCCTTCTTACCGTCACTCAAATGTTTAAAGAAGATTGTATGATGCCCTTGGCTTTGGTTGTACCTGAATCTTCTCACAACCTTTCCAAAATTCTCGAACCAGGCTCTAGGTGACTGCTTCAATCCATAAAAGGATTTCACTAACCTATACACTTTACCATTCATGAATTCTCCCTTAAACCCAAGTAGAGGGTCCATGAATACCTCTTCTTCTAGATTGTAGTTCAAAAAAACAAATTTTTATATCCAGCTGGTGTAAGGACCAACCTAGATTTACTGCCACAGATAGGAGGATTCAGATGGTGTTGATCTTGGCCACGAGTGCAAAGTCTCCTAGTAGTCAAGGCTATAGGTTTGAGTGAAACCCTTAGCAAAAATGCGAGCTTTGTGTCTTTCTAAGGACCCATCGGCTCTATATTTATTTGTGAAAACCTATTTACATCCCACAGTTTTCTTCCCTTTTTGTAACTCGTCAACAACCCATGTTTTATTTTTGGTTAGTGCATTCATCTAATCCATAATAGCTATTTTCCAGTTTGGGTGTCCTAGGGCTTCTTGTATGTTCATATGGATGAATATGTGGGAGATTTTTGAAGTAAAAACTTTGTAATTTTTGGATAGTCTGTGATTAAATAGATATTTTGCTATAGGATGTGTGGTACACTTCCGGATACTTTTCCTATCGGCTTTGGGAATGTCAAGATTAGTAAAACTATTAGAGTTGGTTGGATTTTTAACAGGTTTGATAGTGTTTTTAATAGGCCGGGAAGTAGAAGGAAGATGAGTGACAGAGACAGGTTGAGTAGTAGAGACATGTTGAGAATCAAAAGTATTACCTTATTTATTCTTATCAGGAATGCTGACTAGTCTTGTACCAAAAAAGGTTGTTCTCTGTTAGTATGAGACTTCCGTCTAGTATAAACCAGTAACTTTGTTGTAGGATGATTATCCTGATTAGGATTCTCATCATGTAATGTCTCTACCCTTGGACTAGAATCAATAAGATCTATCACCATATTAGTCTATAATTGTTGGTCATTAACACATGTTTCCTTTTCAAAAACAAACTCTTTATGAGAAAAAATCTGATAACTGTTAGAAAAGAAAGGATTTGGTAAAACTGAATTATTATTAGTTTCCAAAACTGGATTAGTGTCCAAAAAAAATGTACAAACTCATCATTATTTCCATTCTCCCACTGAAGATGAATTTTAGAGAAAAAAAGGTCCTTGTTAAAAAAAATGACACATCCATACTAATATGGGTTTTTTTTGTAAGGGGATTAAAACACGTTTGCCCCTTTTTTATTATGTGGATAGCCAATGAAAATGGATTTTTCAGCTCTAGCATCAAGTTTAGACCGAAGTAAGTTTGATATATGCACAAAAACAATGCTGAAAAAAACTTTAAGGCTTTGTTTGGTAAGATGGAAAGATGGAGGGAGGGAGAGGGTAGGAGGGAGAGGGATGGGAGGAGAGCTCCAATCCCTTGTTTGGTTGGAGAGAAAAGAGAGGGGAGAGGAGAAGAGGAGGGAGCTCTCCTCCCTTTGGGCCCACCAAAACCAATCCCTCCAATTATGGAGGATGAGAGAGGGGAGGAAAAAATGGAGGGAAATTACAATAATGCCCTCCAATTTTTTATTAACCTCCAATTTATTAAAGGGCAATATAGTAATTTTATAATTATATACCAATCCATCCATTCAACCATCTTTCAATACCAAACAACACGAAGGATTTATATTATCCTCTCCATCCCTCCTACTCTCTCTCCCCTTTAATCCATCCATCCCTCCTACTCTCTCTCCCTCTTACCAAACATAGCCTAAGGGGAAGATTAGAACTTAATCTACTATTAGGGAAAAATTGCGTAAGACAATGTAAAGGTGTCTTATGATTTAAGATACGTGAGGTGCCCTACTAATGAGGTATGCAGCCGTTAAAACACCCCCCCCCCCCCCCCCCCCCCCCCCCCCCCCCCCCGAGTTATTTGAGGACATAAGCATGAGAGCCCGCAACAACCTCCTTTTGTTGCGGTGTATGGCGACATGTAGGTTGATGTTGAACTCCTTTTTGTTTTAAAAAATTTCCAAGATATTGGTTAAAATATTACGTGCTATTATCACTTCCTAAAATACTGATTTTAGTATGAAATTGAGTTTCAACTAGAGTATAAAACTCTTGAAATAGGTTTTCGACTTCAGATTTAGAGTTCATCAAATAGAGCCAACACATTCTACTGTTGTCATCAATAAAAGTAACAAACCAACATCCATTTAGAGTAGGAATTTTAGACAGTCCCCAAATATCACTATTTATTAAATCGAAGGGCGTTGAATCCCTATAGGGTTTGGAAGCATAAGGCTTGTGAGTACTTTTAGAAAAACAACAAATATCACACTGAAATTAAATTTTGAAATAAAGTCGGAAACACATGTTTTAAATAAGCAAAACTTGGGTGTTCTAATCTAAAATGCCAGATCATTATCTGTTCTTTTTACATGCAGAGAATGTATATCACTTTTTAAAACCAAAGCCAACTTATTTGGACAGTCTTCAAAATAATAGAGCTCATCCTGTATCTTAGCACTACCAATCATCATCCACGAAGTCTACTCTTGAAATTCGCAGTGTTGGAGAAAAAAACAACTGAACAGTTAGAGTCAAAAGAGAGTTTATTAACTAACAATAAATTACAAGAGAGATTAGAGACATGTATGATAGATTTAAGAGTGATATTGTCAGAAATTCTGACAGAACCTGTTCCAGCAATGGGTGACAAACTGCCATCGGCAATCCATACATTTTAATTGCTAGAATAGAGTGAATATGTATCAAAAAGAGAGGGGACACTTGTCATGTGGTCTGATGCACCGAAGTAGATGACCTATGGTGGAGAAGTAAAGTGACTCAAGTAGCTAGTAGAAAGATTACTTGATTGGGCAAGAGAAGCAGTAACAGATTAGTTACCGAATTGCCATTTGGGATCTCCGGTAAGTGGACAATAGTTACCCCAAGCGTCTCAATCATCGCTAGATCATGTCTGAAGGCATCTTGTGGTACTGTCAACTCCTGAAACTGGACGGGCCACTTCTTATCACCAGGTACATAACAATGGTTAGTTCCATCACCAATCAACATCCTACCCAAATGTGATGTAAAGGTGACTTTGTTAGACACAAAGTAATCCATCCCAAGAATATACTCAACATTATCCAAGGGTAGGACAAGCAGGGTACATGCACCACTCCATTGACTAATCAGACTGCACATATCTAACAAACCAACCTCAGGTGCAGGTTCACCAGTCATACCTTGAATCATGCCAAAGTAAGGTTGTGCTGTGGATGTGGCTGTATGCTTAACCTTTCCACCACCGCTTTCGCCAAAAGATTTTGTGAGGAACCATTATCCAATAACACATTGAGGAGTTCTCTATTGATTTCCATGACGACCCTTATTAATCTTGAATTTGGAAAGCATGAGTGTGTAGAAACAGATATGGAGGTAATTTTCGACATGTGGAGGAGAAGGAAAAAAAAGCAACAAGACCGAAGGATTGCTTTACGGACAAGAAAAGGAATCCTTGGGTCACTAGAAATCAGAGTTGTCCTAGGTTTTAGAGTTGGAAGCACGCTCTGATATCATAAAGATTTTAGGGAAAAAATAATTTTTATTCTATATATTCGAATGATTACAATTTTGAATTATATAGACTAACTAGTAGCTAGCTTGTAGGACTAATTTATAGTTAAATCCCTAACTTGTAGCTAATTACATTTATACAATATCAATTATGGACAACGTCTAGGATTTTACTCCTAGAATTATTTCTAGAAATACTCCTAGGATTCCTGGGATTCCTAGGATTACTCCTAGGATTTTACTCCTAAAATTACTCATAGAATTACTCCTAGAATTCCTCTTAACTGAATCTGCTAGGATTCAGTCAACACTTTCCAACAAGTGCATTAAAGTTGGAAGCAGGCTCTGATATCATAAAGATTTTAGGGAAAAAGTAATTTTTATTCTATATATTCGAATGATTACAATTTTGAATTATATAGACCAACTAGTAGCTAGCTTGTAGGACTAATTTATAGTTAAATCCCTAACTTGTAGCTAATTACATTTATACAATATCAATTATGGACAACATCTAGGATTTTACTCCTAGAATTATTTCTAGAAATACTCCTAGGATTCCTGGGATTCCTAGGATTACTCCTAGGATTTTACTCCTAAAATTACTCATAGAATTACTTCTAGAATTCCTCTTAACTGAATCTGCTAGGATTCAGTCAACACTTTCCAACAAGTGCATTAAAGTTGGAAGCATGCTCTGATATCATAAAGATTTTAGGGAAAAAGTAATTTTTATTCTATATATTCGAATGATTACAATTTTGAATTATATAGACTAACTAGTAGCTAGCTTGTAGGACTAATTTATAGTTAAATCCCTAACTTGTAGCTAATTATATTTATACAATATCAATTATGGACAACATCTAGGATTTTACTCCTAGAATTATCTCTAGAAATACTCCTAGGATTCCTAGGATTACTCCTAGGATTTTACTCCTAAAATTACTCATAGAATTACTCATAGAATTCCTCTTAACTGAATCTGCTAGGATTCAGTCAACACTTTCGAACAAGTGCATTTGTAAGACAATATTAGTTTTACGTGTATGAAATTAATGCATTTGTAAAACAATACTAGTTTCACATGTATGAAACTAGTGAATGTGTGACATTGACTTCATTATATAATATGAATATGATTGTGAGATTAATTGTAATATATCAGGGAGAATATTCATCTTGTTAGCTGTTGATCCAACTAGAATTCTGAGTGCCAGAGGAAGAGGGTCAAAATTGCATTACAGTAAACAACATGGTATTGGTTTTGACAACATAACAATTAATATTGAACCTTAAATGTATGAATATAACTATAAAAAATATGTGGTTGGTTTTGACAATATAACTACTAATATTGAACCTAAATTGTATGAATATAACTATAAACAATTGTAAACATGAAGGAAAATTACAGTATGAATTGTATGAATATAGTTATAAACAACTATATGAAACATGACAAAAATTACAGCATAAAATTAATCAGAGCTAAAATCAGATATGCATATATTTCTCAAAAGCATTCCAAGAAACAAAGTACAAATTCAAAATGAAAGTATATGTATGCATAATCACTGTCGAAAACATCCCTAAAAAGACCATCTTCTTGTCATTCCTTCATTATTTGAGCTTGCATCTCCTCATAAGCCACTCGTAAAGCAGGTTGAAGTTTGTTAAGGTCTGTGTTCATAATGCGTTCCTGATTTTTTTGCTCTTTCATTCTTTGGTTTCTCTCTCGAAATTCCTTCTCCATTTTCAATGTTTCTTTCTTTAACTCAAACTCTTCTCTATTAAAATCAATTTGTCTTTCTATGTGTAAATTATTTAATTCTATAGTGTCTTACGTTTTTACAAAGTTGAAGAAGAGGTTCTATAATGGTTCAAGAATTTGCTTAACCATGGCTTCTTCTAGTACATTGGCAAGCGAGTACGGCTGCGAAATAATTGAAGCTCCAAATGTGGTTGGTTTTAAGAAAAAAAGTTTTGTTATGAGAATCCAAAATCTCCACAAGATCGTGGCTTGATTATGCACGAGTTTACGATTGATTCTCATGAAATTATTCTTTGTTGGATGAAAAAGAACATGACTAGACAAAGAGTTGATAGAAAGAGAAAGTTGAGATCATCGGCAACAACAACTACAACACATAAAGAATTGATGTCGACAATTCTGAACCCAAATGTCTCTACAGGATTCAACAACAAAATCAGCCACTAAATTTCACATTGACTATAGCATCATCATAAGACATTAACTAACCAAAATAAATATTCAACATTTTCTCTTCCAGCCAAGTTCTCTATCCAGTTCCGGTAAATTCATTTATTTTAAATTTCAGTTTTCTTTTATTCCTTTAATTCTTCAAATGATATCTTCTTTATTCGATTTCATCATCATTTGTTTTTGTTTCCTACTCTTAGGAAGGAGAAAAGAAGTTTTAATGTATTTTGCACACCAACTATTTTATTAAATTTGTAAATAAAAAATTAAGAATTTTATTTTTAAATTCATACTATGAAAACATCAAATTGTTTTTGTATTCACTAGAGTACACTATTTTTTTCAATTATTACGTCTAATATATATAAATTATTTTGATAGATAAATGTTTTCATCAAGTACTAAACATGATACTGATAGCTCGTCTTCAAGCGACAAGTCATTTTCAATTACCAAATACCTATTAAATGATAATTTGAATTATACTAAAATGAATCAGGATTTGGTTCAAACTGGTGCAATTCAGATTTCTATCATAGTTTCAACAACATTGATGTGTAAAAATCGACCTTATAGTGACTCTACTCTTAGCAAAAGCTATATTCGCCATGACGGGAAAGAAGCACATGACCAAATCATTAATGACTACTTCAACTGCGAGCATTTAAAGTACACGATATAGCATTTTCGTCGTAGGTTTCAAATGAATGCGGAATTACTCAATCACATCTTATGTGCAATTGAAACTTATAACGATTATTTTACCTAAAAGATTGATACAGTTGGGAAACATTGTTTAAGTCCTTTACAAAAGATAATGGCAGCTGTACCAATGCTTGCATACGGTTGTCCAGCTGATTTCCTTGATGGATATGTTCGAATTTGTGAGAGTACTGCAATTGAAAGCCTCAAGCATTTTTGTGATTTTGTAATTGAGGAAACCAAATACGAATGATAATGCAAAGTTACTCGAAGAAGGAGAGGATCAAGGTTTCCTTGGAATGCTTGGTAGTCTTGACTTTATGCATTGGCATTGGAAGAACTGTCCCACAAAATGGCATGGTACGCATACTAATGGCTTTAAAAAAGCTCCAACTCTCATTTTAGAGGTTGTAGCACCACAAGATTTGTGAATTTTGGCATGCATTCTTTGGTTTGGCTTGTACTAATAATAATATCATTGTTTTAGATAAATCTCCATTGTTTGATAATCTTATAAATGAAAGTGCACCTCCATATGATTTTGTAGCACAACCTACCAATACAATAAGTGGTATTATCTCTCTAATGGAATTTAACCCTTATATGCTACTTTAATTCAAACAATCTCTCAATCGACATCTATTAAAGAAAAATTATTTACTGAACGTCAAGAAGCTATAAGAAAGGATGTGGAATGGGCCTTTGGAGTGTTGCAAAGTCAATGGCATATTGTTAAAGGTCCAACACATATGTGGAATGCAAAAGATCTTGGAAAGATTATGAAAATATGTATTATCATACATAGTATGATCTTTGAGAGTGAGCATCATCCAGGAATTAATCATGAATCTTAGGAGTCTCGTACAGATGAAATGGTTGATCAAGTTAATGTAGAACATGATTATACATTTCTTGTGTCTAAAATGATCAATCGAATGAATCAAGTGAGCACAACAATCTGAAGATGAATCTCATTAATCACTTATGGGATACTTACGGCGGTCAACAAACTTAATGTGATGTTATAGGTGATTTTTTATTTATTTTGGAGTTTTTGTTTTCATGTTTATATTCAAGTTCTATTTTTTAACTCAGTCAACAATGATTTAAGTTACTTCTTGATCAAATGATATCGAGTATGATTCAATTTTCATTTAGGGAAACCAAATGCGAAATTATTTTTGAGTAAAGTATTTAAACGATACTAGTTTCACGTGTAAGAAACTAGTACATTTGTAAAATAATACTAGTTTTATGTGTATGAAACTAGTGCATTTGTAAAACAATACTAGTTTCATGTGTATGAAACTAGTGAATGTGTGATATTAGCTTCATTATATAATATGAATCCGATTGTGATATTAATTGTAATATATTATGGATAATGAAAATGCTCAAGCAATGTGGATTACTTTGAAGGACAAGTTTGGTGGTACTTCAACCACTAAGCTTAAAAGGCTCACTATCAAGTTTGACATGTAGGAAGTGCCAAAATCATACAATGAGGCAACACCTAAGAGAGATGTCAAACATGATGTGCGAATTGAAAAACGATGAGCATGTCCTGACTGATGAGCAACATGTTCAAGCTGTTATCCAATCTCTCTCTAATAGCTGGGAACACATGAAGATCAATATGACGCACAATGATAGCATCAAAACTTTTGATGATATCTCACGCCATCTGGAACTAGAAGCTAAGCTCCTAGAGGTTGTTAAGTATTCTAGCCAGCTTTATATGACGACGCCAGACTCATACAAGGCCCAAAGCGCAATGGAGGAATGAGATCTTTTCAAAAGGGAAAAGGTCATGTTGTCAACAATATGAAGGCTGAGATCGAAAAATAGAAGAGAGGTAAGTGTACTGGAACTAATAAGGATAAGGATAAGGCAACATGTTACAACTGTGGCAAATTGGGTCACTTCGCTCATGAATGCACTGAGCTGAAAAAGGTAAAACCCAATTCCACGAACAATATGCTTAAGTTTCTAGCACTGTTTTACTAACTGAATCTCGTCTTTTATGGACTGTAGACTCAAGAGCAACATACAATGTAGCTAGAAACCAGGGAGCATTTATGTAATATCGTTGGATTCCACAAGGAACAAAGTGGATATATGTGGGAAACAAATCAAGAGTGGAAGTCAAGGGTATAGACACGTGCAAACTAGTGTTTCACAATGGCAAAACCCTATATCTCCATGATGTGTTGCATGAGCTAGATATTCGACGAAACTTAGTCTCCGTTGCTATTCTTCTTAGCCTAGGCTATGCTTTAAACTTTCATGGAATAATTTGAACATTTATTTGAATTCTATTCAAATAAGTACTTGTTATATGTTAAAAGGTTTTACAGTTTAGGATATTGGTTTTGACAGTATTAATTATGATAATAGTTTTTCCTTAAATTCTGCTTTTGATAATATCAATATTGATGTTTATACTTGGCATGTTAGACTAGGAAATATTAAGCAAGAATGAATGAGCAGATTGGCCAATTAAAGTCTACTAGGCTCACTCACTAGAATATAGAAGTCTATTTGTTAGAATTGTCTAGTAGGAAAAACTACAAGAAAACCATTTGGTAAAAGAACTCGAGCTGAAATTCCATTGCAATTGATTCATTAAGACATCTGTGGTCTAATGAATGTTAGAGCGAGGCAAGGAGCTTCCTACTTCATTACATTAACTCATAGATGATTTCATATATTTCGGTCATATCTATTTGATTTCTCATAAATCTGAAGCATTAGGTTGCTTCAAAATATTTATGAATTTAGTTGAAAATCAATTAGACAAGAAAATAAAAGTTTTGAGAACTGACCGATGACGTGAATTTCTTTCTAATCAATTCAAGGAATTGTGCAATGATAAACTTATAGAAAGGCAATTGACTATTCTTTACACTCCGCAACAAAATGGTGTAGCGGAAAGAAGGATTATAACACTATTAGAAATGGTTAGGTATATGATGGCGTAAACAAATCTAATAGTATCATACTGGAGATGCTTTATTGACTGCGGCATATATACTTAATCGTGTGCCTTCAAAATCAGTCACTTTCACCTATTATGAGTTATGGATATGTAGAAAACATGTATTAACCAACCTGAGACCTTAGGGGTGTGCGGGTTATGCTCATGATCTGTCCTAGTCAATATGAAAAATTGAGTGTGAGAGGAAAAAAATGTATGTTTATTAGATCCTCCAAGCATTCCAAAGGATACGTAATGATAGGTGAAAATTTTGATGAAAGTTTGACTGAATTGGAGTCACGAGATGTCAATTTCTTAGAAAATGAATTTCCAAACAGAGGTGAAGTTGGTAAAGATATCCGATTCTTTGAATTGGATGATCATAATGATGATGTAAATCTAAACACTCTGGTGGAGGTAGATACAAATTTACCTGGGACTTCTGTCCATAGTTTTAGTGATATAACTATTGAAACAACTTCTATAGCTTTACAAACTCGAAAGAATAACTGTAGAGCTATCCCACGTTGTCGTTTTGCAATTGAGGGGGAGACATTTATGGTTGCTTAACATGACAGTGATGAACCCAAAAATATGAACGAAGCTCTCAACTCACATGCTAAGAAATTATGGATAAAACTCATGGAAGAAAAGATGAAGTCGATGAAAAATAACCATGTCTGGGATTTGGTTGATTTACTGTCTGATTGTCAAGCCATTGGAAACTAATGGGTTCTTCACATCAACGAAAGGTGGATGGTACAATTGAGAGATATAAGGCGGGTCTAGTCTCAAAAGGATATACTCCACAAGAGGGTATAAACTACGAAGAAACCTTTTCTACAGTAGTAAAGTTTGCTTCGATACGCCTTACTCTAGCAGTCGTCACTCATATGGGCCTAGAATTACATCAAATGGATGGAAAGATAACATTTCTCAATGGAGAATTAGAGGAAGAAATTTACATGGTACAACTTGAAAATTTCGTATCAAAAGGTCAAGAGCGCAAAGTTTGCAAGCTTAAACAATCGATATATAGTTTGAAACAATCCTCCAAACAGTGGTATCTTCGGTTCCATCATGCAGTAATGTCGTATGGAATTGCAATGACCGAAGAAGACTATTGTGTTTATAAAAAAAGGTCTGAAGATAATTTTGTGATATTGTTATTATATGTGGACGACATTCTGTTAGTTGGAAATGATAAGAGTTTTGTCATGGCCATTAAAGAATGGTTATTTTCAAATTTTGAGAAGAAAGATATGAGTGAATCTGTCCATATTTTAGAAGTAAATATTACAAGAGATCGTTCAAAGAAACTTCTGGTTCTGTCACAAGAGCCTTACATTAGAAAGATTCTAAAACAATTCAATATGGCTAATTGTAAGCCTATGGATACTCCTATCTCAAAATGAAAAAAATCTTAGTCTCAAAATGTGCCCCAAGACTTCTAAGAACAAGATAAAATGAGTAGAGTTCCTTACTCCAATGCCAGCGAGAGTCTCATGTATGCAATGTTGTGTACAAGACCTGATATATGTTTTGCAGTTGGATTTGTGAGCAAATTCCAATCCAACCCTGAGTTGAAACATTGGCATGAGGTCAAAAGGATATTAGCATGCCTCAAGAGAACTGCAGACTATTCTCTATGCTACCAAGGAGGAGATTTACGCTTAGTCGGATATATAGATGCCGATTGGGGAGGTGATCTAGATAAGCGAAAATCAACATCAAGGTATGCATTTTTGCTTAGTCGAGGCACCATCTCATGGTGTAGCAAAAAACAAACATGTATTGTATTGTCTACAATAAAGGTTGAATTCTTGGCATGTTCAACATCAGTACATGAGGGTGTTTGGCTCAAAAGGTTCATTGAGGATTTAGAGATTGTTGATGGTGCTTCAGGACCAGTAACTATTTATTGTGATAATCAAGTAGCCATTACTTACACAAAAGATTCGAAATATCATAGTAATCCAAACATATAGAGACAAAATACAATTTTGTTAGAGATGTCATAAGAAAAAAGAAGAAGTGATAATTTAATACATATATACACATGAAAATGGTAGCCCGTCCATTTACCAAAGTAGTGACTAGAGATGTTTACTCGTCACATGTTAAGTCTTTAGGGTTACGTAGATTGTACCTTACTACAATCTCTAAAAATCTTTAACACGAAAGGTTTGGGTCTTGACAATTCTTCAATTTCTAGGGTTTTTTTTTGTTATGTTTAGGTTTCAACAAACAAAACCCATAAATAAACTTAAATTTTGGTGAAATAGGTGATTTTTTTGAAGTGGTTGGAAGTTATGTTTTTTTTTTGTGTGGATTTTTGAGTGAAGTTTATGTAGAAAAAAAACTTCAAAATTTGATGCTTTATTGATGATTCGAGAAGGGATTGGTTGTTGTTTGATTTATTTGAAGTTGAATCAAGTAAATTTAGTCTTGATTTCTAGGGTTCGGGATCACGGGTCAGGGGTCCAGACCCAAACTTGAATATATTCGTGAGTCCGCAGGGCGGGTCTGGGTCTTCTTAAGACCCATAGGTATAGACCCGAACCCAAACCCGAGATATTCAGGTCTGGGTCCCAAAATGTTTGGCAGGTCTGGGTTTGGGTCTAGTAGGACCCAACTCGATCCCGACCCATTGCTATCCCTACTTGTAACCATTAACTTTGATTCAAAGTAACAGAATAATGTTAACTTCTTTAGCGTGTTCTTTATGGCTATGGTACTATTCGGTCTATGAAACACGACTAGGATAACAATTGTCTTTGAAATTGAGATACAAGTGTTCAATGAGAAGATATAATGTATCTTCATTAATTTTTTGTATTCTTGTCGACCAAGTGTATTGTCTATGATAGACTAGAATACAATTGTATTGTCTATGATATGAGATGGTCAAGCAAGACTTTGTATACAGATGGATACGTTAAGTATGCTTGGACTAATGAATGAAAATTAAATCTGGGACACATATTAACAATGAATATGATATATGATATATGAAATATCAAATTGCATGCTCCAATACATTCGTAAAAAAATGTTCATCTATCACACTACGCGTTTGCTTGCATGAATGATCTGTGAATACATAAATATGATATGGTCAAGCATGACTTTGTATATAGATGGATACATTAAGTATGCTTGAACTAATGAAAGAAAATTAAATCCGGGACACACATGAACAATGAATATGATATATGAAATATCAAATTGCATGCTCCAATACATTCGTAAAAAATTGTTCATCGATCACACTGTGCACTTGCTTGTGTGAATGATCTGTGATTGTACCTAAAAGTTTGAGAAACATGACTCCGTAAAGTTTGCATTGTTCCACTTGTGCGAGTGATAGATGTTGGAATACGCTCAAGTGGTTTCAATACTTATCAGGTAATTATTTTGGAATTAATGATAAAGGTATAACCACCTGATAGTTTGAATTTGAATTATAATGATAATTCAGTTGAATTCAAACTGATCAGTTAAATTGGATAAATGAGATACTAATAACAAAGATATTAAATTTAAATATACTTAAATTTAAGTATCTCATCCAAATAGAGTTCTAGACCCTATAAATAACAAGCCTTGTTATTCATCCAATTCATTCCATTCATAGCGTATATTTTCAGAGAGTCAAAAAACATAGAGTGTTTTATTTGTGAAGTGTCTCTTTTGCTGGTCTTCTCCCATAAAAAGCAAATAGCATGGAGATCCGAGTATGTGTATATGTGTATATATATATATATATATATATATATGTATGTAATTGTATACCGACCGTATGTAACAATCTCGGGTATCCAGTATTTCGCTGCGATGATCTTTGATATCCAACAAAAACGAAATGTGAGATAAAGAAAATATCTTTGATTAACCAAGCAGGAGAAAAATAGGAATATGATTAATATTGCTATTTTCTAAGAAATAATTTATTTCTACTTTTTTTTAAAAATAATTATTGCCACTTTTTCATGTTCTAGATTTTCTAACGTTACTTTTATATTATTTTAATAGATTATTTAAAAGAATAATAATAAAATAATTGGTTAAGTATTTTTATTTTTATTTTATTTATAGTTTATTCAAAAATATATTACTTTAATATTTAAAATTAGGGATATAAATTCCTTCAAAAAAAATTTAGGGGTATAATAGACTTTCGAATGGTCAACTCAAGTCAATCTAACAGAGACTTAATGGACGTTACAATTCATGGAAGGTTTCTGAATAAACTCATATTTATCTATATTATCCAACGATAGTTGAAAGGTGATGGGAGGTTTTTAATATTAACCCTTAAAATTTTCTACATATAAAAAATGAGTTTTTTTTTTCCTGAAAAATTACATTTTCAACTTGACTGTCGGGACCTGCCAAGATTAGACAATACATGTGCGATCTAAATAACTACTCACATATGCTTATAAAATACGTATAGTGGGACTCGAACTCCTGACCACTAGCACCAGGTGTGAAAAAAATGTGCACTGACAACTCTACTGAACGGTGATGTGAAAAAAAAAAAATAACTACAAAAAAAGTTTCA
Source organism: Dipteronia sinensis (assembly GCA_033220585.1). NCBI lineage: Eukaryota > Viridiplantae > Streptophyta > Magnoliopsida > Sapindales > Sapindaceae > Dipteronia > Dipteronia sinensis. The sequence continues at coordinate 29,398,452 of CM065642.1, forward strand.
GATAGAATAGTTTAAAAGCTTAAAAAACAAACCGACTATGGGCAACCTTTGCTGGTTTTTATTTATTGTAATGTTTTTTTTACCCATTTATTTTAATGTTTATGGTTAGGTAATTATTTATTTGAAAGTAAGCTATGTCTTAAAAAAATTCAGGCAGAATTTCACATAAGTCCTATCTTTTTGGTGATTTGTTAACTTTATAAATATCTTTCCAAATTTATCACTTTAGTCCTAACTTTTTTCAAAACTCATCACTTTAGTCCATTTGACCAAATATGTGAAAGTCAACTATTTTAAAACTTGTGAAAGCACATTTGTACCTTTATTACTATTTAGTTTAACTAAAATGATTATATTACCTTTAAATTAAAATAAAAATAATAAAATTCTCAATAATAAAGTCTTAAATAAATATATTACAAAAAAATCTTAAATAAATAATAATAATAAAATCCATTAATTTTTTCTTTTTTTGTATTTTTGTCATAATAGATATTTATTTAGTTAAAATAATTATTTTATTTTTAAATGTTTTTTTTAATCTATTTATTTAAGATTTTATTATTTAGAATTTTATTTTTTTTCATTTTAATTTAAAATTAAGATAATCATTTTAGCTAAATAAAAAGTCATTATGTAAAAAATACAAAATAAGAAAAAATTAATGAATTTTTAATTATTTATTTAAGTTTGTTTTTTATAATATATTTATTTAAGATTTTATTATTGAGAATTTTATAGTTTTTCTTTCTAACTTAAAGTTAAAATAATCAATTTAACTAAATTAAATAGTAATAAGAGTAAAATTATGCTTTAATAGATTTTAAAATAATTAACTTTTATATATTTTATCAAATAGACTAAAGTGTGAATTTTAGCAAAAGTTAGAACTAAAATGCTGAATTTAGAAAGACATTTATAAAAGTAACCAATCACCAAATCTATAAGACTTATATAAAATTCTGTCAAAAATTCACGATGTTTAATATTTTCAAGAATATTAAATTACGTTTCCTTAGAAAACTACTGGAAAACTAATACAACTAGTATTGTATTTAAGCTGTTAAACACAGCAAGCTTGAGTTGAGTTGCATCAAATACTCCATGTGATGCTGCAACGATTCATCGAATAGGTAGCAATGCATAGTTGCCCTGAACACTCCCATAAGTCTAAATCCTACCACACCTGAAAATGAACTTTGCCGAGACAATTCTCAACGGTCAAAACTCACAAGCACGACCAGAAAAAACAAAGACAGTTAACACAGTGGAATCACAACTACAAGAGCTCAATCCCCCAATGCAACTATATCATGATTTAATTATTTTATTCATTCCCACAAAATTCACAAAACATATATATACTAAACAACCGTATTAATAAAGATCAACACTTACAAATGGCATACACATATCCATGGTTTGAAGCAGTACGCATAAACATTATAAACACTCGAGATCTTATAATTAGCTTCACAAGATGACAATGTTTCAAATCCAGATATAGATTTTTGCAGTTCAGGCATGGGTATGAATCTGTTTGATTTTCCAAACTATACAACTACCAGTCATCAGCTCCTTTCGTTACCCCAAGAATAATTGCAATTGTAGCAAGAACAGCCTGCACATACAACCATCAAGTTAGAAAATCAGCACAGAATTTTTGGCTAAAGACTGAAAAGAAATAACTATCTTCACTTTTCTGGTTTCTGACAGTAAGTTAAAAGAGAATACAGTCTTATATATATATGGCTTGACCTGCAGTTTGTTCACAAACCAGATAACGATGCTAAATGGAAATCGGCCATGATAAAATCAGTCAGTAGCCACTCAATCCAAAAGCTTAAATTGAGGAAATGACCCAATAATAGTATTTAAGCACACTCTCATGTGCAAGATCATTGGCTTGCCATGTGGTCCAAGCCCAACACATTCAAAACAAATTAAGAAACAAACATAGATTCAATCACACGGGGGACTCGAACTCAAACACTACTGGTTAAACTAGTTCTAATAACATATCAGTAATCACTCAACTCCCAAAAACTTAAGTTGCTAAAAGGGTCTAACAATAGTTTTTAAGCACTCTACCAAAATCAAGAACATTTAACTTCCATAAACAATGAAAGCTCGTATTAAATTTAAGACAATTACCAAACTGTTTTAGCCACTAGCATTCTTAATCACTCATCAACATGCTAGCAGCAACTAGTGAACAATTCCCTTTTTATTTATTTATTGTAAAAAGCATACATTACACACATCATCAAATAGGATTGGTAAAATAACATTACTTATCATGATAAGAGAATTTGAGTAACAAACAGCACGTAAGAAATTAGACCTTTTTTGGGAACTTAAACAGACTCTTTTATATGAGGGGACTACATTAAACAATGATATTGTACACCCATTAGACCCACTATGCTCCCCAAAGTCAAGGTAACTCTAGCTTGAACTTCCCTTATAAATATTCAGAAGCATTTAACCACCAGTTTGTGCAATCCTGTTAACTTAGGAAAGAGGAAAGAGAGGAAAAACAAGGATGCTTAAAGGCAGTGGGTGTAGTGCTAGATCACATAATATGTCCATTTATGGGTTATAAAATGTAGAAACTTCTTCCCATGCATGAGTTATGTGCCAGACATGTGATGGATATACATGTCCACATAAAAATTAAAAACTGTTTGCACATGTATACAAATTCAACATTGATGGATCTATAATATGCATATACACTACATGAAATCCTTAGCAAGTGTTTAGAGATAATTGAGGTCCACACTTAAGTCACAAGTTCAAAACCAATGTGTTCTGCTGAGAACAGCTACACGCTACCACTAGGAGAGAAATCTTTATGTTTTTCCTTATGATCCAAGTTCAAATGCATTTTTCGCTTGAGAACCTCTGCTTCATAAAATAAATATAAGAAAATAACTTGACAGCAATTAGTTGTGGGAAACCAATTAGGAAATGCTTTTAGAGATTATATTGCTTTATCATGATTAGGATTTATTTAATAATTTCCATTTTATTTTGAGATTTTACTAAATAATTTTTACTTGTTTTAATCGTTTTAGGTTTAGTTTTCTTACAAATAGACCTCTCTATATTATGTGTTCTTCAGTTATGAGTTCATGAATTAATTAATGAATTGAACTTTATCCTCCCATTCTCTCTCCTCTTTAAGTCTTCTATTTTTCCTCCTTTTTCTAATTTCTCCCATTTCTATTAATTTATCCCTCTCATAATTCTATTTCTCCTCTCTATGGCTCTATCTTAGTACACTGACGCGCCTTGTAAGAAAAAGGGGCACATTTATTGCTACACAGTAAAAATTGATCATATTATGGACAGGAGCATAGCCTAGAGTAAGAGTTGATGCTAGAAGAGTTGATGATTCCAGAAACCAGGATAATGCTTTAAAGAACAAAACTGATCAGATTTGAAATCTTCGCAGAGATTGTTTCAAGAACATGAGGTACAAAGCCTAGGATCTAATCAAAGATAGGCAAGAGCGAAAAAGAAAGTAGATAACAGAAAACAATATTAAAATCAGGAAAATTTCCGCCAAGCCTGCATCTGATTCACAGGTTCAGCCGCTGTTTATAGTAAACTTGTTTGAATAAAATCCCAAAATTTTAAAAATCATATTTTCTTTGGACTCTCACAGAACCAAAAACAAGTTAAGCTTAGTCCACTAAAAAAAACCCATAAAACCTAGCCCAATCCTAACGCTGTTAAAATCATGCCCTTGGTATGCAAAACCTCAATTTTATTCCTTCTTACACCAAATTGATTGATGTAAATTTTTTGGCATTTTTTAATTATGAAAGCCAACTCTAATACATGTTTTTAATCTCATTCCATCTCCATCCACACATTTTCGTTCCCTCTGTATGCCACCCTAGTCCCTACAACTGCATTTCGCTCCAAAATTACTCAGATTTGATCTTTTGTTCTCCAATTCAATTTCACTTTCGTTTAATTCTTTCTCCCCTCTATTAATTGATATAAAAAACAACAATTCGACAGGATGAAATTTCTTGGATAACCAAATGTTTATGTAGGAGAAAACTATACATTATAAAAACCGGACTCCAACAGTTCATTATTCTGACAATCAATATTCGTCTAAATATAGTGATACAAAATTTTACAAGTAATGAACCACACACAACTTCCAGCTAATGACTAATATTTCCGCACTAATAAACTCTGTATTTCCTTTCACTGTAAATGAGCTAAATAACATAAACTCTTATTGATGAATTTCATGGTGTCGCATTTAAACCTAAGGGTGTGTTTGGTACGAAGATGGGACAGGACAGGACGGGACGGGACGGGACGGGACGGGACTGGACATATTGTTCTGTATTGTGTTTGGAAGGTCTGGGACAGAACGGTTAAATGTACTATTATACGTTTGGTATAAATGGAACAGGACGGGGCAAGAGATCAAATGACCAAAATACCCCTATTATCTTTTTTTAAAAGACTTATATTTTATCTTTTTTTTTATTATTTTAAAAGACAATTTTAATACTTAATTATTTTAAAACCCAATTATAATCAATTTTAATACTTAATTATAGTTGATTATAATGGATCATACAATCTCAACCATTAAAAAAGAATAATTACAAAAAAATTGTTAATCATTTTGAAAATCATCCAACCCAGACCATCACCTAATTGAAGTTCATCCAACCCAGATCATCAATCTTCGAATTCAACTCAGAACATCAACCCAACAGCCACCATATATATATATATATTTTTGTCATGTTCTGTGCAATTAAAACATCCAACCCAGAATTCTTTTTTTTTTTCCCAGAAAATATCGAAATCGAAATCGAAATCGAGGCCCTAAATCCCAAATCCCAAATCAGGAACCCTAAATCGAAATCGGAATCCCAAATCAGGAACCCAGAATCGAAATCCCAAATTGAGAACCCAAAATCGAAATCCCAAAATCAAAAATCAAGAACCCTAAATCGCAAAGTCAGAGATGGTGTATAGAACGAACGAAGGGAGGGAGGCGACCAGGTGATGTGGCGGCGTGAGGGAGACGACCTGGTTTTTTCGGCGACGTGAGCCGTGACTGAGGCGAACAATGAAGAAGAGAGAGAGAGCTGTGATGAACGAAGGAGAGAGAGAGAGAGAAGATGATGAGAGATGGGTTCTGGTGGAACGAAGGAGAGAGAGAGAAGATGATGAGAGATGGGTTCTGGTGGAACGACGGAGAGAGAGAGAGAGATGCATTCTGGTGGAACGAAGGAGAGAGAGGGAGATGGCTTCTGGTGGAACGAAGGAGAGAGAGGGATGGGTTCTGGTGGTGGAACGAAAGAGAGAAAGAGAGAGAGAGAGATATGAGAGATGGTTTTTAATTTATAGTTGGTTGTTTTGTAATATTTTAAAGATATAAAGGGCAATTTGGTCATTTTTACTCGTCCCATGCCCATGGACAACTTGGCCGAGGGTTAAGGGTGGGACAGTTTTTTGGGATTTTTGTCCCATTCAGTCCCATCCAGTCCCACATTAAAATCGCACCAAACACGGGACAAGGACAAGTTGTCCCACCTTGTTCTGTCCTGTCCCGCGTAACAAACGCACCCTAAAAGAATGAGGTTGGACCTTCAATTAGAATATGTTTATTGGTGACGCAAAAAACAAGAGAGAGAGAGAGAGAGAGAAATTTAAAAATAAGGTTTTATTGAAATCTAACCTAATTGAGAGGATCAAGTTCAAATATAACCTTAATATGAAATTTTTTGAATCTAACACATCTGTTCTAACGAAAAGACAAAATTATCCCTCATAAACCATTAAATTACAAAATCTTCATTCTAAGTTTCTCCCTCTTGCTGTCACAATCTCTCTTGCCCGGACTCTCTTGCTCTCTGTTGTTTTTTGTCTCCTTTGTCCTAGAAGGAATCTTGGGTGTGATCTCTATTCATTATCTTTTTTTTTTATCATAGAAGTAGACAAATCAATTAATTCATCTCTACAGCTACATGTTGGTGTTGAATGTGGTTTACTTTGTTGTTATGATGTGGGTTTATTTAGAATTCATGCTGTGTATTTGAACAAATATTAGAGCTGTTGTGATGGGATAATAAATTCATTGAAAACGTAGTCGTAGAATGAACTTTTGTTTATTATTATTATTATTATTTCTTTCCTCTGTTTTGTTAAGTTATATTGATTAACTATTATGTGATGAATCTGGCCAGCAAACTTGAAAATTTGTTAATTTAAATATAACACATAATATATTTAAAAAAAAATTGATTAATCTTTGAAATTATGACTAAAAAATGTTGGATGTCAGACTTCGCATGTGATAAATCAATCGTTTCCAGTTATTGAAGTATTGGTGTTGGATACATGAATCAAAAGTTTCACTATCTCGGTGCTTGCTAAATGTTTGAAAAAATGTCTCTTACAACTGTAATTAAAATATGAACAATTTCTTTATTATTTAAAGTTGTCTAGCTTTCTAAGAATTCCATGGATGAACATACCGACCATGATGGCAAAGAACAACTCCATCTGTGATGACAAGACTTTTTACTTGATTTTAATTTTTGTATATGATATTAAATGCAACTTGATTCATATGTGAAAAGAAGTAACTTATCTCAGATGGAAAAACTATTTTACATAATACAAAATAATGTCAACTTTTGCATTTTTAATGGAAAAAATATAAGTGAAAGAGGTCTAAGTGACTTATTTAGCAATAGTGTGACAAACCATGAAGCAGTCAGTTATATGCTACATGAACTTCAATGATGATGCATCCAGAATTCCATATAGGTGAAGATATCACCCAAAAACCTTAGCTTGATGATAATGACAACTAATAATAAATGAAGATGCAGCAGTGAGGCCAAATATATGACAATCATTCAAAATGAAGGCAATTATTATTTATTTATTTATTTTAAAATAATAAAGTTTGCACAGCACAACGTTTGACAAGTCAAAATAAAATTAAGGGAAGGATTTACTCACAGCTATGGTGCAAGCAATATATCCCTGGTTTCTCTCGGTGGTCTATCCTTGCACATAGCATAACAAATAACCCAACATACCAGGGGATGGCGCCAAGGAAGAAACCAATAATAAACCTTCAAAATGCAGGCATCTCGTTATTAATTGTTATTAATGGAAATGAATCAACAGAAAAATCATCAAAAACTAATAATCATAATTGATTATTACAAAGGATGGAATGAAAATGAAATTATGAGAACTAGGAAGTAATAAATATGAAATATAACAGCTTTAACATATATAGTTCTCAATGTACTTACAAGTTACAACATTAAATAACCAAAATACAAATCTCTAACTATAATTCAGTCATTGAAATCTCTCCGACCAGGAACGCAACATCAAATCACATGGAAACAACCACACCCCCGTCCCCAAAAGTAAGATCCCTCCCGTCTCAACTTATTATAAAACAACTCACCAACTATGCAAGTGATTATCCGTACAAATACTCAAATTGTCAGTTAATTTCAAAAGTGACCTCCGATCTCAACCATTATAAAACATCTCACCAACTAAGCTAGTTGATTATTATCCATACAACACTCAAATGTCAGCTAATTTCAAAGTAATATGTAAAAAAATAAAGGCAAGAAAGTGAAGAAAACTTACAAGAACCAACCAATGCCAATACCACAGCAAGGAAGGCGACGCTCTCTCACTGGTCTACCCTCAGCAACAGCATAACCTACAACAAACACAAAATCACATATTTAAATTTTAATCCACATAAAAAACAAAAACAAACAAAAAATCATATAAAAAAAATTGAAGAGTGAATAAGAAAAAGAAAAAAAAACCCGGAACAGCTTGGTAACCATGAGGGTAGTAGGGAGGAGAGGTGGCGCCAGGCGGAGGAACAGGCTGAGGGAAGCCGACAGCGGGCGGCTGAGGAGGAGGGTAGTTGGCTACTCCTTGAAACGTACCGTATTGGGGAGGTGGTTGTGGTTCATGATGTTGATGGTGGTGATGATCTACAACAACTCCTCTGTTTTTCTCGTCTCCACTCATGCTGGGTTTTGATGGAGATCTGCAGAGAGTCAGTCAATTGTGATTTTTAGGGGTTTTTATTTCTTAAGGAAGAAGCCAAGAAGGAGAAGAGAAGACCAATTATGTCTAGTTTGTCAATTAGTTGCCTGAGATGGTGACGTGCTGTGCTCGCTTTATCTAATCTGCCCTCCCAGTACCATGACACGTGTTATATTCAACCAATCTATAATTTTTATTTATCTTGCCATAACGGGAGTTATTTATTCCTAGTTATGATCATTGCCGTGGAATGTGAGAGCTTTATGATAAGTCAATTGGGTAATATTGTAATTGGGATGAAAAATTATAAAACACTCTTTAGGGGGTGACTTTTAGAATTAACACAATTTTAATAACTCTAGTTTGAATTGTATTAAAGTTGGAATTGAGATAAAAATACCCTCACTCTTCTATTATTTACTCCTATAAAATTTTTTGTTTTCAAAAACCTCCATTGATGAACCTCCATTTTCCATTGACGAACTATTGGTTACGGTTGGGCGGCGAGGCACTCAGGTTGGATAGATCGGTGATTGACAAGTTCAACGGTGGTAGTACCGGAAAGAAACTCGCCAGTGTTGAGCAGCGGCGACGAGAGAGAAGATGTGAATGGATGAATCTTGTAATGAAGGGACAGCCGGAAGATTCTGATGATGCCTGTCGAAAAATTATGGAGGTCGATCTTCTTCCTAGACCAAAAAATATTTAAAAATTCTTTTTTTACCCTATAAATCTCAAATTTGCAACAAAAAAAAACCCATAAGTCTCGAATTTACCTACTAAGTCTCAAATTTGTTCCAATAAGTCTACTTATTTTCTCCAATAAGTCTCGATTTTGCAAGAAACAAAATTACAAAGGAAAGATCGAAGTAAGGGCATTTTTGTCTCAAACCATATTTTGGTGTTATTTAAACTTTAGTTATTAAGTTGGTGCTATTTTCAAAACTAAGGGATAAAGAGTGTTATTTACACCCATTTCATCTATTGTAAATTGTTCAAAAAAAATAAAAATAAAGAAAAATTGTTGGGTTATCATGTAATTGTGTCATTATTGAAAAATTGAAGTTTTAAAACAAATGAGTACTTAATTAGTAAGCGTAAGAGATCTTAAAGTCATATCTTATCCACACGAAAGTCCTTGAATAACATATATAGTAAAACATCGATAAATGAATGTTCGATAAATTAATAACCCCAGCTTAAATAATAAAATCTTTCGGTTCCGACTCGGGCTTGTGTACTAAATTAATAACCTCACTAAATACATAAGATAATAATTTTTTTTGAAATCCTTTAGGTCCCAACGAATATATAAATTAATAATTGATTAAATACATAAAAAAATATATATAACACATAAAAATTCATAATACATATCAATAAACTTTTAACTTAACAACTTCCTTTCAAAAAAAAAAACTTAACTTCTATTTTTTCAATTCAAATCTTTCTTAAAATATGCATATAAAGTCGTTTATCTTTTTTTTTGTACTGAAACCGAACTCAATCTAATCCTTAATTTTTTGCAAATCATACACCATATTAGTATTTTTTATTTATTTTGTAGTCAGAAGTTATTTAATGTTACTATTGCTTGAAAGACCTCTTTTAGAGAAACGCTTGGTAAAAACACTACTGTCATCTGGATCATGATCATCGGTAGGCGTATTCATTACCCCTTGAATAATTTCTTCATCGGTAGACGATTTCATCAATATATCATTTTTCACTAGGATAATTCAAAAGATAATCAACATCCATCACATTTCTATAGTGTAGACAAAAAATGGCTTCATAAAAAATTGAAAACAATTTGTAATGGTTGTTGTGTTCATATCAATGTTCGAAGCTGTATTAATAAATTTCATAGCATTCAATATGTTAATTTTTTTCAGGATTTATTACTCCTACCTCGTAGCCCTCCAAAATGCTAAAGTAAAATGACGTCGATAATGAATTTTTAGTGCTCGAATAATTCCAGCATCGCTTGATTTTTTTTTGAAAAGCTATAATATTCGTTCAAACCAAAGGGCCGAGACAAGACGAAAACAAGGAAGATCAAACACCCAGAGACAACTCCTCATGAAATCCAACTAAAGGAAAACCTGAGAGCTGGTGCCCGCGCGAGATCCAAACCCCAGAACACAATACCCATAACAAAAGCACCAACTGAAACAAACCAAGACAACAAAAACAGAGCAAGACAAAATAGGAAACAGAGGCTCCTAAGATGAAACATCGACCACTAAATAAAAAAAATTAAAACTCACGGGAAGCTCAAGGACAACACCTCTTGTCTCCCTTTTGCCCCCTTCTTGGCCAGTGAATCAGCTAACTAATTGAAGACCATGGACTTGAAGCTTGAAGACAACATAGGCTCGGCTCAGAATGTTAAGGTTGTTTCAAATATCGAAAACACTCTGCACATGATCAGTACTATCAAGGCCTCCACCATTGATCCACGAAATTGACGTCTTCGAATCACTTTCGAAAATAATCTCCTTGTCCCGAACTTCTTGCTTAGTGATACAGAGTTCAATGGCTTTAGCTATTGCCAAAACTTCAGCTGTAATAGGGGATTGGACACCCACACTAGCTGAGAAAACGCAGAGGACTTTGCTGTTCTGATCTCGTAAAACCCCTCATATTCCTTGATTGAATCTTTGATGTTGTATTAAGAGGCAATAAAAATAGTTCAACATTTTTCAAACCTCCGATAACCTTTAATATGTAAGTACTTATTAACTTCTACGTACTTATGTATTTTGATCGAAAATATGTATATTACATGTACAAGTAAAAACATAAAACTTTAAAAAAAAAGGTAGTAAACACATAAAACTCCCTTTTAAATTAATAAATATTCATTTATCGATAAATTAATAAATTATTCATTTATCGATAAATAAATAACCCCTCCAAAATAATAATTTTTTTCGGTCCCAACAATACAGGGATTTTACTGTAATATTAAATGTTTAAACATTATGTTTATCTAGCTTAACATAATGTTGATACATTAAATAAGTCAGGTTATGACGCATCATATATATTTTTTAGTTATAGTCCCTATAATATATTTGACTATCTTTACCGCAAATGTGAAATGTGATATGAACTTTTTATGTATGCTCATCATTGATATCTATCGACTTAGGTAAATTCAAACAATCTAATTTATGTATGAGTCAAAAGAGATCAAGTAAAATACATATGACATGTTAATAACTACCGTTAAAATTATACCAACACATTATTTTAAAGAAAATTATTGTTCAAATCAAAATAAAAATGAATTTCATTTGGGTAATAAATTTGAAGAGTTCATATAAATGTATGATTCAACTATACATTAAATATTTACTTTTCTTTCTATTCAATAAAGGGTAAAATAGAATATTATATATATTTATCAAAAAGTAATTCATTTGATGCACTCTCAGTTGTTTTAAACTTTTAATTGATCCTAAAGTTTCCATAAAAATGTCAAACTTTAATAATAAAAATCCATTAGATTTGATTTTTTTTATTTACTTTCTTGAGTGGAAGGACTAAGAGCATCTCCAATGCAAGCGTTCCTTGTGAAAAAAGAGATGCCACGTAGGATAATTAGACATTCTATTAATAATTGTGACTCCAATGCACCCGTGTACATTCAACCTCAAGCTGACGTGACAAAAAAAAAATAGACATTGTCAACATGAAATAGACATTGTCAACATGAAACCTGCTGTACAACCCTTTTTTTAAGTTGACTCAACAAACATTTAAAATTGACATTAATTTTTTTTTAATCTATTTTTGATAAGAAAATAAAATAAAAAAGAAAATAGAAAATAAAATTAGACACGTCATTAAAACAAAATGTGTTTTAAACGGAAGAATTGACGACTAAATTTTAAATTGATTGTCTTTCAAGTCCATATTTATACCACATAGGAAGTAAATCTCTTGATATTGTTACCATATCAACAATTATTCATATAACAATTATTCATATACAAACCATTTTCTCTAATGGGCTTCGTCCCTTTCATCGCATCATATCATAACCATCGGCTCATGGCATTTAAGGAGGAGATCCACTTCTGTTTTAACTTAATTTTTTTGTCATATTTTCTTCTTTAATTTCGAAAACTCCAATGCAATTGCATACACAACCAACTGACCAAGTCGGGCTACAACATGTGGATAATTATCGAATACATGGTTGGACCTACCTCTTAGTGTGCTTCACTTACTCGATTCTCACTATGGCCATGCTTTCGAGAGAGCACATCACATTTATCTTATATGCATACCAAATAAATTTCCGGAAAGAGCCCCACTTAGAATATCACCGCAACCAATGTCGTTTGGTGGTAAATAATATTTATTCAACATAACAATATCCTAAATTCAAAAGTAAATATGTTTTTGAACCATCTGTTTAGATTAACCATCCGTAAGTCACAACTTATTAAACTAAAAAGTGTCACAAACACATTATTGAGTCAAGTAATTCATGCTACAATTTCTAACCCAAATGAAATTTCTGATGTGATTACAACACATGCAAGTTACAACACATGATCAAACAAACAAATTCAACACCAACCTTTAAACAGATTTGGTCACATCTTATGATCGTCACCTCTGTTGAAAGATGTGATTCTATTACTTTATTTTATACCAACGTCCATTATACATCATTTTTGAACACATGAACGCTCTGAACGATCCATAAGTGAGTTGAACACTAGAGCATCACTCATCAAAGGTTCATCAGGCTTTGGAAGTCAGGTCTTGCATCCCACAAACCAGATTTGCAGGCACCGCTATGTCCATCATCTTCGGATATGACAGGTTTAGATCTGTTGTGTAGACAAAATATACAAGTTAATAGTTTAATCTACTTAATAAAAACTGAGTAATTCTACTGAAACTTTATATTTCATGCATATACTTACTTTCCATAATGTTTTTAAAAGCTTCCTGCAAAAAGTTGCAAACGTATTGTTATGGACATAAATCAAGTACTGAAAATAAAAACTCCAGTATATATGTAAAAAAGAAACAGAATTGATCTTTTATCAGATGCAATAAATGATATGACAAGTTTCAGCAACAAAAATTTTCCAATCCAATTGTTTTCCTTTATAACCTCTGCAATTCACTAGTAATTGCCAGTAGTAATTCATCCAATCTAGGAAACTATTTACTTCATTTTAAAAAGCTATTGGCTGAAGCTTACGCAAAATGCAATTAAGCAAGTCATCTTCTAGACTTCTAGATGAACAACAAAATCTTAAAGTTGAAATTCATTTTTTTTCTTTAAGTAGAACATGAAATGACTCACATTTTTGTGCTGAGAAAGAATCTTACTTCTACCTTACGGGTGTCGACAGAAACAAAATCACGGAGATGGTACTAGAGCATTGGACTGGTTGTGCTTGTGCAGTGGCTCATTGGTATGTCATATTACAAATCATTACATAATAAAATTATCAGAGCAAGCAACAGACTAATAGTTTCTAAACACCAATGAGTTTTTGTTTTATTGTTGAAAAGACGACGATTATTATTAATTTTCCTTTTCTAATTTCTGGAGGACCACAGAACTTTCAATCAACAAATTGCCAACTTAATTCTGTTGCATGCAAGATGTAAAGAGCACTTTTCCCAAAATGATTCCCTGAATCTAGTTTCACCTGGTACCAGATGGAGCAAAGCTTTAACCAATTGCTAATACAGACATAAAAGGCAAACAAATCCTTAAAAATAAGAAAATGTACTATCAGTGAAGTAACTACCTCATCTTTTGTTAGGCGAGGATTGTATTGCATCTCCTCTCCCACTGTGCTTACCTGAAAATCCATCAGTATTGTATAAGCAACTACATCAAATATCAAACAAAAAAGAAGCATTTAATATTTCCTTACTGTGAATCCTTTGTAATCATGAGCTGGATAGATTAGTGTGTCCTTTGGCAGTGTAAAGATCTGGAAACACAAAAAGAAAAATTAATAACAATTAAAGGAAGGCCTCATTCAATCATTCATAAAGTCTTTTTCATTTTTCTGTTTCCTTTTTTCCATCCCCTAGTTCACTTATGAGGATAACCCTGTCTAATCTCTTGTAGTTGAACAAAAGGACCAGGATCAATCCTCCTTACACCAATCTTGAAGGGAAGTTTAACTCAATTTGTTTTTGTGAATTAGGTGGGTAGGGTGTGGTAAGACAAAGTTTACTTTGTGAAAGAAATAAACAAATTTCTTGCCTGTGAATGCACTGAATTGTAGAGCTGCGTGGAATTACCTCCCTGTAAGAAATTAACTGGCGTTAAATCTTTCCCACATGTAAATAAGTTCTTAGAGATGAAAAAGATTAAATACATCTTATTGTTTGTATGATGATAAATAAGCATTTAGAACCTGCAACATAACCTACAGGACATTTCACTTTGACCCAATTGGATAAATTATCAAAACGGCTCAACACAAATGGAAGTGTTATCAAGGATAAAAATCAGACCAAACAATGGGCAAAAAACTTGCAAAAAAGCATATGTAGAATATAGTTGTCACAGAAAATAGAAGGTAAGGATGCATGGATAGAAGACAAACAAATGTAAAATTAGAACTTGTATTAATGTGTCATGGAACCAAAGTGATATACAATGTTATCCATTGTATGCATTTGAATGCATACTTAAGAAGTCTGGAGACAACATTATAAATCCTAATGCCAAAAAAAATGGGTTGGGGAGGTAGGTGTTTAGATATTGCGTTATTGTGTCACTGACTGATTACCTATTGTAAACAAGTGGCATTCAATAAAAGCAAAAGAGCCTCATCATATCACGAGAAGATACAACAAATTCGTTACTCATATTCCTATCTGAAACACCACAGTTCAGTTTCCAAGAGGAGCCAGTCAATGTGATATATTTTTCTTTCTTAGATAGATTCAGGGTGCAACCCTTTTTTAGAGATACAACCATTAAATAAAGAAACTGATAATTGAACATACATAAGCTTATCAATGAAACAATTTCATTTTGCTGATCAAATCATAATACAGTATATCTCAAGACCATCTACCTGAAAATCAGTCCTCCCACATCCTCGTATCAATATCGCATCTCCTGTGAATGCCATCCTTGGGTTGGGCTGATCAGGTCCATCTCCTGAAACATAGGTAACGCAACCCAATGTATGGCCTGGAGTAGCACGAACCTGCAATTATACCTTTAATTTAGTCAGTAATTAAAAATGCATGAAATCTGACAGGAAAAATATCATGTCCAATGACCCATAAATATTTATAAATTTACTTCTACAGTTGTTCTCCGGTGATGCACAATATTTTTATCCTACATGCATCCATATGTAACAAAACAAGTTTGGTAAATAGCAGCTGTTAGAAAATTCAGAAAAGTGTAGTTCTTTCTGAAACCGACCACGCATAGTACCTATAAAAAATGCAGACCAAAAATCTGTACGATGGATGACATTTATCCATACCCACAAAGAAAAACTAGGCATTCATGACAGAATAAAGTACAAGAAGAATCTTATATTAACTAATTTTTAATCTCAGAAACTTTCTTAAAAAGAGAGGTCTATATCTCACTGAAAGAGCAAAAATTCTCTATTATTATCTTTGCTCGCCATGATGTCACAATCAATAAGAATTTTTTCAATTGATGTCTCATTCTACTTTTCCTCAGATTTCAACCAATCATATTTGGTTTTTCGTTCACCCTATTGTGATCCAACTAAAAAGAAGCCTTAAGAAAATTCTGACAATGATTTACTGTATTAGGGATGTAACTTAAAATTTACAGAATGCAGACAATTTGTTGAAAAGGCAAGGAAAAAATCCTTTCTTTTCAATAAATAACAAACAGAAGGGTATTGATGAAGAAAAGCTGATTACAAAGAAGTGAACGAGCTCTCTACAAAAGTGCAGGATCGAAAACAAAAATTGGACTTGCTGCACAGTATTACGTGATTTACATACGAACACTGCCCACAGAGTTAAAGGTGTAAACTAACTATCCTCAAAAGTCAAAAGAATAAAAAAACTGCAGAAAGTCACTATTCACATCACTACTACCTTCCAATTGTTAAGGATGGAGTAAAGGGAAACATCCCTAAACTCTAAATTCACAGAAACTCAAAGAGGCACCCAACAACAAACTCTTTGCCACAATGCCAGCACATCATCTTCGTAGTTTCCTCAAATATTCTTTTATGTCTCTCTATCCAGATAAGCCAAAAAGTAGCCATCCTAGCACTTCTTTCCAAAGCATTCCATTTTTCAGATAAGACCTCACTGCATGATGAAGGTGCTGCCCAGCTTAGGTTAGACTTTAGAGCTCTGAAACACTTTATTACACAGCTTCCAAACTAAGTAGGGAAAAAGAAGATGGGAGATTAAACTATCGCTGGCCTCTTCATTTGCAACCACTTTCCACAAAGCTAAAGACCAAACTAGAATATTTACATGGAACTTTTGACTTATATATCAATTTAGATGGTTCAGAGAGGGGGCAGTAAAGTAATCTATCAAATAGTTGAATAAGATTTAACAAAACAGTATCCTGAGTTATCCAAACCCCCATCTTCTATCTCATCCTTCCCTTCCTGAAGACTAACCCCCTCAATACTTAGTAAAAGTACTGCACATGGTTCAGCTTTTGTATCATTCAGGTTCTTGATGAAACCAAAATTTTCAACCTTTCAGTAGGTGAAGAATCAGCCCTTAAATTGTCTGTCCCAATTATGAATACCTTACAGCCTGTATATTCTGGGAAACAGATCACTGAAATCAGTTTCCCCTTTCCAATTGTTCTCCCAAAATAGAATTCTGCTTCCAGCCTTATATTTCATTAAAAGGGGTTGTGGCCTTCGGTTTAGGCAGTCCAAGAGCAACGAAAAGACCCTTTTCTAAGCTACATTTAAATCCCAACCATTCTTTTTAACTTGATATTTTGCTTCTAATGTTTTGTGCCAAAGATCATTTAACTCCATATGGAACCTCTGCAACCGTTTTCCTATAAATTCCAAAATTATTTAACTAAATTATCCACTCCGAGACCTCCTTTAGGAGGAGCCTGATGACCATTTTCCAGCTTACAAAATGACATTTTTACCATGACCACCCTCTTCCCAAATGAAATCCTGCAAAAATCTCTAATCATTCAGAAACAAATGAGAGATCCTCTCATATCCTTAATATATTAAGTAGTTCCCTGAAAATTGCTCAAACATTTTAACTTAAAGTGTATTTTCAAGATCTTATATTACAGAAATGGTGCCTTCAGATTATCTACACATCAACATGCTAGTCATACATATTCAGATGGTTAAAATATACCAAAAATTTTTTCCATATAAAAAGAAAGTTTATTTAATCACAATGCCAACCAATATAAATTTCAACGTCAACTTCATCTTCGTTATTATTAAAACAACAGTTTGGTTCAAGAGCCATTGTTTGTGAGTATTTTTTTTAAACTAAACCAAATAAAAGACCATAAAAATGTAATAACACAACGATATTCGTGCCCACCTCAAGAAAAAGATCACCAAAACAAACAGTATCCCCGGGCACCACAAAAATATCAGCCTTGGAACCACTTGCTTTAGATATAATAGATTTCACTCCCAGAACCTTACTCTGCAGGAATGGTTACATCAACAAACATCACATCAATTGACTGAAATAAATAAGACATCATAATATTCAGAAGCAATGCCACAAACCTTAATGAGACCTGTTCCAGTGACATGATCAGCATGTACATGAGTGTTCAAGGCATAAACAAGCTTCAAACCCAATTCTTTAATAACAGACAGGTCTCTATCAACAGTCTTGTCTACTGGGTCAATCAACTGCAAATTCATACATTTAAACAGCATATAACATATATAAATGTTGAAGGGTCCTGCTAATAAAGAGGATTTTGAAACTGGGTATCTTAAGGCTATTGCTTAACAATTTCATAGATGAATTTCTTTCTATTTTCAACAGGAAACTAATACAACAAATCACTTCCATAATAAAAAAAGAAAAGAAAAAGGCTACGACCCAAATCAAGACAAGGCATGATAAAACGGAACAAACAAAAAAAAAACCATAAGAGAAATAGAAAAGGAAGACAGACGAGAGCGGGTTTATCTGGGTGTGAGATATCGGCAAGAAGGTAAGTGTAGGTGGATGATTCCTTCTCGAAGAGCTGTCGAAACAACAGCTTGGAGGCATGAGACGACGTCGTGTAGGAGGAGGCCATTGGAGATTGTGATCTGAGCTGCTTTGTTGTGATATGAGAAAGAAGAGTGGTTCTGGGTTGTCTGGGTGAGAAATTGGAGAAGAGAATGTTAGGTGAAAACAAGGAGGAGGTTTTGCCGAATCGTAATGGAAGCATTTGTATAGAATATAAATGAAATCGATCGATCAAATCAAAATATGGAGATTGTTTTCTTCGAAAAGAGAATATTAAATTAATTAAAAGGACATAGATGACTTCGTCATTAGAGGATATACTCTTGAGATAAAGTAACGGGAATGGCGATTACAAACTGGTGCCCGAGTACAGCAGACTGCACACGGGAAAGACAGACAAGTTTATTTATTTATTTGTTTTTTAATTTTTTAATTTATTTATTTTATTCATTATTATCTTTTTAAGTAATACTGCTTTTATCCGAATCCAAAATTCCAATGTCAAATTAATGGTCAAATTTTATATTCAAATAATACGACACCATTATAATCCATTCATTTAAATCATATAAATATAATACAATTTAAATGAGTATAGTGGTGTTGGACAAAATAGTATTATTGATTTGTTTTTTTATAGAAGAAAGAAAGAAAGAGTTTAATAACACAATTCTAATTTTTAAATAATTGCCACCCAAAAAAGTTATAATAGCAGATAGTACCCAATTTTAATAAGAGAAATTTACACTAATACCCTAACTTTAAGTGAAATTGGACCTTTCCAGACACAAGTAGAGATAGCAACGAATCAAGTTCGGGCGGATTTTACAAAATCCAAACCCGCATCTATGAAACTTTGTGTCACCTGCACCCGCCCGCGAACCCATGAAAACAAATGGGTTCGGGGGCGGGTTTTGGGGGCACGCCCATGAACCCGTGAGCCCCCAAAACCCGTGAAACTAAACGAGGTCCACGGATCACACCCGTAAACCCGTAATATTTTTCTTTTTGAATAATATTTCTATATTATTTAAATATATGAAATGTTATAATTTTAAAGATTGAGAATTGTAATTGTAATTCTCAAACTTAGAATGAGTAAAGTTTTTATATTTTATTATCTATATGGTTAAAAAGTTTCCATTAGATTTTAAATTTATAGTATTTTAAAAAATAAATATTATATAATTTTTATTTATACGGGTTCACCCGCGGGTTCATTTTCCACACACGCACCCGCACCTGCACCCACTGGGTTTTTCTTTATGTGGGTTCGTGAGTTCACGGATCGTTAATTCACCACCCAAACCCAACCCTACATGGTTGTGTTCGAGCGGGTGCCCACAGGTGCGGGTTAAATTGTCATCCCTTAACACAAGATCATTTTATTGCACAAACCTTATTTGGATTTCATTGATCAAACAGTTGATTAGGGATGAGCAAATTCTCCATAGACCCCACTCCTAGTAGACCCCATTGAGGTTTTGGGAGCAAATTTCACCACCAAATGGGGTTTGAGGGTGGGGATGGGGTTGAGGATGGGGATGGGAGTGGGGGCAAATTCCACAACAGAGGTTTGATTTTTTAACATTTGATTTATAGTTTCCACTTTTAATTCATACGTATCCAGTTACCAGGGCCGGCCCTGGGCTCGTGCAAGAGGTGCCCATGCCACGGGCGCATAAAAATATATAAATAGTTGTTATTATAATTTTAGTTTAAAGGGACCCAATATTCTAGTTATTTTTTAAAACTGAGCCTAATATTGATAAAACCTATATTCTTACCCCTGGCCCCTGAGATGTCAGGACCGGCTCTGCCAGTTACATTACATATTTATATTATTATAAGATTGGCTTAAAGATTTGTTTTAAGAGGACATATTTGCATCACAAAACCTATTATAGTAATATTCTTCTTGTGATTGGTGATCATGATTAATATTAATTTAGACATGATATTAATAGATTGACAAATTAATATTATATATATAACATTTATTGTAATAAACTGTAAACCATAATATTTTTGAAATAAATATTACAATAATTAGAGGTAAAACAAAATTAAAACAACTTAAATAAATACAGAATTAAAAATAAACTTAAATAAATACATGCGCAATGGACAATACTCAAAATTAATTGAATCAAACTACAACATATTATAAGTTATAACCTGAAAATATATTATCCACACTGAACTTTATGCCCTGTTCAAAATTTTTTTTAATGCAATTATATATTTTGTCAATTATGTTACAAACGTATCATTCTCTTTCTCTTGCTCATTCATGGTATCACAAAGAGTAGCACCCTTTGTCGCAGGCAAGAAAGCAACAAAGATGCTGCAAAAAATAATAACAAACCCAAAAACTCCGTAAGACAGAATTGCGTTTCTTCTGCCAGCTCTAGCCAACACTGGGCTGACCACTGAACTGAAAGCAATTGCTAGTCTCACCATAGATGTGGCTGCATTCCTCACCGACGTTGGAAACAGCTCTGTTGTGTATATAAGCAATATGTTATAAGCCATACAAGCACCAAACAGAGATGCTATTTCTATCCCAATCTTCATTATAACTATTTCCTGGTCGTTTGATCCATAATTGCTAACTATAAAGCATAATATACTAAAAATCCCACTTGCTACACAAAACCCTAATATGGAAAATCTCCTTTGGCATCTATCTATTACCAAAAATGTGACCAAGTAAGATGGCATTTCCAACAAAGCATTACACATAGTGCCTAAGTAGATATTGAAACCCAAATCTTGAACCCCCATTGGGATGCCATAATACACCATACCAATGCCAAAACCAAGCACCATCACGCCCAAAATTCTTCTAAGAGCCCATCGTTTTACGAACAAGCATTTGATCGAGTTCGAGGTTTCCACTTTGATGTCTACATGACTAACTAGACTTGATTTTAAGGACCTATCTTTTATGGGTGCAATTCTTTTCAATATTTCTATGGCTTCTGCTTCACGACCTTGTAAGAAAAGCCATCTGGGAGACTCGCTAACGAAAATAAAAACAAAAATGCAGTAAATAATTGCTGGGATACTAGTATATAAGTAGAGTGATCTCCATGAAGAATCTCTATTCATATAAGCTATGGTTGGTAGGGATAAATACCCTAATGAGAAAAAGAAGAATCCCATGATTCCTAATTGGCCTCGCCATTTTTTTCCCACTTTCTCGGTCAATAACAAAAGAACACATGTTCCAATCGATGCCGTTCCAAAACCACTTAAAAATTTCAAGATTGCGTAGATCCATACATTGGTAGAGAAGATTGTTGCCAATGCAGAGAAAGACATGATTAAACAAGACAAGAAGAGCAATTTCTTGCGGCCGAGAGAGGAGTCAGCAAGTGTAGCTAGAAATAGACAACCGAGAAAAGATCCCAAGAAAAAGGAAGACGAAGGAAGACTCGTAATTATCGAACTTGCGCATTGAAGATTCCATTCCGATACAATCGTCCGAGAGGAAGATCCATCCCAAGCCCATTCAGAGTTGGAGAGTTGACAAATATCAGAATTTGTTGTGCATGTAACATCATTGCTAGTAGTACTGCAATGCCATGACGGCTCGGCGTCTGTAAAGATGGTGATGAACGTTTGTTGTCCATCAAAAAGCCTCGCCAATGACACAAGAAGACATTGGACGAGTTGTGCCCAGCCGAAGTCTCCGATGTTGTCTTCGATTATATCATCCAGAGACCAAAACTTACAATTGCTAATAAGTGGCACTGGATCTTCATTAACAACAGACTCATGATCTGTTTGAGGTAGAAGAGGCCTCATGTGATCTGCCATCTCAATTGATGTTCGAGTTTCTCATTAATTTGTCAACTGCAACAATATATTATATAGAATGTTGTAAATATGAGGGTTTATTTATAAAAGAAAGGTTTAGCTTAGTTATTTATAAATAATGTTCCTGCTAAACTCATGAATTTCATGGTTTTGATAAAATATTATTGCATGATTAGTTCCAGTCTGTGGATCTTGGATGTAGACGTGGATCACATGGGATTATGTGCACAACTATGTCTATAATTGACTTATTAATGAAATAGAAATCATGACTATAATAATTATATAAATTACGTGATTCCACGTTTAATTATTGCACATCAAATAAATTAAATTATCGTCAAGATGAGATGGTCAACTTCTTTCAATCTGATTATGTGGTCACCTACATCGTTGTTTCCATCAGTAGATCTCGGCCGTATTTGATATTACTTTAGAAGAGTTAAAATCAAATTATTTATTGAATTTAAAATAAAAGATATATTTGATAAAAAAATGCAAATTTTTATTAATATTTAACATTTTTAAAATTTACTTTATTTGTTATTTAAAGTTTGGTGAGCCGTATCATTTTTTGATTGGATTACAAGTCTAATTAAATTGTTATTAAGGATATTTCGATCTTAACAATCTTAGGTACAATTGTAATAATTAGAAAATTTTAAAAATTTTCTCCTTACAATCTAATTTTTATTTTCTCTTTAAACTACTTTTCTAAATACACTCATTTTAAAAAACTTGAATTTTAAAAAATTCTAAAGACACTCAATTGTTTCCAAAAATATTCTTTTACCTTTTGATACTCCTTTTTTTTGTTAACACTCAATCATAAAAACCTAAATCTATCAGAAAAAATCATTTTGTTTCAAAATTAGTTTTTTCATTGAATACTTAAATTGACAAGTTTTTTTTTCTTCATTTTTTTTTCAAAATATTAATAGTCAACACGAAAAAAAACAATTATGTAAAAAATCTGCAAAAATCAACACTTTAAACAAATTGTTTCTTTCTTGTTTTAAATCATTCTCGTCACTTTAATATCAAATAAAACTTTAATGATACTGAAAAAAGTGGTTTAGGGTTTGCGAAACGCAAAAAAAAAAGTAACATTGGAGTCTAGTAAAATTGTATTTTTAGTCTATTTAGAATTTCTTTAAACTTTTTAATAATTTTAAATAGGATAAAACTGTCAAATAATAAAAATATTTAAAATAGATGTATAAAGATATTTAGTGGATTGTCAATAACATTGCTCTTTTTTAAAAGGAAAATTGGTACTCCTAGGTTGTCAAATGGAAGATAAGGGTAAAAATATCATTATACCTTTTATATGAGGTTTGACTATTAAAATTATGGTTAGAGAAACCAAATTGATTTATTTACGAAAACTTAGAGACCACAGACATTACAAATGGAAAGACAATTAAAAAACTATATTTCGCTAAAACTTAGGAACTAAATTGATGCTCTTCTAAAAAGAGAAAACTGGGGGTGTAAGACATTATGTACTATATGTACTTGTATGTATGTGTGTTTAGAACATTTTGTTATGTCTAATCATTTTAATCAAAGATAAAATTGTCATTAACAATAAAAGTATTAAAATGAGAGAGAAAAGAAGATGAGCGCGTTGGGATGAACTTTTGTACACACTTTGAGTGCTACCAAATATTGATTGTTTTTCTTGAGTAAAATCCACGCGCCGCCTCTTCTTCTCATTTTTGCTTCTTCTTTTCGATTTGATTGTAGCTTTTCTTCTTCTTTTTTCTTTTTTGCTGATTATGGAGAATCGAAGTAAGGTTTTCATTTTCACAGCTCAACAACCTACTATTAGCAGTATGGATACGGAATCTGGTAAGGATGGAGAGATCAACAGTTCCTCAAAGCAAGCTAGAGCGGAGCATGATGTGCTTGGGCGTAATGATGTTGGTGTTGCCAATGGGATGAGGAGCTTCAAATCCAAGCTCATGAGTATGTCCCCTCCAAATTCTTGGGATGGATTTGGAACTAGCAAAGAGAAACTTAAGATCGGTCCTAATGATATTTCGATTTCTGAGGGACCGAATAGGCCGATGATGAAACTCTCGCCTAAATTGAAAGAGTAGTTGCATAAACCCTGGGCTAACGCCGTAATTTTGAAGAATATGAGTCGACCTCATACTTTGAACTTTATGCTCTCAAAATTAACTCAGAAGTGGTCACTCATAGGGCACTAGCAATTGACGGACCTTGGAGACGGATACTTTGTTTCCCGATTTCAAATGAATGAAGACCTGAATTATGTGCTTACTAGTGGACCATGGGTCATTGCTAATCAGTATTTGGTGGCTCAGAGATGGAAACCCAACTTCGTGCCTGGTGAGGATTCCATCCAAAGTATGTCGATCTGGGTAAGGTTGTCCAAATTACCTATGGAATGGATGGATTCAGATTTACTCTGGAACATAGGTGGTATGCTGGGAAAGATGTGTAAAGTGGATCTAATAACTAAGACACAAGCTTGTGATAGGTTCGCTCGAATTTGTGTTGAAATTGACATTTCGAAGCCTCTTTTAGGTGCTCTCAGTATTGATGACAGATCTATAAGGGTGGAGTATGAGAGTCTAGGATTAGTTTGTTTTACATATGGGAGATATGGACACAGCAAAGACAATTGCAGAGAGGGTTTAGCTGAACCGATTGTTGAAGATACGTTTGCTAATGACCTTGACAACAAGAATGCTAAGGAATATCCTATGTATGGTCCGTGGCTCCTAGTGTCTTATGGTAAGCAGGGGAATAGAAATTTCAAAGGAAGAAATAGAAGAATGGACAGTGGGAATACAAATTATCCTAACAAGAATGGAGCCATTAGTAAAGTTAGTGGTAACATCTCTACAAGAAAGAAAGACAATGAGCATGCTAATGCAAAGGCAGGTAAGAATTACCCTTTGAAGTATGATAGTAAGATTAAGAACTCTGATATGGCCAATAATTTGGATACCAATAAAGGAAGTGGATTTAGATTTGACATTTTAAATGAAGAAGTAGATATAATGATGGCAGAAGGTGAAGCACATACCAAGAGTAAGCCCTGTGAAGACAAGTCACTGAAAAACAAAGCTGTGTTGACAGATATTACTAATCAGAGTAGTAAGCATGGTGAATTTTTGAGGAGGGTTTCTTTTCAAAACAACACAAAGACCACTAAGAAGCTTGATAAACCGAGTTGTAGTGATAGTTCTCCAAGGCAGTTGGTCACTACACAAGGGGGTGTTGGTAGCTTCAAAGGAAAAATTAGCAATGTTGGTAAAAAACAACTTCTAAAAGTAGCATCTCATGGTAAAGAAAAAGGAGGTGATTGACAATGCTGCTATAACTCGGCAATTTCATAAGGAAGCTGCTGATGTTGAAGTTCAGGTCATTGAATTTAGAATGACAGATGATTGGAACTACAACAAATCTGATGTGCAAAATGAGATTAATTTTGATGTAGTTGCCTCTAAGGTGACAGAGGCAATGGCTGTGATCTCTGAGTAGAGGACTTTTTTCTTTCATTCTCCATGATCTGTGAGTGGAATGTAAGGGGGGCTGGGAAGCAGCTGTTCACTACTAATATTGCTGACATTCGTAGGTTATACCATTTTGATATTTTAGCGATCTTTGAACCTAGAATTAGTGGTTCCAAGGCGTTGAGTATTATCTGTAATATTGGTTTTTCCAACAATTTTGTTGTTGATGCTGAAGGCTTTTCTAGGGGCATATGACTCATGTGGAATAATAGCCAGGTCAAACTACAAGTTGTTACTAGTACTAGAC
The DNA here is from genome assembly GCA_033220585.1 of Dipteronia sinensis. NCBI lineage: Eukaryota > Viridiplantae > Streptophyta > Magnoliopsida > Sapindales > Sapindaceae > Dipteronia > Dipteronia sinensis. Next base: position 29,424,378 of record CM065642.1, read on the forward strand.
ACTGCATAACAGCTCTGGTGGATGCCAATCCTTGTGTCACTACTAAAGGACTTCTTTGGACATACTTGGATGCCATTTCGAAGTGCTTTGCTTTGCCGTGTCTTATTGCTGGAGATTTCAATGAAATCGCCAATACATCTAAGAAAAGAGGGGGAAGAGCAAGCTTTTCCAATAGTGGCTTCATAGATTGGATTGGTCGCAATAACCTTGTTGATTTAGGATTCACTGGACCCAAATTCACCTGGATGACTAAGAGAGGCATTGGGGAGGAAATTTAGGAAAGGCTTGATAGAGCTCTCTGTTTTACGGATTGGAGATTCGATTTGTTGAGGGTCATGTGCGTTATCTCCCCAGAGTTTTATTAGATCACTGTCCTGTTCTCATACAGTTATACAATAATCATATGCCAAACTCTAAGTATAAGCCTTTTTGTTTTGAAGCAATGCGGATGAAACACAAAAAAATTTGATAAGTTTTTTTTGTGTGCAAGAATTGTGGTGCGCAAGGAGGCAATGCTATTGAGAACATCCATAATCTCACTGGAATTCTCAAGAGGTGGAATAAAAATGAGGTTGGCAACTTATTCCATAACAAAAGAAGACTGTTAGCTTTTATCAAAGGAGTCCAGAAATGCTTGAGTGAAAGGTTATCCCACCGCCTTTCTCTCCTTGAGGAGTCTTTATTGGATAACCATAAGGAAATTCTTGAACAAGAGGAAATTTTCTGGAAGCAAAAGTCTAGAAACTGTTGGCTTAAGGAGGGCGACAAAAATACCAAATTATTCCACCTATCTACTGTCATTAGAAGAAGAAGAAATAAGATTGAAGGATTTAAGAAAGAAGATGATAGCTGGACTGAAGATATAGAAGAGATGAAAAAAGAAGCAGTTGGCTACTTTCAAAAGCTTTTTGAAGTGCATCATGGCATTTGTGAGTACTCTCTCCTACCCCATTCGTTTCCTAAACTGAATGCCAGTGATTTAGTAGGCTTAACTAATGTTATCAACGAGTAAGAGGTTAAGCAGAGCACCTTCAATATTGGCGGGTTCAAGGCTCCTGGACCTGATGGTTTTCCAGCAATTATCTTCCAAAAATTTTGGAACCATTGAAAGTGATACCTGATCAATATGGTTGCTGAGTGCTTCATGAAGGGGTGTGTCCCTGCAGAACTCAATCAGACTTTTATTTCCCTCATTCCTAAGATTCCTAACCTAACAAACATGACCCAATTTCGCCCCAATAGTCTTTGCAATACTACCTACAAAATTCTGAGCAAGACCATTGTCCAAAGAATCAGACCTCTTCTTCCTAACCTTGTGAGTCCTAGTCAGGTTGCTTTTGCACCTGGGAGACAGATACATGATAATACAGTTGTTGCACAAAAAGCTCTTCATAAGTTTAAAAATGCCAAAGGTAAGATGAAGTTTATTGCTTGGAAGATTGACTTAGCCAAAACATATGATAAACTGCAATGGGGGTTTATCAAGCAGGTTCTTGAGGAAATTGGTATTATTGGGAGGCTAAATAATCTCATCATGAGCTGTGTTTTGAATGTTCAGTATAAGGTGATTTTGAATAGGGAATTATCCGACAGTTTCAATCCTAGTAGTGGAATTAGACAAGGAGACCCTTTGTCCCCTTACATATTCATCCTTTGCATAGAGAAACTCTCCCATATCATCAATCAAAAACTGGTAGAGGGGACTTGGAAGCCTGTGAAAGTTTCTAGAGATGGACCTGGTGTTTCTCACATCTTTTTTGCAGATGATCTCATTTTATTTGGTTAAGCCTCGGTGCACCAAGCTGAAATCATGAGAGAGTGCATGGACACATTTTGTGAGCTCTCAGGCCAACAAGTAAGCTTTCCTAAGTCTAGAATTCTCTGTTTTAGTAATGTGAATAGTAAAAGTGACAAGATGTTGGCTGAGATTTACGGATCTCCAATTACTACGAACTTGGGCAATTAATTTGGGCGTCCCTTTAATTCACAGTCATATCACTAAGAGTATGTATAAAAAGATCCTTGAGAAATCCCAAAAGAGGTTAGCCCCTTGAAAGAGTGCCTCACTCTCTTTTGCTGGAAGATATACGCTTGTCAAAGCAGTCGCTTCGGCCCTCCCCATTTATGCCATACAATCTATCAAAATGCCGGCTGAGATTTGTTCCAAGCTTGATAAGCTCAATAGAGACTTTTGTTGGGGTAACAATTCTGATAAGAAAAATGTCCATCTTGTAAATTGGGGTACTGTTTGCAAACCTAAAGAGGCAGAGGGCTTAGAAATTAAGAAGATGAAAATTATAAACCAAACTCTTCTTGATAAAGCTGGATGAAGGTTGTACCAAAAGAAGAATAGCCTATGGGCTAATATTCTTAGAAATAAATATCTTAAAAATGAATAGACTGCTCCTAATAGTATGAAAATCGGTGATTGCACAAGCATTTGGAGAGCTTCTTGTTTGGAGCTGAACTTCTTTTGAAAGGGGTGAGTTGGAGAGTTGGCAATGGGGAAAACATTGGGTTTTGGACAGACGAGTGGGTCCCTAGATATGGCAAACTTTATATGTTTGCTACTCCTTCCCTATCTAAGGATCGAGCTAGTGAACATGTGAGTGAGTATTTATTGCCTACTGGCTGAAATTTGCCAAAACTAGTTACTGTCTTGCCTTGCCTTGCCATGTTGTCCTTCATATACTAAGCATACATACAAACTCTACTTTAAGCAAACCTGATAGGGAGATTTGGAGTCTTTGTAAGGATGGTAAGTTCTCTGTCAGAAGTGCCTATGATAGACACTTTAAAGATGAGGAGATGCCTCACTGGGATTGGAACTTCATATGGAAGCTGAAACTCCCTCCTAGAACCATGCATTTTTTATGGATTCATCTACATGGCAAATTACTCACCAATAAGCATAGAGCTAGTACAGGTCTTACTCTGGAAACAACTTGTACTAGATGCAAAGAGGGATGTAAAGACAGTAAACATGTGTTCAGAAACTGTGCTAAATCTCTTGGGATTTGGGAAAATATGTGCAGGGGATCACTAAGAATGACCTCTTCAATTGTGATTGGCAGGATTGGATTTGGCTCAATTTGAGATGTAGCAAATTAATCATGGGGAAGTATTCTAACTACCTTCTTTTTACTGTGGCTCTTTGGGTCTTATGGAAATGGAGGTGTGAATGTGTATTCAATCCCAATTTTAAAATTCCCAACTGTCCTGGTAAGATCATTTAAAAGTTTGTGGAAGATTGGTGGAATGCTAATAATAATAAGGATAAAGTAACTGAGTTGAAGAGTTGCTCCATTGTGTAGGACCATCATGCTAAGGAATGGGTCAAACTTAATGTGGATGGTAGTAGTAATACTGATTTGGGTACCATAGCTGCTGGTGGTGTTATCAGAGATCATAAAAAGAGTTGGCTAGGTGGATTTTCTTTCAACATGGGCATTGGTAGTGTGATTGAGGTCGAGCTTTGGGGTATCTTTGAAGGCCTGAAGCTTGTCTGGAATGTGGGACATAAAAAGGTGGTTGTGGAATCTGATTCTCAAAGTGTTGTCCTCATGCTAACTAAAACTCCCCCAGTTAACAACCATCTCTCCAGGATTATCCAAGCTTGCAAGGATATGATTGAGAATGATTGAAGCTGTCATATTTTGTATACTTACAGAGAAACTAACAGAATTGCTGATTGCCTTGCTTCCCTTGGCCACTCATTAGAGCTGGAGATCACCACTTTTAAAGACCCTCTTTCCTAGATTTCTGGTGCCCTGGAGGATGATTTTAAGGGTGTCACCTTTGATATGCTTGTTCCTATTCTGTAGTTTGTTTGTTTTGGGCTCTTAGCCCCCTTCTTACCAAAATAAATGTAAATAGATATTTTGTGGAGTCCAAAAATTTTATAGCACTTTTTAAAGGAGGTTTGTGCACTTGTCACTTGCATTAGTAATTAGTTGAGTTTAAATATATGGTACTCAACATTGATTTCTTCCAAAAATGCATCCAACATAATGATACACGTGGTGGACTAGAGAGAAATGTAGAGAGAGAAATAAAAACAAACCAGAAGTGAGAGAATAAAAAACAAACAAGAAGAGAGAGAAAATAAAGAACAAATTATAAAAAGAGAAATAAAATAAAGCGAAAAAAAAAATCGATCTATAAAAATTTTCAGAAAATAAGTCTCGGGCCATCACTTATTAAATCTTGCGTTTTGTTTTTCGTATTTGTTCGAGACTTATTTCCTTTGTCCGAGACTTATGGGTCGTTTGTTTTTTTCACTTAAAACTTAATGAGTCTGAATCATAATTATTAAGTTGTTTTGTTTGTTTTTTTTAAGTGATTAAACAACTTAAAAATGCCAAAAAACAACTTAAAATAAAAAGTAAAAAATCATGACTTTTCACTTAATTGTAAATCACTGAATTGCATTAAATGCAATCCAAAATATTTTCTTCTGATATTATCCCCCATATATAACATATTTCTAATTTCATCATAATTATATATGGTACATAAATATTTATTTTAATATATTGTTTATTTTAAATCGCTTTAAAAATAAAAAAGAACCCTAATCACTTCTCATATTGGTGTTTAATATCAATACTTTATTATGATATCAGGGTGATGTATTTATATATTATTTTTAAGAGTTTTTTGTGTGAATTTTCCTGCTGCCCCTTTTATTTTTTGAAAAAAAAAACATTTTCTTTTCTTAGTAAAAATGAAGTTTATTTGTAATCAAAGAAGAAGATCACGATCATTATGTGTTCATATATAATTATTATTTTTGGATTGTTTTTATTCCATATTATATGTATAATTGTTTAACTGGGTATAAATGTAAAATTATTTAGTTTCAGACAATTTTACTTTTAAAAAACAAACGTGTTGACAATACTTTCAGATGTGAGGAAAAAAACAAACAAACATGTTATTCAAGTTCAGATTTCAGTCTCTATTCAGTCTCTATTCAGTCTTCATAAAAATCCAGGATTGTTCAGTTTCCAGACAAAAAAACAAACGACCCCTTATTTCCTTTAGTTGAGACTTTTTTTTCCGAGACTTATTTCCTTTAGTTGAGACTTATTTTCCGAGACTTATTTCCTTTGTTTGAAACTTATTTTCCGAAACTTATTTCCTTTGTTCGAAACTTATTTTCCGAAACTTATTTATGAGACAAGGGGTTTTTTTTGTGACGCACTTACTTTGTACTACATAAACTTAACTTATTAACTTGATGTTATTCCCACAAATTCAACTGGATTTGGTGCCATTTAGGCCCATTTCCATATTTCGTGGATTTAAGACCATCTCCAATGGTCAAAATGGAAGCTCATTTCCCTCCAACCGTTCTCTAAATCAAGGAGACCGAGGGGGCATCAAATTTGGAGATTAAATTTTGATCTCCAAATTTGGAAATCCAAACTTCAATCCCAATTTGATTATTCACTCTTATATAAGGGGAAATTTCACTAAAGTCCCCTATTTTTCGACGAAATGTCACATATTTAAACGTCTTTGTTATGTTAGTAACTTAAGTCCCTTGTTTTTCCAAAATACATCACTTTAGTCCATTTGATCAAAATACTAATAGTTAACTCTAACTATATATATACAAATGCAATTTTACCTTGTCAAAATGATTTATTGAGTTTCAAAAATAAATGATATTAAAATGGTTTATAAAAATAAATTAATAACAAAAATTTATTTTCTAAAAAAACAAAAAATATAATAATTTTAAAAACAGAAAAAAAACTAATGGATTATGGAAAATATAAAATTAAAATAAATAATAAATTGAAAGTATTAATTTTTTTCAAAAAAAAATATTTCATAAAATAAAAAGATTTAAAAACAATTAAATGAATCTCCACCGTTAGATCTGGATCGATCCAAGGGTGGAGATCCATTTACTTTTTTTAAAAGTTTCTTTTTATTTTTTGAAATACTTTTTTTAAAACAATTGAAACTACTTTCAATTTATTATTTATTTTATTTTTTTATTTTCCATAAATCCATTAGTTTTTTTTTCTGTTTTTAAAATTATTATATATTTTTTTGTTTTGAAAGAACAAGAGAATCCTAGAGAGAGAGAGAGAGAGAGAGAGAGAGAGAGAGAGAGAGAGAGAGAGAGAACCTGACTCCTTTAGCCGTGAAGGGAGCCAGGCAGCTTTTAACAATGGGGGTCCGATTAGGGATGCCTGGGAAGGTTTGGTTTCAATTTTAATAGACAACCTGAATCCATGTTTGGGTTCGTTTGATTTGTGAGGGATCTGTAAGTCTAGGTTAGAGATGTGTTATTGTCATTAAAAAAAAGATCTCAGAAAGTTTGTTTTGGGTTCATTCGTTTTGAAACGATGGAGGAAGCGTCCAAGGTGGTAAATATGGTGGATGGTATGCTCGTTTTCTACAGGCATATATGTGCAAAAGTGGTTTCTTTTGGTTGGAACAGTAGAAGTAGCTCTGGTTTCAAGCACAATGTTGCTCATGATGGTGTAGGTTTGTCAAAGGTGGGAGATAGAGAAGATTTGGTTAGTGGCTATAGAGGAAATCGATTTTTTGTTGAGATAGTGAAAGGGAACCAGAAATGCTGCGTTAAAAAATATGTAGATGAGGATGAAAAGGTGATGGAAATGGAGTGGGACAATAATGATAGTGAATATGAATGGCTATCTAAGTGTGCAGTGGGCATTTTAAAGATTTTTCTAACATTTCTAGTGTGAATCACAGATTAGTTTAAAGAGGTATTTCCTTTCACTCTATGTTTCTAGGTGACAAAAGCATACTATGGATTTTTGATTCTAAATTAGGAAGGGATGACTTTGTTTCAAGCAGATTTTTATGGGATGACAGATTCTCTTCAATGGAGAATGGAATCAATTCATCAGCTCCCCATGCTCGCCTGATGTGGATTAAGTGTGTTGGTGTCCCCTTGAAATTTTGGAAGGAATCCGTTGATCGAAAATTCACTCTGGGTGAGGAGTTTCAATTAACACCCTCAGACCGCTACCAGGGAGGTCGCGGTCGGGGAGATATATCTCCCGTAAAGTGATGTAAATGGAACAGATGTAACATAGAAGAATGGAGGAAACAGTATGCAGTATATGATAAAAGTGGTACTGTTTTATTAATCACTGAATTCATAACAATGGTATTACAATTTAGGATCATAATACTATTGCTCATCTTCTCTATTTTAAAAAATGGCAATGGAGAACTCGTGCGTGTTGATAAGTGGATATTTCCTCTCAATTGTGGTTCCGAAACTCTCAGTATTTCTGGAGCCGAAAAAGCCTCTCAGAATCCCCCCAAACTTCATCTTCCATTACCGTATTTATGGACCCGTCTCATTCCAGAGAATCCGGTCATTTTATTGAGAATTATTTGGAATCCTTTTTTAGGCGTTGAAAGACGTTGATTGAGGCTAAAGGCGCGGGATTTTGATCCCTCCAATTATTGTTGCATTTAAAGTATGATTCGGTTGACCATTTGGTCGTATTTATGATGCTTTAAATGGCGAAGGGGTCAACCCTTTTCTTCCACGTTGCTTGGAGTAAAATTCTACCTATGTACCTTAGTGGCATGGTACACTGATGTACCGGTCTGCTCTCGGTGGCGTGGCACTTATTCTGGTAGGCCAGTATCTTTCTGGTGACATTCTTCTTGCTTGGCGGGTAGGATACCTATCTCGGTTGGATTCTATGCCGATATCGCGGTACTGGGATACCAGGCAGATACTGCGGTGCCTAAGTGCTAGGCAGATGTCGCGATACCTAGGTACCTGGTGAGAGGTACCGCAGTGCCGGCTATGCGTGGTACCTGGTAGAACGTGCGATGTGGTACTGACTTCTTTCCAGTTCATGGTGTCGAGTGTCCCCGGTATCTGGGTACTGGTCCTGATCTAGGTTCTACCAGGCTGTACCAGGCTCTAGGCAGATGGAAAATTCTTCTTTGGTCCTTTGTCAAAAAAGGCTATTAATAGAATCATTATTTATCAATCTGGGTAGGTTACTAGGTGAACCTCTATTGGTTTATAAAGAAACTGTACAAAATGAGATGTTTGATAGATTAAGAATTTTGGTGTTGATTCCTCACAATCAGTTCTGTCCTGGTTCGATTAAGGTTTCGGCTGGAAGAGAATCGTTCTTTGTCAAGATTTCTGAAAAACATATTCCAGTAGATCAGGCTTGTAAGGCTACGTTTTTAGGTTAGAAGAGGTGGTCTTCTCAGGCAGATATGAAAGCTTTACGAGGTATAGAAAGGCATGAGATGGGTGTGCCATCCTTTTGTCGTGGATCAAGGTAAAAAGGTTATTGGAGGATGTGAGGTCAGAGAACAGCAGGGTTTGAAGAGGTACTCTTCTCGGGAAGAAATGAAGGATTACGTGGTGATTGAGCCAAGTTGTGGGGCTGGTGATGTTCCTCAGCTGGAACAAGGTCAATGTTTTTTAAAAATGGTTGATGTGGGAGTTAATGATACAAGACATGCTTTGTTGGAAGGATGCTCTAATAAAGTGGTTAAGAGGAGAGTTAATGATACATGCCAGGCTTGGTTCGAAGAAGAGTAAGGTGTGCAGCTTTATCAAAAAGATGGTTTTGATTTGAGCTCTAATGAATTGGTTGAGATGAGAGTAAATGATACAAGTTAGGCTTTGTTGGAAGATAAGCAATGAGTGCAGCCTTATCAAAAAGGATCCAATCCTTCTAAAAGTAACGTTGATAACAAGAATGTCATTATCAGAGCTTTAGGAAGGGAGGTGATGGAGAATGGGTTTTTCAATGAGCCTTATCTTAATCAAAAGAAGGCACTAGTGGGGATAAGGGTGCTAGTATCAAAGAAGGTGGTGTTGGTTCTACGGTTAAACTTGTATTTGATGAGGAGTCATAGTATGAAGACAATGAGTGTTAGTGTTTGTGATTTTATGTAGCAACGGAAGTCAGAGGTCAAGTCAAAGGTGGTGTGGAATCTCCACGATGAATTGCAAAGGTGATTGAGAGAGATCGTTTATTATGGTAAAAAGAAGGTAATATTAGAGATTATTTGGGGGGGGGGGGGTGGGGAGGAAGAGAATGATAATAGGTTTCATGAGTTGGTGAAAGGTTTGGTGTCTAGATACAAGCCCATAGAGTTTTGAGCTTTGCAATAGTGTTGCAGTTAGGGATGACAATTTAACCCGCACCCGCCCGAACCCGACCCTGTATGGTCGGGTTTGGGTGGTGAATTTATGACCCGCGAACCCTTATAAATAAAAACCCAGCGGGTTCAGGTGCGGGTGCAGATTTGGAAAACGAACCTGCGAGTGAACCCGCGAACTCGCATAAATAAAAATTATATAATATTTATTATTTTAAATATTATAAATTTAAACTCCAATTGAACCTTTTTAACCATATAGAGAATAAAATAAAAAAATTTCACTCATTCTAAGTTTGAGAATTACAATTCTCAACTCTCATTTATATATAGCTAATGATAGGTTACACTTTCTAGTTTTACTCTTATAAAACATCGTGCTTACTTATTTGTTTTGTCTTTGGAGATCCATTTGAAGTTTTACTTGGTTGTGCTTTATATCATTGTATTTGTAATTCTCCATGATATATTATAAATAAAGAGGAGTTATGTATTGTATATATAAAAAAATAATTAATATATTAAATATTTAAAAATTAATATGTTTTACGGGTTGGTGGGTGTGACCTGCGAACCCGCATAAAACCCGTGGGTGAAACTCGAATCCGAACCCGTTTATTTTCAAGGGTTCGCAGGTGGACATGGGTGAGAAAAATTTTCACGGGTGCGAGTTTGGATTTTACAAAACCCTCCCGAACCCGACCCGTTGCCATCCTTAGCTGCAGTTGGTGCTTTTGGGTTTTTTTTTGTGTGATTCCTTCGTTTCCTTTTAGCTGGGGTTTTTTTTTGTCAACTTTGTTTTGTTGCTGTTTTGGCTCTTAGTTTGCTGTTTTCTTGCTTGTTTCTTGGTGTTTTGCTGGCCTATTTAAGTGTTGTGTGGTAAGGTGCTGTTTTGGGTCAGTTGTTGTTGGGATTGTCCGGTCTTGGCGGCTTTGTGAGTTTGGTTTTTGGGTTTTTGTTGGGCCGAGGGCTCGGTCTGTTTGTTCCTCTATTTTGGCTTTCTTTGGCCATTTGAATAATATATGCTCTTCAAAAAAAAAATTTGCGTTAATTTATTTTTATAAACCATTTTAATATTATTTATTTTTGAAACTCACTAAATCATTTTGATAAGGATAAAATTGTACTTTTATATATATAGTTAGAGTTGACAGTTAGTATTTTAGTCAAATGAACAAAGGCGATGTATTTTGAAAAAACAAGGGACTTAAGTTGCTAATATGACAAAGACGTTTAAATATGTGATATTTTCCCCTAAAAAGTAGGCACTCGAGTGAAATTACCCCTTTACATAATCATATTTTACCTTTATATTCATTCTTCAAACAAATTAAATTCCTTCAATATCCTTTTTACATTTTTAACTAAAATTAATTAATTTATTATGACTTTCTATTCATAAATATAATTACTATAAAAATTATATCATTGGAAATATTTTGTTGAGATCTTTCAACCGAGTATAATATTAACTATTTAATTTTTAATAAAATTGGACTGACCTAAGGGGAAAAAGCATCACAAGCGATCATATACTGAAAAACCCCTAGGCAGTATCCATATATATAAAAAATAAAAGGAAAGTAAATTGTGATAAAAGGCAACAGAGCACAAAGAACCAGGGGAAAACAGCCCCAATCAAAAAGAGGCACGCATGCCACACTAAAAAGATAAACAAGACATCAAGAAAAACGAAAAGACTCCTGACTTATACAGTCATTGCCAACTAAGAAAGAATAGAATGGTGGGGTAGAGAACCACCGAGAATCAGCTTGAAGCTCCAAGGCATGCTTAGAAAGTGCATCTATAACTTGATTCCCCTCTTTGAAAATATGGGAAACCTGAAAATCCATATACGATATTTGGAAGATGTAGCATTGCCACGCCTGTAATGAACCATCTCAGAACTAGAAGAAAGATGTTGAACAACATAAGAAGAATCGCTCTCAAGCCAGATTCGATGCCACTCATACTTCCAATTAAAATTAATGGCCAACAAAGCCATTAGAAGCTTGGACTCAAACGCGAAAACCTGACCAAGAGGAATAGCAAAGCAACCCTTCACAAAGGCTCTACAGTTCCGAAAGATACCACCACACCCACCAAACCCCGGAAACCCATAGCAACACCATCTGTATTCACTTTGATCCAACCAGGAGCCGGAGGTGACCAAACCACACTCTTGATCACAAGTGCTTTAGAAGTGTGACACCAAGACCAAATCGACGACGAATCGAAATGTCCTCCATACAATTTCTCATACAACCAATCTCTAGGCGATTAGCCACTGAAACCACACACCAAACTAGAGAAAGGATGGATCTAAAGTCCACCGACTTCCCTTCAAAGATCCACTGCATGGATAGCCGCATTCCATAAAATCCTAACCTGCTCACTAAAGAAAACCGACATGGCCTACAAGAAAAATGATTGCCAAGTTTCGATAGAGACACGTCGCTGGAAAGTCGAGAAAACGGCCTATCAAAGAGTAACCGCCATGGGACAATGAAAAAAAAAAAGATAATCTGCAGATTCTCTACTAAACCCATAAATACTGCAACGAGAAGCCAATTGGAACCCACACCTGCAAAGTCAATCCTCAGTAGAAAGCCTGTTCAACATAAAACACCAGGTCAAAGCTTAGCGAGAGGGTGGAATAAAACGGGACCAAACATCTCTCTACCAAACAACCTGAGGAATATCACGGAAAAACTGGGAATAAGCATCCTTGCAAGAAACACGATCATCCTAAGAATTAGCCCAAACAAGAGAATCCACAATAGGAGAAATCGCAATCCGATAAATTCAAAAATAGAGATCCGGGAAGCGCACTAAAAAACAATCGTCCAGCACCCATCTACCCTCCTGAATAAATTATGAGACCTTCGCCCGAAGCGGATTAGCTAAATAATCTGAAATCCCTAAAAGCTCTAAAATGGGAACCCCCAGCCAATTATCACACCAAAAGTTCTGTCGAGAGTTCTCGCCAATCAGCCAAATACCTGCATTAAGAAAGGAACTATAATTGGTCCGAAGAGAAGACTAAATCGAGGAGGTGACATACCCTTCATGAAGCTTCTGCAACTACCTGAAATACCTTTCTCGAAGAAATAAGAAAGAAAAACCATAAGAGGTCATAAACTTCTAAGTGAATTTCTGCAACATCGAGTCATTTAGCAACCCAAGATCTCTTAGACTACAACTACCCTAAGAGTAAGGCTTACAACAACGATCCCAAGTGATCCGAACCAACTTAATCTCCTCACAAGAACCAGTCCATAAAAAGTTCCTCAACTTGCGGTTAATCAGAGACAGTAAAGAAGAAGGTCACGTGTAAATCATGAAAGAGTGCACAAATGAACCAGTGATGACTGACATGATCAGAGTAGCATGACCGGCCAGTGATAATTGACATGATCAGAGCAGATACCCTCTTTCGAGGCTTACCCCAAAACAAAGGGATTCTCAAATAAGAAAATGGAAGCTGCCCATTATGTATACAAACCAGAGACTGCAAACTGCCAATCCGAGAAGGGGAGACAGAAGATCCGAAATAAATGGAGGACTTACCCAAATAAACCAAATGGCCTGAAATATCACCATAATCCCTAAAAGCACTCATGATATTCTTTAGATTCTTTTAAGTGCCTCTGCAAAATATCTGAACTCATCTGTATAGAGCAATTGAGTTAGAGCAAAAAAAAAAACCTTAGGGAAGAAATCTGCATAATATGAGAAGAACCCTCTGAAAATATAAACACAGTTAAATTTCCTAAAGCTACCCTAGGGGTGGGGGGAATAGGTTTTTAAACCTCTTTTCAATCCTTGACACAAACAAAAGTTTGTCCATCTAGATAGTTTGTATCACAACACATTAAGCATATGTAAACACACATAGACCATTGAAAAGTATGTTCAATTAGTATAGTCAAATATAGTCTACGATTTACATGTGAAGAGATTATACTAAAACATAAATCATCAAGTACTTGTATTCATTTATAAATGTCTCATATGAACTATTACTAATCAAAGAGTTACTATGTACAAATAAATCAAATTACAAGAATAAATGATATGTACTACTTTGATCAAGTAGATGTTTGTATCTCATATTTACACAAAGAACTTGTTTTACAAAGCTATCAATCAATAAAGGAGTTAACCAAACACATATACAAATATGAAGGAGTTAAGGATAGAGACATTTGACACATTATTTTTTACGTGGTAAAACCTCCGAAGAGGAAACATCCATGGGTTGATTCCACAACCACCGGCAACACCACCTTTCACTAGTTGGATAAAAGTACACCCTCAAAAAGATTTTTTGCTCGACTATCCGAATCTTTACAATCCTAGCCAAGGCTTCCTTGTCTAACTATTCGGATTTTCACAATCCTAGTTAAGACTTCTTGCTCAAATTGAAGCTTCACACTCCAAAAAGAGACTTCCACCTTTTGCAAGGCAAATGATATAAGTGTAATGAAAATGATGCAAACACATGCAACATAGAATATGTGATCAATATATCCTATGGAAACTAGAAATGTTCAATGAGCACACAATGTAAAATTTTCTAATTTACAATCCAAATAAAAATGACATCATACAAATGATGCATGCACATATGAAATGTATGGATTAAGTACACTTCATGAAGAACTAGAATTAGGCATTAAAGTACACAAAATAATATTGCCTAGTTCTTAAACATGAACAAAAATCTAGAGCATGTAAATCACCAAAAACATGCCAAATCCTAGATTTTATTCATGTTACTAAAGTTTGAAAACATAGCATATTCATAAAGCACTTATTCAAGACTTTAGAACTAAAACCAAAATTACTAAAATCATAAGATGTGATCAATAAGAAATTCTAGCAATCATTTAGAGCACATATTCACAAAATAATCAATTAAATCCTAATAGACTCTAAATATACAATCAATTGTGCTAATCCTAAATATGTTCAACTAAAGAGTCCTACCACATGTATATGCTATCAAACATCAAAATACAATCAATTAAAGCACAAATAGCCCTAGATAATAAACTAGTCACAATACAACTCACAAGCATGTAAAAACATAGATTTTAAGAAAACCTAACTAACATACAAATCTCTCACAACTAGCTTATAATTGAAGCTCTATCTCTTAATAGCATTTTTTTTTCAAGTAACATACTCATAAAGAAGAAGAAAACCCAAATTAATTGAGGATCATAAAGCACAAAACTCAAAAGATAAATCAGTTACCTTGCAAAAATATGCAGTCACCAAATTTGGTGTAGAACACCACAAAACTTGAACAAAAGGCATCATCGTTGCTTAGAAATGATAGAGAACTTCAATACAAAGATTCTTCAACTTGAATCACTCAAATCATATAAGAAATGAGTGAGTTATGGTGTTTGAAAGTTGAGAGAAACTTTCTATACAATTTTCTTCTTAGAAACAAAATGAGAGGGAGAGAGAATTTAAATGAAAGAAAGAGCGGGAAGTGAGGTGGAGAGGGGACCAACATGGGTGGCACCTAGTGTCTCGCCACCTAGGCACCCCGTGGCGACGTGTGGCCTCCACGGGGGTAGAAGGGTGGCCTTCCAGTGGAGGCCACACACCTCCATGGGAGAGGGGGTAAATGGCAATTTGCCATCCCTCTTCCTCTTTACTCCCTTTCTGTTCAGGCCTTCGAACTCTAATTTCAAATCCATTTTCGGATTACGAACCTGGACTCTCTCACAGTCATGGACGTCAATAAAACTTTCACACACAAAAATATGGAAATCGACTCGATATACAAGGACGAAAACCATGCACATTAAACATACGGAAAGTTTCGTAACTTCCAACTCGGAACTCGAAAACTTATGAATGAGTAACCGAAGCGTTCAGAACTCAATAAGGAACAATATGATAACATATTCAAGTTCTATATCACAAAAACAAAAACAAACAAACACAAGAACACACACGTATGCTATTTCCTAGATATAGTCTTAGAACATGTAATTTTTCAGAATTTGTTAATTTAAATCTAATTCATGTGCATAGATTAATATGTGTGTGTATGTGTTATACCAATTGAACACAACGATGCAGGGACACATATGGATGCAATGTGTGTGTACCTAAAAAGCCTTGCAAGAGGAATGAGGTCTTAATATACCTTTGATGTGCAATAAATCTTGCTCATCTTGAAGACTTCACTTTGCTTGATAAGTTGCCAATTCTTCCATGAAGCTTGAATCATAATAGGCTAAGACAACTAATCAAATACAACGAAATATGATATGGAATTATGCCAACATGACTCAAAAATCTAACACCTTCCATCTTCGTCAATAATCTACTAAGGAAGTCTTCTGGAATACCAAACAAAAGCGGAGATATCGGATCTCCCTGATGGAGAGCAACATAAATAACCCTCTGGGACCCCATTCAATAGAACCGAAAGCCTAGACAAATGAAGAATGCCGTCTATCCAATCCACAAAAATAGAAGAAAACCCAAAAGCCTAAAGCACTCTGCATAGGAAAGACCAATCCAGGGTGTCAAAAGCCTTGCAGATATCAATCTTTATGGCCAAGTTACCCTCATAGCACTTCTTCTGCAAAACATTCACACAGTCAGAAGCCAAAGCAATACAATCATCGATATGCGAGTCTCGAATGAATCCGAACTACTGAGGAGAAATAATCCTAGCCGCAACCCGAGTTAAATGATCAGCCAAAATCTTCGGAGAAATTTTGAATAGAAAGTTACTAAGCACAATCAGCTGAAACTGATCAATCGAAATTGAGTTAGGCCCAGTTTGGCATTGCTGTGCTGTGGGGGGAATTGTTTTTGGATCTGCTGTGGGGGGAATTGCTTTTGGAATTGCTGTGGATAGAATTAGCTGAGTGTTTGGTAAACTGATTTTCAAAAGTGCTATGAGAACCAAAAGCAATTTCAATGTGTTTGGTAAACTAGAAGTAAAAAATACTGTGATTGTGTAAAATTACTAAAAGGACATCATTGTAATTACAAATAATTAAAAAACAAAAACATTTTAAAATTAAACTTTAAATGAAATAATATTATATATATATTAAATGCATTTAAATTAATAAATTTAATTAAATAAATAATAAAAACAACTAAAAAACAAAATTAATAAAAACAAACCCTAACTCTAATCTCTTTCTCTCTCCCTCACTCTCAAGTCTCACCTCACTCTCACCGCCTCTCTCTCCCTCTTTCTCTCTCTCCCTTCTTTCATTCACAACTAAGATCCAACCTCATCTTCATCTTCATCTTCAATTTTAAATCCAACAAAATACAAAATCACAATCATCACCCAACCTCATCTTCATCATATCCACCAAAATAAAATAAAAAGTAATTTTTTTTTGTGATTCAACTTCTGGGCTGTTCTTCATCACCATCATAATTTTTATTTTTATTTTAAATTGATGATGGTTGGATACTTGGATGGTATTTGATGGTTGTGGGATTTTATGGTTGTGGGATTTTTTTATTATATTTAATGAAAAATAAAAATAAATGCAAAGAAAAAAACAATTCGGGATAGAAATACCCAGCTTTCCTTTTTAAATTTTTTTTGTTGTTGTTGAGTTTTTTGTGGTTTGAAAGAGAAAGAAGTGATAATGATAATGGATGGCGATGACATAATTTTTTTTAAACAATTTATTTATTATCTCCATATTGTCGATTTAAGAAAAAAAATCCTTCTCTGGTGGGTTTGACTGATAATGATAATGATAAACTGGGGATGGATTTTTGTGTTTGATAATGATTTCTAAAAAAAAATATTAGGGTTGATGATAATGATTTCTGGAAAAAAAAAATTGATTATGATAATGATTGTTGCGAGAGAGAGGAGAAATCGAAGCTTGAAGGAATCAATCTGATTGGTAAATGATTTTGTTAAATGTCATGAAACGCTAAGGGCAAAATAAGATAGTTGGGTAAAAATTCATTAAAAAACACTGTAGTGCATTTTCAAAAGCAGAAGTTGATTTCCAAAAGCATGTATTTGTAACTTTTCAAAAACTCAGTTGGGAGAAGCTAAAAGTGGCCAAAAGCACTTCCCCACAATTTTACCAAACACCCTATCATTGGTCAGGAATCACTTTTGGCCCCAAAAGCAGTTGGGGAAGCAATGCCAAACTGGGCCTTACTCAGCTTTGAAAGAACAACAATGAAGCTAGAATAGGGACTCATGAACATAACTCCGGTGATGAAAAAATCCTGAACAGCGAGGGCCACATCACTACCTACAACATCCCAACATCATTGATAAAATCTACCAGAAAACCCATTTGGCCCATGGGCAAAAGCAACATCCATAGCAAATACCACATCATGAATATCATCTGCAGATGGAACGGTAGTTAAGAAAGCATTCTTTACGACAATCCCCAAGGAAGGAATTGTAAAGAAAAACAAGCGGCGGAAGCGAAAAATTAGGTTGTATATTTCAAAAACAAAAATTCCTTTTAAAAGAAAGAACCTTAACCCTTGATTAATTAACATATAATTAAAAGTAGCATACCTTTTTCATTTGACGATTGATATTACGTCGAATTGAATCCGCTTGAGTCGAATTGAATCCGCAAGTTCTTCCAATCCAATCACGAACGTGAATCACCTAGGAGTGTGGGCTTCCTTTCTTTGAATTGTATTCTTGAGGATGGAAAACAAAAAACCTTTTTCTTTTTGTTAGTCACAATAATCCTCCTAGAGAAAACAAAGAACGTTTGGTCACTTTTGAATTCTCAATCTTGAATCGAAAACTCGCATGAACCCTAATTCGATGTTGTGCAAAAAACTTTTTGTTATAAAAGCTTCTAGTGCACTATCGAAAACAAAAACACTCTTTCTTTCTTTTTCTGTTGGCCGAAATCACACACACTCTTTCTATGAGTTGGAAGTTTTTTTTATGTAGCAAGAGAACACCAAAAAAAAACTTCTTTTTTTAAAAACTTATGCTTGGCCGGATTCTATGTGTATATATATATATAAAGTGGCCGAAATCTCCTACCATGTGTAGGATTTTGTTTTACCAAAACCTTATCAACTTAGTAGTTCAAAACCTATTCCAACTCACGAATGTATTATCCAATATTAAATTATTGAATATAAAATTGTGACTTTATCAATAACTTCCTAATTGATTATCAATTAGAGTTTTGATAGATATCAAATACTTCCTAATTTGACTAGATAAAAAAATTTATCCACTTATCAAATAAGGTATTTGATACTTATCATACTACTAACAATAGTATGACAGTAAAAGTCTTTCTCCTAGTATACTAATAACAATAGTATGACATTAAGAATCTTACTCCTAGTTAGAAAAAGATTTTGATTTTTAATCAAATAATTAATTAATTTCCTTTTGATTAAATAATAAAATAAAACAATATATTAGGCCAATAACTTAGCCTTGCCGCCCAAGTATATATATATATATAGGCAGTATATATTGTTTTTTATTTTATTTTATTAAATCCATTGGACTTTAATAAAAAAGTCCACATTATTAATTAATTCAAATAAAATTAACATTAAAAAATACATAACATAACTCGTAAACTTTATATAGTTCAAGAAGTTTATAAGTATTAAACATTAGCTCCGAATGTAAACTTAATAAAATCATCCAAATGTTCAACATGAATAGGAGTTACTGAATTTTCTTTCAAAGAAACGTTTGATACAAGACAACACCCAGATTTTGCTCAACATTAGAATTGCTGTCAAAAAAAAAGGTATGGAATAAGACCAGAATTTCCGTAAAAAAATAAAATAACAAATTAATAAGTGAAGTCATTTAATAAAGAAAATAACCAAATTCTGATGAAAAATCCGTGATGTTGATGAAAAAGAATAGAAGAATAGAAGATGATGGATTGTTGGCTGTAGAGAAATTGAGAAAGAAAACGAACTAGACTTATTCTTACTATAAAAGAAACAAGTCCACATGCCTTAAATTAATACATTAATATAATTTAAAAGCCCATTTATTTAAAATGTGCAAATTATATTCTTAATGTATTAATATAATGCTAAACGCACCCCATTAGGGCCACCCAAGGATTCCTACATCCTTGGCCGCCCATTCTAGGTATTTGAAGAGTTACCGCATGTCTTGATCACACATGACCGCACCTCTCCAAGACTTTTGGATTCCGAAATCCAAAAACAATTCTAGATGGACCCATACATTAGTCCGGTAGAATATATCAAGTGATCCATGCAAGTTTGTACGGATTGGGGATCTTGGCGGGCTATCTAAATTTAAGCTTCAATAGACATAACCTAATCACAATCAACAAATGATTCACATAGGTTCAATCTATTAATTTTAGCACATTCCACTAAAGAGCTAAAATTGAACTCTTAAATAAAGATAGAATAAGTTAATATTTCTCATTCATACCCTAGACAACCTTATTGGAGATAGTGTATCATTGTGAAAAATATCAGTAATCGCCAAGAGCTCATAGACCTTCTATAGCTCTCCTAGTTACCATATTTGCTCATATAACCATATTTTGAACTTGGGTATTTTGACTTGTCCAGAAGCCATGTTTCAATAGACACTATTGAAAACTTTACATTAAGATTTAATATCCAATACCTCAAAATATACATATGATGATATTCTACTTTCATTTAATAAATGGAGCCACAATGTCCTTATATCTATAAATGAATTCATCTATCGATTAACAAAGGAATACCACCAAACTATCGAGGATAGACTATGCTATATAATCATACTCATTCATAGCTCAAATGATAACACTTGTAACCATTAGTCCATCATTTATCTCAGGATTGAGAAAGACTCTTCGATTGTCCTTAAGTGAAAACTTTTATCCATTGACGGTTCTGAATAAAGTATTTCACGGTGATCCTATTCAATGCACATAGTGCACTAGATTCTTTTGGCCAAAGACACTACACTTTGATGATTTTAGACTCATCATAACACATTTGATCCCACTCAAATGCTAGCAAAAGAATCTACAACTTTAACAAGGTAAAGACACCCAACCATTATCTTAAGTTGTGAATATTATTCAAGACTAACTAAAGAATTGTGTCTACCTCATGCATATCTAGATGTATGAACAATTCTTCATTTCTCATAGTCTTTTGACCTTATGATTATTTATTTTTGACAATTATAATACTTAAACAATAAATGCTATAAGATTTGTTAAACTAGAAATCACTTTATTAATATGAAAAGATTGTCATATACATTATTACACTCTTGTTATTGAGCATAATCCTAACAATCTCCCACTTGCGCTATAGCAAGTGTGTCATATCTCTCATTCCCATATTCTCTAGGTGCCTATCAAAACTCTTTTGTGTTAGAGCATTTGTGAAGGGATCCGCTAGATTTTCTACTGACGCGATCTTGATAATCGTCATGTCACCCCTATGAACAATTTCCCTCTGAAGATGATACTTTCTTTCAATGTGTTTCCCTCTCTTATGACTTCTTGGTTCTCTCAAATTAGCCACTGCTCCACTGTTGTCACAGTAGATAGTGATCTGCTTATTCGTATTAGGAACCACTTCTAAGCCAATCAAAAATTGGCAGAGCCAGACAGCCTCTTTAGCAGCTTCGCATGCGGTAACATACTCAGCTGCCATGGTGGAATCAGCAATACAGGAATGCTTGATACTCCTCCATATGACCGCGCCTCCTCCAAGAGTAAATCAGAATCTGTATACCCAACGGGAATTAAATCCCCTCCAGAGTATACAAACATATGTTCTCTCATTCTCTTGAGATACTTGAAAATATGCTTGACTGCAGTCCAATGATCAGGACCAGGTTTAGATTGAAATCTACTAACTATGCCAACAGCAAAACAAATATCTGGTCTAGTGCAGAGCATTGCATACATGAGACTTCCAACTACCGAGGCATATGGAACCCTACTCATGAATTGCTCTTCATGCTGATTCTTAAGAACTTGTTCCTTAGAAAGTTTGATTCCATGTCTGAAAGGTAACATACCTTTCTTGGAATCTTGCATGGAGAATCTAGATAAGATTTTATCTATGTATGAAGCTTAGGATAATGCAATCGTTATATTCTTTCTATCCCTTATTACTTGGATACCAAGAATATAACTTGCTTCTCTTAAGTCTTTCATATCAAATTGTTTTGCTAACCATTCTTTTACTGATGTCAATACACATACATCGTTTCCGATGAGTAGTATATCATTAACGTAAATAACTAGGAAAACCATCTTGTCATCTTTAGTCCTTTTGTATACACAGGGTTTGTCAAGGTTTTGAATAAATCCAAAACCTTTTACAGCTTGATCGAACCTTATGTTCCAGGAACTGGACACTTGCTTTAGTCCATATATGGATCTTTACAACTTGCATACCCTTTCCTCTTGGCATTTTTCAATGAATCCTTCTGGTTGCATCATATAGATGCTTTCGTCAAGACTTCCATTAAGGAAAGCTGTCTTGACGTCCATTTGCCAAATCTCTAAGTCTAGAGATGCTGCAATGGATAAGAGTATCCTTATGGATTTAAGCATGGCTACAGGAAATAAGGTTTCCTCGTAATCGATACCTTCCTTCTGTGTGTAACCTTTAGCTACTAATCTAGCTTTAAAGGTTTCCACATTTCCATCCATACCTCTTTTCCTCTTGTATACCCACTTGCACTTAATAGGTTTTATCCCTTTAGGCAAGTCTACAAAAGACCAGACTTTGTTTGAGTACATAGACTCAATTTCAGATTGCATTGCCTTTTGCCAATGGCCACAAGCAACATCCTCTATAGCTTCCTTGTACGTGTAGGGATCATCATCGTCCAGGGAGATTCTCCACTAATTCTCCTAGATCAATGTATCTCTCGGGTTGTCTACTAACCCTCCCACTACGACGAGGAATGGTAGGTTGTTGATCTTGTGATGGTGCGGAACTTACAATTGGGCTGGGTTGTGAAACCTCTTTTGGAATTGTATCTCCCGAAAGCTCATTTATGACAATTCTACTCTTAGACATACAATCATTCATATAGTCCTTTTCCAAAAATTTAATATTTGTCGAAACTAATACTTTAAGATCTGAAGGACTATAGAAATAATATCATTTGGTTCCTTTTGGATACCCCACAAATATGCATGTTTCTGAACAGGACTCCATCTTTTCTGTCTTTCCTTTTAACACGTGTGCAGGACATCCAAATATCCTTAAGTGTTGTAAACTAACCTTTCGCCCAGTCCATAACTCATGCGATGTTTTAGGAACCGATTTAGATGGTACATCGTTTATAATGTACATAGCATCTTGTACAACATATCCCCAAAAAGAATTAGGAAGTGTTGAATAACTCAACATAGACCTAACCATATCCAAACAAGTCTTATTTCTTCTTTCTGCCACCCCATTCTATTGAGGTGTACCTGGGGCAGAAAACTGAGAAATTATCCCATTATCAATAAGATATTGCTGAAACTCACTAGATAGATATTCTCCACCACAATCAGATCTCAAGATTTTTATGTGTTTCTCAAGCTGATTTTCTACTTCAGCTTTAAATGCTTTAAACATGTCAAAAGCATCTTACTTATGTTTCATGAGATACATATAGCCGAATCTCGAGTAATCATCCATGAAAGTGATGAAGTACTCATATCCACTTCTAGCTTGAATGTTCATAGGACCACACATATCAGTGTGTATTAATCCTAAACATTCAGTGGCTCTTATGCCTTGGTCTGTGAACGGCCTTTTGGTCATCTTACCTTCCAGACAAGATTCACAAATTGGTAGATCATTGACCTTTAAGTCACTTAAAGGTCCATCACTAACCAATCTTTTAATCATATCAAGGTTAATATGACCTAAGCGCAAATGCATAGGTAAGTTTCATCTTTTTATAATTTTATTCTTTTATGATTAGGTTCAGTTGATTCCGTGTCTAACAAGAGAGATATATTTCTATGCATATAGAATAAGCCGTTTTCCAATGTACCTTTGCAAACAAATTTGTCATTCTTACTAATAATAAAACTTTTATTAAAAGTAACCGAATATCCAAATTTATTTAACAAGAAACTGAAATTAAATTCCTCTTGAATTGAGGTACATAATAAATGTTTATCAAATCTAAATGCCCTACTAGAATCTAAATTAATTATAATATCTTCCACTGCACAAGCAGACACCAACGCTCCGTTGCCTAAACCCAATTTGAATTCATTCTCATTCAGTCTTTCCTTTCCTAGAACCCCTTTTTGGTAGGCCCAAGTTGCTTTTCTTCTGTTGTTTCTTGACCTTCTTAGGGGGTCTTAATAGTAGCAACTTTACCAACCGTATAAATCTTTTGACCCTTGCCTTTCACAAGGATCTTCTCAGATCTTTGAATATCTTGCATCAAGCCCTGCAAGGTGTATTCCTTATTGTTCAAGGTGTAATCCAGCTTGAACCGATCAAAGGAATCTGACAGTGAGTTGACAATCATGTCAATTTTTGTCTCACCGTCCATATCAGTACCATTGAGTTCAGCAATGTTGAGATGTACTATGACTTTCATCATGTGATCTTTCATAGCCTGTCCAGGTTTCATCCTAAGATTCATGAAAGCAGTCACTGCCTCTCTCTTATTCCTCCTGGACCTCATAGCAAACATCTCCTCTAAAGACATCATTATATCAGCAGCAATACTCATTCATTCATGTTGCTGTTGCAACACGTCGGAGATGGTGGCCATAATGTAACATTTGGCCATCTCATATGAGGTCTCCCACTGCTTATACTTGTCTCTTTGAACCTCAGTAGATTCATTAGTAGGAGCAAGTGGTTTAGATTTAGACAAAACAAACTTATGCTTTACAGATTGCAACAATAGTCCAATTTTTTCTTTTCCATGTGACATAATTATCTCCGGTTAAAGTATTATCTTTTAGGATGTTGATTAGGGATGTGATCATGATTTCTAAGTAAAACAAAAATTATATAAGTAAACAATCATGATAAAGCACTTTCGAATATTTATCTTGAATTAAATAAAATAATTCAATCGTAAAATTCAACGGTGATCTAACACCTATAAATGTCACGGCCTTTTTTGAGAGTTTGCACCATTTACTAGTTGGACTAGGTCCCATCTAATTGTTAACGTAACAACCAGCGTTTTCAATTTAACCTTGCTATTTATATTGACAAGAACTCTTGGGAGGATATCAATAAAACCATATTGAGTGTGTTACTAAGTTTTTGACCTTCAATATATTCTTTCATGAAAATCCCTCATTTGAGAGTAGATATCGCTTGAGTCAATTATCTAGTCTATCATTGTAAGGAAGTATCTTACTAAATTCCATTCATGGATACCCTTTGTGGGGTTATTACACGAAACATAAAGCTCAACTAATCTTGGAGGCCATAGGTGTTCAAAACACCTTCTCCCACTCAATTGTTTAAGGTGTGTGATTGAATTCCATAGAATGATTTACCAAGTTATCTAGATGCCAATTAGATACCTAAACCATTCAATGCATGTTCATACCAAAAGAGATATATGAGTGGCACTCCAATTCTATATGACATGTTATCAAACAATGATAAACATTGCAATATTTACGAAAAACAACTAGCCACAATTTTGGTTCATCCTAGAAAAACAAGTAAATTACATTTGTTTGAAATACAAGAAGACCTAATCCTAACTTGGCTGAACAAGTTATCAAGCGGCCGTCCGTCTAAAAGTATTGTGTGTCCGAAACCATACACAGCGCCACGCACCAGAAGGCTGGAGTGCCCGCCCCACGTGTAGCACCGTGCTCCCGAAGGCTCGCACAGCTACCCCGCGTGCAGCACGCATGCTGCCTCCATGGGTGCGCGCGTGCAGCCCAGCCTTTAGGAAGGCCGTGCATGCTACACCATAACAGGTGTAGCTACACGCTTGGTCGCGCGAGTGCTTGTTGCCCTGGTGCGCACGCCTTTCATGGGATGCTGCGGCCTTGCTCCGTTGTTTATTTTTCTGCTCCCAATTCTTCAATTCTTCAATTCTTCAAATCTTCGAAACTTGAATATATTACAACAATAAAATAAAATAAACTTATCAACTATCAAGAAGGAAATGATGGTGATGATAGACCACCCTTCTTATTACAACTCCAAACAAAATTACATTGAAATTCTAGGACCAAAATTGAGCAATAACAAATCATATAAAACATATATAAAGAATTGTGTCTACCTCATGCATACCCAGATGTACGAACAATTCTTCATTTCTCACAGTCTTTTGACCTTATGATTATTTACTTTTGACAATTATAATAATTAAACTATAAATGCTATAAGATTTGTTAAACTAGAAATCACTTTATTAATATGAAAATATTGTCAAATACATTATTACACTCTTGCTATTGAGTATAATCCTAACATGAATCACATCATATACAATAGATAAATCTCTCCCAACTCGAGAAACATCTGAGGAAAAGAGGTCAGAATAATAACTGATGATATGATCCCTGATGGTAGGCCGATCCTCCGAGAGAACCCCGTTAATCGAAAGGGCTGATATAACGTTACAATGCCTACATCTGATAGAGGCATGTGAAATATACAATCATGGTTAAATTGCCTAAAGCTAACCTAGATGTGAGGTGAATAGTTTTTTGCTCCTTTTTCAATCCCTTGAAACAAACCAATGTTTGTCCCTCTAGATAGCCTCTATCACAACACTTAAAGCAAGCAAAAACACATATAGACTATTGACAAGCATACTCAATTAATCATGTTTAGTCAAAAGTCTATAACTTGCAAGTGAAGCAATAACACTCAAGACATAAATCAACAAGTACTTGTATGCATATATATATAGCTAATTATGAACAAGTACTAGTTAGTAAATTATCATGTACACATAGTTTAATTTACAAGAATAAAGATATATACAACTATGATCAAATGAGTTGTTTGCATATCACACTTTCTCAACTCTTGTTTTACAAAGATATCTAGAAATGATGATTCAAACAAGATTCAAAGAAACACATATACAAGAATAAAGAGATAGAGATAGAGTCATTTGACATATCATTTTTTACATAGGTAAAACCTCTGAAGAGGAAACATCCACGAGTTGATACCACAACCACCGGCAAACCATATTCCACTATGATAATTAAAAGTACATCCTCAAAAGTGACCAACCCATGATACACTTTCTAAGATATCCATTTTACTCTACCCTCGGGCCTAGTGAAACACTTTGCCTACTTTATATATGAGATTCTACTCTCACACCTCTAGAAAGCAACTTCCTATCTAAAATACTACTCTCACACCTCTAGGAAGATTTCTTGCATGACTATCCGGATCCTCTCGATCCTAGCCATGCTTAACTATCCTGATCCTCCCGATCCTAGCTAAAACTTCCTTGCTGGATTATCCGGATCACTAAGATCCTAATCAAGACTTCATGCCTTTTACAAGGACTTTCTAAGTGTGATCAATGAATGCAAAGTGCAAACAAGCACACAACATATAACATGATGATCAACATATTCTATGGAATCTAGAAATAGACAATGAGCACACAATGTATGATATTCTAGTTTGCAATCCTAATATCATGTCACCACACAAAAGATGCATGTAGATATGAAATGCATGGATCAAGTACACTTCATGAAGAACTAGACATAGGTATAAAAGTACTCAAAGTAATGTAGCCTAGCTCTTTAAACATGAACAAAAATCTAGAACATGTAAAACACCCAAATACATGTATTAAGACCTAGATTTCATTCATGTTACTAAAGCTTGAAATAACACATATTCATGAGGCACATTTCAAGACTTTAGAACTAAAACCAAAAATGCTAGAATCAATAGATATTATCAACAAAATTATCTAGCAGTCATTTAGAGCAAATATTCACAAAAATATTCAATTAAATCCTAATAGGATATAAATATACAATTAATTGTGCTAATCCTAAATATGTTCAATTAAAAAGACTTAGCACATGTAGAGACTATCAATCATCAAAATCAATCAATTAAAGCACAAATATTTCTAGATAAAATGCTAGCACAATACAACTCACAAGCATGTGAAAATATAGATTCATAAACCTAACTCAACATGCTAGTCCCTAATCAAGCTCATCTAGCTTAAAATTGAAGCTCTATCTATCAATAGATTTTTTTCAAGTAACATACATGTAAGGAAGAAGAAAACCCAAAGTAATTGAAAACTTTGAAGATCAAAACACAAAGAATAATTCAATACCTTGCAAAAACGTGCAGTTTCGAATTTAGGTGTAGAACCTCCACAAAACTATTCCAACTTGCTTAGAGATAATAGAGGACTCAATACAAAGATTCTTCAACTTGAATCACTCAATTCGAATATGAAATGAGAGAGATATGGTGTTTTAAAGTTGAGAGAAAATCAGGAAATTTTCTGCACTCAATCTTCTTCAAATTGAAAAATGAGAGGGAAAGAAGTTTTAAAGGGAGGGAAGATGACATGGAGAGAAGGGGATCTCGGCCAAGCAAAGTGGCCTCTCCACCTCACCACCTCGAGGATGCGCGTTCCCATCTCGAGGGCAGGAGGGGTTCCTCCCCGAGATGGCAACGCACCTCCTCAGGGAAGGATGGCAAGATGGCCTTTGGCCATCGACCACTTCCCTCGGGCTCCTCTCGCGTTCTTCGACCGTCCTCCAGCCTCCAAACTCCGAATTCGAATCTTTTTCGGATTATAAACCGTAACTCTCTCATGAACATGGACGTCTACAAAACTTTGACCAGAAATTAGGAATTCTACTCGATACACA
Source organism: Dipteronia sinensis (assembly GCA_033220585.1). Taxonomy (NCBI): domain Eukaryota; kingdom Viridiplantae; phylum Streptophyta; class Magnoliopsida; order Sapindales; family Sapindaceae; genus Dipteronia; species Dipteronia sinensis. The sequence goes on from CM065642.1 coordinate 29,452,388, forward strand.
AGAATGAAGACCATGGACAATAAACACACAGAAAGTTTCGTAACTTCCAACTCGGATCTCGAAAATATATGAATGAGTAACCAAAATGACTGGAACTCAATATAGAACAATATGAGAACATAATTAAGTCTGATATCATGAAAACACAAACAAATAAATGGAAAAACATACAAGTATACCATTTCCTAGAAATAGTCATAGAACATGCAATTTTACAAAAGTTGTCAAATTAAATCTAATGCATGTGCATACTTCAATATGTGATAATGTGCTATACAAATTGAGCATAACGATGAAGGGACACAAATGTATGCAATGTGTGTGTGCACCTAAGCCTTGCATGAGGAATAATGTCTAAATATACCTTTACTTTGCAATGGAGCTCGTTCCTCTTGAAGACATCATTTTGCTTGATATGTTGTCCAACTTCCTTGAAGCTTGATAAACCGTGAATCCTAGACAATTAATCAATAAAAAGAAGATGTTGTTTTGGTATGGAATTATGCCAACAAGACTCACGAAACTAACAACAAGAAATAAAGATGTGTTTCGATCCGTATTATGAAGCCACCTAACTCTGGAGTGATCTCGAAAAAACATTCCTGTCTGCGTAACAACACATAAAGCTCAGAATGAACACTCTAATTATTTTTAAAATTTTAATTTATTACACATGATAACAGCCTTTTTGGCAGAGGTCTAAAGAAGAATTTTTCATCTGCCTAGAGCTTGGTAGAACCTAGATCGGGACTGATACCAAGATACCGGAGATACTAGATACCATGAACCAGGAAGAAGTCTATACCCCATCGCACGTTTTACCAAGTATCAAGCAGGGCCGACATAGTGGTCTCTCCCACCTGGTACCTAGGTACCGCGATATCAGTCCAGGATCCAACCGAGATAGGTATCCTACCCACTAAGCAAGAAGAATAGTATCATGAAGTTACCGGTCCACCAGAACAAGCGCCATGCCAACAAGAGTAGACCGATACACCAGGGTACAACTCCTCAAAGGTACAGAATCATCGTTCTCCTCCAGCAATGTGGAAGAAAAGGGTTGACCCCTTCGCCATTTAAAACGACATTAAAGAGAAATTAGTCAACTCTTTAATGGTCATTCACAACGCATTAACGAGAAATCAGTCAACTCTTTAATGGCCATTCACAACGCCATTAATAAGGGATCAATCAACTCTTTGATGGCCATTCACAATGCCATTAATGAGAGTCAACTCCATCAATGCCAAATCTATGTTTCTATGATTGCGAATTGATTAGCTAAATTTATGAAGTGAGCAAAAAGAATGAGAAGATATAAATATGACAAAGCTCTCTCCAAGAAAGGGGAGCCCAAATCTGATCCAGACCTGATCGAAAATAGGATGACAACTTTCACCCATTTTTCCACCAGAAATACAGTTCCCCATCTCCTACCATTATATCGTTTACTACACATATCAATTTTTACCAAGAATGTACCCGTACCATGTGGTATCACTCCAACTATGGCTTACCAGGTCGTGGTTTGTACTTATGTATGCTCTCTAGAGCACTTCTTATGATAAATAAATAAAAGAAAGGTCTCTCTCCTTCCTCTGGATACTGCCTAGGGTTTTTCAGCATATGATCATTCGTGATGCTTTTTCCCTCTGGGTCAGTCCAATTCTCTCAAATGAATTGTCATTCTCTCATCTATCTCCTTCTTATGCATGTATGGAAGCTAGGTTCCGACCCTACTGGTCCAAGCTCTCTTATCCACCTATCTGCATGCTAAGCCACTGCTAGAATGGAGTTAGGAGAACCAAGACAGGTTTTGACCCCGACTGGAATGACCTAGAGGTGAAGAATCGCTACCAGGTGGTCTCATCCTTTTCGACCACATCTACGTCATCGATGAGCACCAACCCTTCCTCCTTGCTTGCTGTTGGGTCGAGGACGCCTAGAGAGGAGACCGGGTACCAGGAATGGTACAAGGGCAATGTACCAAGACCAGGTACCAAGACAAGGGACCGAGACCAAAGACCAGGTACCAAGACCACCCCTCTCATACTAGTAAGGGATACCCTATTTATGGGAGTGACCAACCTTCTTGAGGATCCGACATCGAAACTATAGAGGAGTACCAATCCTACCTTCTTGCTTGCTATTTGGGTCGAGAAACTGTAGAGGAGTACCGATCCTACCTTCTTGCTTGCTATTTGGGTTGGGAAACTGCAGAGGAGTACATATCCTACCTTCTTGCTTGTTATTTGGGTCGAAAAACTTCAGAGGAGACCTAGAAAAGAGGTACCGAGATCGGGACCGGATACCAGGACCAAGAACCAGGACTAACCCCTCACTTCAGTAAAGGAACCTCAAGCTTCATATCTTCTCCATATGCTCGAAACCTGATGGGCGGGATGATTAGTCTCCTACCTACTGCACCTTACTTCTCTCACTCGTACAAAAATCCAGTACCTCGAGATACCTACCCCAGCTGCGACCTCATGGATATCTTTTCCACATTCTCGAAGCCCTGATGGGCAGGGTGATTGTCTCCTACCTACTGCACCTTACTCTTTTATCTTCTATAGAATCACGGTACCTAGAGGTACATACCCCACTGTGACCTGCCGGGGTAACAGTCTAAGGGTGTTAATTAAAATTCCTCACCCGGAGCAAATTTTCAGTTAACAATACATTTTATTAATTAATGAACTAATACGTATTTTAATTCAAAACAAATAAATGTTTTCAAATCATCAATTTTTATATGTAATTAACATATATCATAATAATTAACTCTAAATTATTTAGTAAAACAAAATAATAACATTAACATCTTCAAATAAAAATAAGAAAAAAAATACACTGAAAATTAAAATAAAAACAGTAAAAATAACATTAAAATTTAAAGTTAGCACTAGTATTATGATAAGTCATCTCTACTCAATTACATTAAAAGTTAACACCAGGTGTGGAAAACTAGGTAAAAAATTAGATAAAAATTATAAATGTTAAAAACAATTATATCAAAATCATTACATGTAAAAATAGTTAAGTGTGACTAATTATAAAAAAAAGATTAGAAAATTTTCGATGTAATAAAAATAAGTAAATTATTATCTAAAATAATCAAGAGAAAACAATTTTATTAAAAACAATTTGAAATATTATTTATAAAGTAAAATAATAATATTTTATTATTTGAAGATTGTAAAATGGAGAATGGTTGGAGTAGTAAAATTATGGAGATAGAATATTCTAGGAACATTCAAATTTCAGTCTTTAAAATTAAGAAAATTTTAAAGACTTATTAGAGATGACCTAATAGCACTATTCATTTAATAATCTTAGTTGATTTAGCAGCAATTTTAAGAAGCAGATGATGAGTTAATTCTGTAGAGTGATTATGACATAATTTGTTATGAGATTGTTAGGTTTAGTTTTATGTCTGCTTGATTCCGTATCAAAAATACTCTTTGCTTGTAATGGTTTAGTTACCTAGGTGGTTCTTGTGATTTCGTTCAAGGAGAATGGCGACCTTCCATGCAAGCATGTCTTCAAGGGATGCGTCTTCAATGAATATTTCGATATTGAGACCTTAACCTCTTGCAAGGCATATGATGCACACACTCATATATCATACATTTGTGTCTATGATCGTTGTGCAAAATTTATGTAGCATACACATTCACATTATATGTTCATGCACTTGTTCATAAATTGCTTAAATTTCTAGTTGAACATGTTCTAGAAATTAGTCTTAAGGAATGACATGTTTGAATGTGTTTGTGCATATGTGTTTTAGTATTTGTGTTTTTGTGTGGTTGGTAATCTCAAGATGAAAATTGTATTTATGAGATTTTCCGTTGTTTACGAGTCCAACCGTATGTGGTTTTGTCCCTAGATGAGTTCCGAGCGATTCAGAGACTTGTCTAAGTGTTTTCAAATGTTTTCGAGGCTTTCCATGTTCACTTGTTGGATTCAGGGGTATGTCAAAAAATTCTAGTGTGTTTCGAAATATTTTCGAAATGTTTGGGACATTCTAGGTGTTGGTCGGAAACTAGGTTGGTTTTCCGTGTCGCGGTTTTGATCGGATTTGAGTTTCGGTCAAATTGGGCTAAGTTGAGTTTTAGCGTGGCCAAGTGTTCTTGGCAACAATTCTCACGCCAAAATTGCATATCTGCCCACACAACGAGTTTCCCTTGGCACAATAAATTCTCATGCCAAAAAGGGGTCTCGGGTTGGCACAACAAGAAGTGTTCCGCGCAACACTTGTTGAGTGAAAAACATCTCTCGGCTAACGCAAGAGCGTTGGCCTTGGGGCAAGACCAGTTGCGCCAAAGAGACGCGCAACACGTACGCACCTCTTCGTGCAACAAGTCTTGCGTGCCTGGTAGGCACGCATGACACTTGGCCTTGGCGTAATAGTTCTCGCACCAAAGCCTTTGGCACAAGAAGTGTTGTGCCAATCCCTTCGAGTTACGTCAATATATTTCTCACTCGTTTTAACTTTGATTTGAGTGATTCAAAAAGTCAAATCTTCGTATTTACAAGTAGAACAAAACCCAAGCATTTTTAGAGTTCAGAACATTCAGATTTGATGATTTACAACACGTTTTTTATGACGTGTTCTTCATTTCAAAGGTAAATCAATATTTCTTCACATCTCATGTTTTTAATTGTTGGATTCATATGATATGATGTTGATTTGTGTAGAAATAGGTCTGGATTTGTTTTGTTAGGTAGTCTTCTTGATATAAAACTAGATTCATTTGATTTGCACTCGATTGCATATATAGTTTTCATAAAAATTTGATCTAGCATTTTATTTGGTGATTTACATCATGTTCACATAGACCATGCCTTGTAAAATGATAAAATCTCAATCAAATCTTGTGAGGACTAGGTTGAGAGTGGACAAACGTTCACAAGTGAATTGTTGAGTGTATAGGACATTAGAATGAGTCATATGATAGCTTGATCATTTGAGTGTGTACTCTCTATTCAACTAGTGAATTGTTGTTTTATGGTCGTAGATTCGATCCGTGGATGTTTCTTCATTAGAGGTTTTACTACGTAAAAATCGTTTGTTTTCATTTTTCTATATCTCTTTTTCTTAATTGTTGATTTACATGTATTTTGATATATTTTGAGTATCTAACAATTGAGAAGTTTGTTGATGATGGAGTGATTGGTGTAGTTGAAGGATTGTGTGACAAGTTCTATCCAAAGAAGTAACCGAATTTGGAATCAACCTATTCATCCCCTAGGTTGTTAGCGGTATATAAATATTGGTTATTTCAGATGTTTATTGAATCTTTTAAATGACCATATTATCTTTGTTAATTTAACATAAAGACATTCTCATCCCAACTTTAATTTCATATAATTCTATTGTTATTATTTATTATTATAATTTGAGTTTTTTTATTAATGATTTTTAATTAGACATTTTTATATATTGTTTATAAATATTTTATTTAATATTATAATAATTAGTAGATCATTTTTTTATCTACTCCAATAATACATAAAATAGAAGTAGATCCAGAACTACAAAGAACACTACAACTACTATAAGATCTAATACTTTATACGATTATATATACCAGCTAATACCAGTAAAAATGCATGTTAGTAATATGACTTATAATAAAAATAAATTTACATATTATGTATATATTTTTAATTTTTACATTTAAATACAATGTTATATAATTATTTTGCCTGTACGCATGCGAAAGCTGGAATTCATATTAGCAATTGATATTTCTGTTGACTTAGCTATAACAAACACACATGTTTCTAACGTGAATTATAAAAAAATAGATATATTTTATATTTGTTTTTTTGACATTGGAATTGAATATTAGTCTGATACTAATTAGAAAAAAATAGTGCTATTTTGTCCAAATTTGGTTTCCAAATAATGTGGCAACGCTCTAATCCATTCATTTAGATTGAATTAAAATTGCATGATTTAAATGAATAGATTAGAGTGTGGCCATATCATTTGGGCACTAGATTTGGACACCAAATTTAAACAACGTAGTATTACTCATTAGAAAATAATATATTTCAATTTCTATACATATCATTTTTTAGTCGCTATATAAATTCACAATGATTAACATTATAATTTACCAAATACATGTAAATTGCTTTTGAGTTTAGCAGTATGTTAACAACAACGTTAGGGTCTATGGGCCGGATGTCAAACGAATTGGATCCGATCTATCTGAATACTTGTGAATGTCGTTAGATATCGGATTGGGCCAAGTTGGATCTCAAAAGTATGTATATCGGATCGGATTTACAAACATAAAAGTAATATCCAATAAGGTCAATAAATCTGGATCCATATAACATCGGAGTGAATCAGATTAGACCGGATTGGATACTTTTTTTATTAGTCTTAACCTCTTGGAGTTGGATATGGAATGGAAGAATTTAATTAAGTGATTGTAAATTATGGTCGTTAGAGCGTGAGTAGCAGTTTACGATAAAAAAAATTCAAAGTTACAAAGTTACAAAGTTACATACTTACATTGCACTTTATGCCCTGTTCAAATTTTTTTTTAATGCAATTATATATTTTGTCAATTATGTTACAAACGTATCATTCTCTTTCTCTTGCTCATTCATGGTATCACAAAGAGTAGCACCCTTTGTCAAGATGCTGCAAAAAATAATAACAAACCCAAAAACTCCATAAGACAGAATTGCGTTTCTTCTGCCAGCTCTAGCCAACACTGGGCTGACCACTGAACTGAAAGCAATTGCTAGTCTCACCATAGATGTGGCTGCATTCCTCACCGACGTTGGAAACAGCTCTGTTGTGTATATAAGCAATATGTTATAAGCCATACAAGCACCAAACAGAGATGCTATTTCTATCCCAATCTTCATTATAACTATTTCCTGGTCGTTTGATCCATAATTGCTAACTATAAAGCATAATATACTAAAAATCCCACTTGCTACACAAAACCCTAGTATGGAAACTCTCTTTTGGCATCTATCTATTACCAAAAATGTGACCAAGTAAGATGGCATTTCCAACAAAGCATTACACATAGTGCCTAAGTAGATATTGAAACCCAAATCTTGAACCCCCATTGGGATGCCATAATACACCATACCAATGCCAAAACCAAGCACCATCACGCCCAAAATTCTTCTAAGAGCCCATCGTTTTACGAACAAGCATTTGATCGAGTTCGAGGTTTCCACTTTGATGTCTACATGACTAACTAGACTTGATTTTAAGGACCTATCTTTTATGGGTGCAATTCTTTTCAGGATTTCTATGGCTTCTGCTTCACGACCTTGTAAGAAAAGCCATCTCGGAGACTCGCTAACGAAAATAAAAACAAAAATGCAGTAAATAATTGCTGGAATACTAGTATATAAGTAGAGTGATCTCCATGAAGAATCTCTATTCATATAAGCTATGGCTGGCAAGGATCAATACCCTAATGAGAAAAAAAAGAATCCCATGATTCCTAATTGGCCTCGCCATTTTTTTCCCACTTTCTCGGTCAATAACAAAAGAACACATGTTCCAATCGATGCCCTTCCAAAACCACTTAAAAATTTCAAGATTGCGTAGATCCATACATTGGTAGAGAAGATTGTTGCTAATGCAGAGAAGGACATGATTAAACAAGACAAGAAGAGCAATTTCTTGCGGCCGAGAGAGGTGTCAGCAAGTGTAGCTAGAAATAGACAACCTAGAAAAGATCCCAAGAAAAAGGAAGACGAAGGAAGACTCGTAATTATCGAACTTGCGCATTGAAGATTCCATTCCGATACAATCGTCCGAGAGGAAGATCCATCCCAAGCCCATTCAGAGTTGGAGAGTTGACAAATATCAGAATTTGTTGTGCATGTAACATCATTGCTAGTAGTACTGCAATGCCATGACGGCTCGGCGTCTGTAAAGATGGTGATGAACGTTTGTTGTCCATCAAATAGCCTCGCCAATGACACAAGAAGACATTGTACGAGTTGTGCCCAGCTGAAGTCTCCGATGTTGTCTTCGATTATATCATCCAGAGACCAAAACTTATTATTGCTAATAAGTGGCATTAGATCTTCATGAGGAACAAACTCATGATCTGTTTGAGGTAGAAGAGGCCTCATGTGATCTGCCATCTCAATTGATGTTCGAGTTTCTCTTTAATTTGTCAACTGCAACAATATATTATATAGAATGTTGTAAATATGAGGGTTTATTTATAAAAGAAAGGTTTAGCTTAGTTATTTATAAATAATGTTCCTGCTAAACTCATGAATTTCATGGTTTTGATAAAATATTATTGCACGACTAGTTCCAGTCTGTGGATCTTGGATTCTGGAGATGATAAGTGACGTTGTAGACATGGATCACATGGGATTATGTACACAACTATGTCTATATTTGAATTGGGGTAATTTCACTAAAAGTCTCTACTTTTTAGCGAATTGTCACCTATTTGAACGTATTTGTCATATTAGCAACCTAAGTCCCGTATTTTTTCAAAATACATCACTTTAGTCCATTTGACCAAAATACTAATGGTCAACTATAACTATATATATAAAAGTACAATTTTACCCTTGTCAAAATGATTTATTCAGTTTCAAATATAAATAATATTAAAATGGTTTATTAAAAAAATTAACAACAAAAAATTAATTTCTACAAAAACAAAAAATAGTAATTAAAAAAATAATAAATTAATTAATCGATTATGTAAAATATAAAATTAAAATAAATATTAAATTGAAAGTATTTTCTTAAAAAATTAAAAGTACTTCAAAAAATAAAAAGAATTTTTTTAGTACATAGATCTCCACCATTGAATTTGGATCGATCCAATGGTGGAGATCCATTACATTCTCTTTTTTTAAAAATATCTTTTTTTATTTTTTGAAAATTTTCTATTTTTTTTTTTAAATTTATGAAAATACTTTAATTTATTATTATTTTAACTTTATATTTTCCATAATCCTTTAATTTTTTTTCTCGTTTTTAAAATTATTATATATTTGTTTTAGAAAATAAAATTTTGTTATTAATTTATTTTTATAAACAATTTTAATATTTTTTATTTTTAAAACACAATAAATTATTTTTGGCAAGGGTAAAATTATACTTGTATATATTTAGTTATAGTTGGCCATTAGTATTTTGGTCAAATGGACTAAAGTGATGTATTTTGGAAAAATAAGGGATTTAAGCTGCTAATACGACAAAAACGTTTAAATATGTGATATTTCACTAAAAAGCAGAGACTTGAGTGAAATTACCCCACTTATTAATTACATAGAAATCATGACTTTAATAATTATATAAATTACGTGATTCCACGTTTAATACTTGCACATCAAATTAATTAAATTATCGCCAAGTTGGATGGTCAACTTCTTTCAATTTGATTATTTGGTCACCAACATTGGTGTTTCCATTACAAAACTTTGGTCACATTTGATATTAATTGTTTCAGATGAGTTAAAATCAGATTATTTACAAATTTTAGTACGAAATATATGCTTAATAAAAAAAACAAAATTTTATTAATATTTAACCTTTTTAATTTTTAATTTATTTTGTAAATTTAAAATTTGGTGACCAGTAGCAATTTTTGATTGGATTACAAGTTTGGTTAAATTGTTATTAACGGCATTTTTGTCTTAACAGTCTTAGTCTTAGATACAATTGTAATTGTTAGAATTTTTTTAAAGGCATAGTACTCCTAGGTTGTCAAATGGAAGACAAGGGTAAAAAGTCATTATGCCTTTAATATGTGGTTTGACCATTAAAAATCTAGTCAAGGAGACCAAATTGATGAATTTACAAAAATTGTGTAAATTTAAGGATCACAGACATTAAAAATAGAAAGACGGTTAGGTAACTCTACTTCGCTAAAACTTATGAACTAAATTGACAATCGCCCTTCTAAAAAGAGCAAATTGGGGTGTAAGACATTGTGTATTATAAGTACTTGTATGTAAGTGTCTTTATGTAAGTCCTATCATTTTGTGATTGACTTATTTATGTGACAAACTATAGTGGGATATTTTGTAAGTGAAGCTTAGGTTCTTCATGTGATCATCAAGTTCGTGATCGAGGTTGGAAAGCTTCCTGACATCCCAAGTGCTTCAAGATCAAGAGCCTCGAAGGTATATAATTTGATTTGTACTCTTGAAGAGATTAGGGGCACACACACACACAACTCATTCATTTGTGTTTTTATTGTCTTTTGAGTGTGCATTTCACTTACACAAATTGCATATAGCTTAGTGTGGTAGATCGCATGAGAAGGCCATTTTTTCTCATTGTCGCGGTCTTGGTGTCGTCTTGGTGAACAGCAAAAACCATTCCAGTGGCATTTGCGGTCCAAGTATTGTCTTGGACCACCCCGAAAAATGAGCACTAAATTACTTCTAGAGGATTTTGCGGTCCAAGTGTTGTCTTGGACCATCGTGAAAAATGACCGCAAAAAACATTCCAGAGGTTTTTGCTATCATGGTGTCGTCATGGAGAACCGTGACAAATAGGCGCAAAGTTTTCTCCAGTGATTTTCGAGGTCATGCCTTCGTCATGATCCACCTCGAAAATGGGACCGTGACTTTCACCGACGATTCAGTCGCCTTTGTCGCTGTGGTTTGTCGTCTTAGTCAACCGTGAAAACTGGACTGTAACAAATCGATTTTGCTAAAACAATGTAGTTTTGCAAAATTCCTATTTATATCCCAAGATATTTTCTTGTTCACCAAGAACTCCAAAACTTTCAGAGATTGTGAGTATAATTGAGTTCTTAGAGAGAGAGAGATAGAGAGAGAGAGATAGATGAAGGTTCTTGCAACCACTTGTGACTCTCCATCCCTGTTCATTACTTCATCAAGCATGTATTTCTTGTGCATCATCACTTGGTAGGTAAGAACAAAATATGATATCATTTATTGTTCTTCCTTTTGTTTACCAAGACATCATCTTTAGTGTTTTTTCATTAAGGCTTTGGTGATTGTAGGGGTTAGTTAATAACTAGGATTATTGATTTTCATTATTCATATCTAGTTAAGCATTTAGTGTAAGTCTAACACTCATATGCATTTAGCATTCATTGATTGTTCACTTTAGACATTAATTTTCTTCATTGAGTCCAAGTCTAGTGGTTACATGGTAGTTACACAAGCAAGTTGAAGTCTTGCAACCAAATGGTTGGTTAGTAAGCGTTGTCAAGACCCACTACTAAAGGTCTGCGGGTAGAATAGGTTGAGTTACGATCCTTAAGAAGAGTGACGAGTGATGTCAACATAGGATGTAATCAAATATTCAAATAGTGGTGTTTCTGTGACTAAGTGTCTAGCGAGGTTAATCCCATGGTATTTCCTAGTTTGAGGGTTTTCACGTAAAAATCAAGTGTTTATTTATATTCCACACTTTGACTTGATTTTTGCTGTTGTTTTAATTGTGTTGTGTAATTAATTTTGACTAATCTAAAAAATTGGTAATTAATCGCTTAACAAACTCATTCACCCGTCTCTCCTCTCTGAGTTGTTTAGACACATATTATGGTTATTTTCACTTTAGAACTGTTTGGGCTAATTTTATTCGGCTTGACTTGTCAGCACAGAGTCTGTAATTCATGGAACCAAATCTCCACAACATCAAGACACGTCAGCTTGAAGGGCCATGCGTAGCAACGACGAGTTGAGGAGCAAAGAGCAAATCGCCAATAAAAGGAACCAGCTCGCAGGAGAACCCCAAAATAGGCGACTGACAAGAACTCGCCGCCCATGAAGCAGATATAAAATATCATCAATAACACTGGATTTCAGTATAGGCAAGACAATCACCAACAATCCAACAGTTGACAAATCAAGTAATACATGTGAAGATTTAGTAGATTACTCCCACAAGAAATGAAAACCCTTGCACCATAAATACACGAAGACTTGATTCACCAAGATTCTCACCTAATGATAATCTTTGCTTGCACGCCAAGGGCTAGGGCAGCACCCCAACCTCTATATAAACACATGTATCAAGCAAAGAAAAAAAAGGAGGCCCCACAAGCAAAATATCACTTGTAAACTGTAATCATTCTTACATAGTGAATATTTTTCTTTCTCTATCGTCATGACGACTGTGGTTTTTTCCTGTTTAGAGTTTTCCACGTAAAAATCCTAGTATCTTTATTATTTCTTATCTTTTTTTACATTTGTTATTTATATCACCAACTCGCACGCATATCAGAGACGCAATCGAGATCACACCTCGTTGGTTGATTCCGGTATTGATCAGCTAGCATGTTGTTAACTAGGTTTTACCAAAAATCGACATCATCAAGAACATTTAGTTATGTCTAATAATCTGAATCAAAGATAAAATTCTCATTAACGAGAAAAATATTAAAATGGAGTGTAAATATGTATTTTGTGGATAGTCCAAATATTTTTAGGGTCTTGAAAGGGTGGTTTGTGGGCTTGGCACCGCATTAGCAAGATGAGTTTAAATGGCACTCAACATTAATTTCTTCTAAATGTGCCCCACATAATAATGCATGGAGTGTAAAGATATTTTATGGATAGTCCAAAAATGTTATGGCACTCTTGAAAGGTTGGTTTGTGGGCTTGACCCCGCATTAGTAAGATGAGTTTAAATGGCACTCAACATAATTTCTTCTAAAAGTGCCCCACATAATAATACATGTGATCTTTTCTTGAGAATGTAGAGAACTAGAGAAAAATGTAAAGAGAGAAATAAAAACAAACTAGAAAAGAGAGAAAATAAAAATCAAAAAAGAAGAGAGAGAAAATAAAGAACTAATCAGAAAAAAGAGAAATAACACAAATAAAAACTAAAAAGAAACAATTTATCTGAAAAAAGTTCTAGAAAATAAGTCTCGGGTTGTCACTTATTAAATCTCGTGCTTTTTTTTTTACATTTGTTCGAGACTTATTACTTTCTCCGAGACTTATTTCCTTTAATTGAGATTTATTTTTTGGGATTTATTTCCTTTATTTGAGAATTATTATTTATTGTTTGTAAAAAAAAATTAAGACTTGTAGTGCTCGTTTGGTTGAGCTTTCTACAGCCTCAAAAGGTCTACAAATGTCTATTTGAGTTTTTTACAGTTGTTTGATTGAGTTTTTGAGATTTTCTGTTTTAAATTGAGTAGAGACTAGTAGAGGTTAAACTTCTGCTAGGCAAAAGCTCATGGGGAGGTACTTCTCCAAATAAACATTTTTTTTAAAAGTCTACCAACCAAATAACTATAAATTTTTTTTCAAAAACTCTATTTCAAATAGATTTATTATTATAAGTAAATCTTTTACCAATAGAGGTTTTTCAAAAACCCAACAAAACAAGCTCGTAGTAAGTCTCGATTGACTATTACATTTATTTTTTTACAAACAAGAAATAAAAGTATCGGATTATATATATTAAATCTCGGATACATGAAAATATGTCTCGAAAAAAAAAAATATATATATATATATATATATTAAGTCTCGCTTGCATGAAAATAAGTCTCGATCATTATAAAAAAAAAAAAACGCACAATAGCTCTCAAATGAAGTTCAGAGATTCCACATCTCAAACCTAAGCCAACCATTTAGGTCCATTTTCTCATTTTGTGGATTGTTAATAGCATTACTTATTTAATAATCTTAGTTGATTTAAGAGCAATTTTAAGAAGTAGACGATGAGTTAACTCTGTAGAGTGGACTATGAAATAAGAGTGGTGCTATTGACACACCCCCTACCGATCTATTTATGCCACATTTTTTAATTTTGTAGTATTATTATTATTTTTTTATCAAAATTACTTAAATTGACATACAATTTAAGGAAACAAAATCTTCTACAAAATAAATCTAATAAAACACTATATTTCTTTTCCAAAAAAAACCACGTTCTTGTAATCTGTTTAATGAATAATTTTTTTTATGAACTCTTAAATGTGGAGTAGGTTTGTGTATGTGCGTACTATTCAAGTAAGTTTGTTTTAATTATTTATTTATTAAATTCTGATACCAATTAGGGATACCAAAACTTGAACCTCGTGAGAGCTTCATTCAAGTTTTCAACCACCAGGTCTTTAAATACTTTTCTTCATAAAGCCTTTCAAAAGCTGAAAATGGTGGAAACATTTTGATTTGAAAACGTTTGTCTTGCTGCAAAAACATTTCTATGGAAAAGCGATTTGAAGGAAAAAAGAAACGTTCCAATAATAATAAAAGAAAAACTCTAATGAACATGGCTTCTTTAACATAATATTTAATTACTCAATTTATATTTTAATGTAGGATGCGACTTGGGAAATATGTTTGTATAATTGTTCATTGGCCTTCCAATAATTTGAGTAGATTTATTAAATTTGGTCCTCTATTTTCCTAGCCACTTATCCAAGGTTGTGTATTTTGAATATTGAAATCAACAATATCACGAATAAGTGAAAATGGTAGTTTTAGGAACAAATTTTTTTTTAATAAAACCATTTAATTTTATTTAATTAAATACAATTTTAAAAAGTGTGGCATAAATAGACCAGTAAGGGGTGTGCCAATAACATCACTCATGTAATAATTTGTTGTGATCTTTAATGAATATTTTAGATGACCAAATTATCTTTGTTATTTTAATATAAAGACATTTCTATCCCAACTTTAATTTCATATAAATCTATTGTTATTCTTTATTATTATAATTAGAGTTTTTTTAATAATAATTTTTAATTAGCCATTTTTATATATTGTTTATAATTTTTTTATTTAATATTATAATAATTAGTAGACCATTTTTTTTTATCTATTACAAGAATACGTACATACAATAGAAGTAGTAGATCTAGAATTACAAAAAACACTACAACTAGTATAAGATCTAATACTTTTTATAAGGTTATATCTACTAGCTTATGCTAATACACAGGTTAATAATGCACTAATGCAAATTATAATAAAAATAAATTTAAATATTTTATATCTTTTTTTTTGTTTTTTTTAATTTTCTTTATTTTTAATTTTTATATTTAAATACAATGTTATATAATTATTTTGCCTGTGCGCATGCGAATGCCAGAATTCATTTTAGCATTTGATATTTGACTTGATTTAGCTATAAGAAATACACATGTTTCTAACGTGAATTATAAAAAAAATAAACATATTTTATATTTGTCCGTTTGTCATTTGAATTGAATATTATCAAATTATTTGCCTTTTTCTTTGACAATTGAATTAAGGGATATTAAGATTTTAGTCCCTCTAGTTAGCGTTAATCTCGGTTTGGTCCACTAGTTTTTAGAATTACTAACTTTAGTCCACTGGTAACGGTCTTCGTTAAATCTAACGGAAGTCAACGAAAGTCAGAGAACCAGTGGACTAAAGTTAGTAATTCCAAAAACTAGTGGACTAAAGTTAGTAATTTCCAAAAACTAGTGGACTAAAATAAACGAAAATCTAACTTTGACCTAACGGAAGTCAACGCAAATCTAACGGAATTGGACGGTAGGGACTGGAATAGGTATTATCAGAGAACAAGTGGACTAAGTTAGTAATTCTAAAAACTAGTGGACCAAACTCAGATTAACGCTAACTAGAGGGACTAAAATCTTAATATCCCTTGAATTAAATATCGGTTCAATAGCAATTAGAAATTAAAATCTATCAATTTCCATATATTTTCTTTACAAGAAAATCACAACAATTAACATTATAATTTCCAAATGCATGTAAATTGCTTTGGAGTTTAGCAGAAGTGTTAACAGCAACGTTAGGGGTGTCAAATTAATTGGATTCGAATACTTATGATGTTGTTGGATTTCGAATCGAACCAGATCGGATCTCAAAAGTATAAAGATCGGATCGGATTTACAAACATAAAAGTAAGATCCAATCTGGTCCATAAATCTGGATCCATATAAACTACAAGAAAATTGGCCTTTCTCAACATGCAAAATTCATTACAAAAGATTTTCGCAATGCGCAGGTGTATGTTGTTGAAACGTATGTTGCCAAAAGTCCCAAAGCTTTTGGCAAAGCGCAATGTGTGTAGTTGTAGGATAATAACAACATATTATGCGCATTGTCATTGACATTTAATGCAACACACAATTGATAAATGTTGCCTAACCATATGTTGTCTTAGACAATTTTACTGTGCGTTGCCTTAGACAATTTTTGCAACACCCATTGTATGTTGTCTTAGACATAAAGAAAATAATAATAATAATACAAATTTAATCTCTTTAGATTCACTATCTAGCTAGACATGACCGCAGTTCGGTTCCAACCGTGGAACCGAATCGGAACTAGTCCTTCTAAAATAGGATCGGAACTGGATTGAAAACCGTAACCTTATAGGTTCCTGTTCCGGTTCTCCAATTTCAAAAACCGGAGTGGAACCGGTGGTTCCACCAAAAAATAAAAAATAATAAAAAGGTAAATCATGGATCTGTGATCTCCATCACCATCCAATCATCCATCCATCAGAACACTTCCAAACCAGAACCAGTCAAGCACATAAACTCAAAATCCACAAACCCAGACACCCACCTTTCCAAACCAGTCAAGCACCAAAAACCCAAAATCCACCACCACCTAAACTCAATCACACAGACACACACTGACACAGATTCATCGACCACCACCCCATCGATTGATCGAGAGAGAGAGAGAGAGAGAGACAGAGAGAGAGAGAGATATGAGAAGAGATGAGAAAGAAGCTGGGGTCACCTAAAAGCAGAGCCATCGATCGATCTTTTTTTATTTTGATTTGAATCTGGTTGAAAGGAGAAGATTTGGGTGTTGGTGTGGTAGTGAAGATGGCCGATTCACGAATGGTGGTCGTCGCCGATGAGATCGAGAGAGAGAGAGAGAGAGAGTTTCGTTCAGATAAAGGTGATTTGGGGTTGGGTGAGAGAGAGAGAGAGAGAGAGAGCGAGAGAGAGAGTCTGGTTCAGATCAGAATATCTGATGAAGGTGATTTGGGTGTGGTTGGGTGAGTTAGTGAGTAGGTGCAGGTGACGTTCACGTGACTAGGTTTTTTTTAAAAATAAATAAATAAATAAAGAACTAAACCGGAGGAACCGGGGTCCTCTCTATATTGAGCCCCCTGCCCACATTACATCACGTACTTTGTTCAGATAGGGGTTTGAACCTATGACAAACACCACCACCATGACAGTCTTTACCATTCTACTACGAGTTTAAATTTGTTACATATTACACACTTATTTATATATAACATATGTACATATATATACATACGTTATAAAAAAATTAATTCAATATTTTATTGAAAAAATTAATAATTTTATTAATTGATAATTTAGACTCATTGTAAAAATAAGTGTAATTACTTTTATGATAAACAGTTAAAATATCACAAATTTTATCCCGACATTTAATCAAAGGACTTGGTTACTATACATGTTCCATAAAGTTAAAAGTTAAAATAGTTTTTTTTTTGAAATATTACAATAATTTGGGATTTGGGGGAGAGAGACAGACTCGAATCCAAACCCTCATGGTATAGGTGTGATGAGAAAACCACTAGGCCAACCTAATATTGTCATTGGATTTCTCCAATGATCTACGAAAATCAAGGATTTAAAAATAAATAACTCCTTATAAACACACGACTCATAATGCAGCTCCCACTATATGAGACAGCTCTCCACATTTTACAATTAAATGGGAAAAAGTAAGAGTCAAATCCTTTTCATAAAAGAGAAGAGAAAATACATCACTTTGCTAATGGTGGTTGTGTATTTTAATATTTGCGATAACGTCCATGATGTGTATATTGTCAAATATTAACGTTTTTGCAATACTCAAGTCAACAATCTCTCACACGCAAACGTGTATATTATATATGTGTTGCGGAATATTAGCCTTTTTTCGCAACACACAAGCAAACAATTGCTAAAGAGACTCTTGCAGCAATGTGCGTGATACGTGTGTTGCTGAATATTAGCTTTTCGCAACGCGCAAGCCAATAGTTGATAAAGAAGATCCTATAGCAATGTGCATGATATGTGAGTTTTAAAATATTAGCTTTTTAGCAACACGCAAGCCAACATTTGCTAAAAAGACATATACGGCAACATGCATGATAAGTGTGGTGCGGAATATTAGGTTTTTTCGCAACGCGCAAGCCTATGACAACGTCCATGATGTGTGTTGCTAAATATTAGTTTTTCAACAAGGTGTACATTTGTATGTTGCTAAAAAGACACCTACGACAACGTGCATGATATGTGTGCTGCGGAGTATTAGATTTTTTTCGCAACCCGTAAGGCATATGACAACATCCATGATGTGTGTGTTGTTAAATATTAGCTTTTCAACAACGTGCACATTTATACGTTGCTAAAAATACATATATGGCAATGTGCATGATATGTCTGTTGCAGAATATTGGACTTTTTCTCAACGCGCAAGTCCTTTGACAATATCCATAATGTGTGTATTGCTAAATATTAGCTTTTCAACAACGTGCACATTTGTATGCTGGTAAAGACACATACGGTAACATACATAATATGTGTGTTGCGGAATATTAGACTTATTCGCAACGTGTAAGGCCTGTAACAACATCTATGATGTGTGTGTTGCTAAATATTAACTTTTCAACAACATGCACAATTATATGTGCTAAAAGAATGTTTATAGCAACGTGCATAAAATGTGCATAGTCTAATGATATAACTACAAAAATGTGCAACTGTTGTAAGTTGCCATATGTGTTCAATTATCTATTGTAAGCCCTAGAGTCGGGCAACAGAAGGGATTTCCAAACTTAAAAAAAAAATATTTAAGTGACTTTAAAACTGTGTACGATATATAAGAATAAATAAAAAGGTAAGATTCGTAATCATACCTCAAGACTAACTCTTTTTTTCTTTAATTCTTGAATTTGCTTTCCAATTTATACCACCAGATCTTCCTGAGGTTGAATGGAGGTAGTAGAAGCAACACAAAACAACTCTTGTTTTGTGTATAGATAATTCGGCCACTTAAATAATAAAGAAAAAAAAACTTTTTTTATTGTTGTTGGCCGCACCACTCTTGTTTCTTTTTGCTGTATTTTTTTAATATATCTTTTTTATATATAAAACAAGATAATAATCCTTTTCAAATATATCTATATATATTTAAAATAAGATAATTAGTATTTTAGTGACTAAGTTAGTATATGATTCTAAATCTCACATAACTCTAGTTCACTAAAACTTGAACACTTGACCTAGTTAGGAAATAAAATAATCTTATTATTTTATCCTTTGTTCCAGTCATGGTTCGAACCTGTAACCTCTATTTAATAAATCTCAATTATTAATTTATAATTAAATAATCTAATTATTTAATTATTAATAAATTAATTTAAAAATCTCATCATTTAATTATTTCCCTGAATAAATTTCTTGTTACTTTCGTAATATAATTAATTGGATCATCCAATTAAATAACTGTGACCCTTGTCACCATCAACGTTCCGGGCTAGCAAGGGGACCTAAAGGACCCACAGTCTTGAGCTCCAATAATCCTTAGAAAAATTAATTAAACTCTTTAATTAATATTTCATGATTATTAACCTCAGAGTTATTCCACTAAAAACCCGAGGTTGTACTCTCGTAACTGTAGATGTTTTTACACAAACCAAAAACTCAGTGTCCATCGATATAACTATTACATATAGTATGATCCTCTACAAGTAGTTTATCATTAGAGCTGGGTCGTAAAGTCCGTTATATCTCTCTAATTATATCTTTTCCATTAAGTACCGTTGATTTTCTAATGAACAATTATATCCTTAATTTCTTTACGGAAGAAGGAGAGCGCTCTTAATTGTTTAAGACCCGAATCAACCCTTAAGAAAACAACTTCTTTATTTCTCGCAAGAAGGAGTAGATTCCACTATTATGTACAGACCTTCCCAGCCACAAGCCAAACCGTGATTCCAAGATACAGAGATATTGATCGGGAATGCTACTCCGATCTCACCCATGGTAAATCAAAAACCACGATCTAAGCTGTAGAGTTAGTAAGACACTCAAGATTAAGATCACCCATATACAATCATCATTTGTCGATATATATATATATATATATATATATATATGAATCTCCCCATGTAACGGATATTGGTGAGATATTCATATAGATCGTGGCCCAATCCTATATGATTACATCATATAAGGTGCCTCAATTCTCATATCACTATATGAGTAGTCTAGGATAAGACCACCGTACATTACAGAATAGACCACAGCTGTAGATTAACCACAAATAAAGTACCCAACTTTATTTTCTCTTTATGGACACTTTAGATTGCACATCTCAAACTGAATTCCTCTGTATATGACACTCATATACTCAGTTTGAGATCACATTCGACAATCTTGGATGTTAAGTATATATGATATAAAGTACGTGACATATAATTAAAATGAAACAAACTACTTCTTTTATTGATAATTTATCATAATTTACAAAATACAAGATTTAGGGCAAAAAACCCCAATAGTCTTCCACTTGCACTAAATCATGTGAGACATATCTCGTAATCCTAGACCCTCTAGGTGACCGTCAAACACTTTAGTTATCTTCGTAAATGGATCAACATGATTGTCCTGCGACGCTATCTTGGTCATGGCGACATCTCCTCCCTGCACTATCTCCTTGATGGGATGATACTTCCTCTTTATATGCTTCCCTATTTTGTGGCTTTTGGTTCTTTAGAATTATCCACAACACCACTATTATCACAATAAAGTGTGAAGGGCTTATCCAGATCTGGAACAACCTCCAGATCACTTAAGAACTTATGAAGCCATACACCCTCCTTAGCTACTTCACAAGCGGCTACATATTAGACTTCCATAGTAGAATTAGCAATACATGATTGCTTGACACTCCTTCATACTATGGCTCCACCACTGAGGGTGAATACTGACCCAGACATGGATTTCCTAGAATCCCTCTCTGATTGAAAGTAAGAATCTGTATATCCTAACGGGATCATATCATGTCATGAATATACTAGCATATAGTTTCTCAGTTTTCTGAAGATACTTAAGAATAGTCTTTACTGCAACCCAATGATCTAATCTTAGGTTGGACTGAAACCTGCTGGCTACTCCTACTCCGAATCAGATGTCTGGTATCGTGCAAAACATATCATACATGAGACTACCTACTGCTGATGGAGAGGGAACTTGTCTCATATCCTCAACTTCTTGAAGTGTATTAGGAGATTGTTCCTTAGACAAGTGAACTCCATGCCTAAAATGTAAATAACCTTTCTTGGAGTTCTGCATCAAGACTCGCATAAGACTCTTGTATATATACGATGCTTGAGACAATGCCTAGAGTTTGTTCTTGCGATCTATTATCGATTGGATCCTTAGAACATAACTTGCCTCTCCCAAATCTTTCATTTGGAATTGGCTTGCCACCCAGCCCTTTACTTCTGATAGTACCCCCACATCATTCCCAATGAGTAGGATATCATCTACGTATAGGACTAAGAAAACTATATTTTTGTCAATGATCCGCTTGTAAACATAAGGCTCATCGACGTTTTGCTCGAAACCATAGGTTTTGATAGCATTATCAAACCTAATGTTCCAAGATGTAGATGTCTGCTTAAGTCCACAAATGGACCTTTGTAGCTTGCAAACCTTTTGCTCTTGATCCTAGGACACGAATCCCTCTGGTTGCATCATATAGATGTTTTGATCAAGATTACCATTCAAAAATGCAGTCTTGATGTCCATTTGCCAAATTTCATAATCGAAATAGGTAGCAATGGATAAGAGAATCTGAATAGACTTAAACATAGCTACTGGCTAGAAGGTCTCTTCATAATAAACCTATTTTTTTTGCTATAACCCTTTGCCACTAGCCTTGTTTTGAAGGTCTTTACTTTCCCGTCTACTCATTTCTTTCTATTGTAGATCCACTTACATCCTATGGGCTTTATCCCATCCACTAAGTCTACAAGTTCTCAGACTGAGTTGGAGTACATGGACTCCATCTCGAGATTCATGCCTTTAAGCCATTCCTCTTTGTCAAAGTCTTTCATTGCATGTTTAAATGAAAATGGATCATCTACACTATCATCAGAGACAACAACTTGTGCCTCCCTAATACCTAAATAGCGACCAGGTTGTCGTACAACCCTCTCACTACACTTAGGTGGTAGTGTGGTCTGATTAAGAACCGTCTGACTCTCAAACATAGGTGGAATAAAAACTCTTGTTGATTGAGCACAGGTCGTACCAGGCTCTAACTCTTTTAACACAATCTTACTTCGAGGTTTATAATCACTCATATAGTTCTCCTCAAGAAACATTACATTTGTCGATACAAATACTTTGTTCTCTTCAGGACTATAGAAGTATCCACCTTCTGTCTCTTTGGAATAACCTACAAATAAGCAGACCATAGATTTAGGGTCTAGCTTTCCAATTCTGTTCTTCAGTACATGTACTGGACACCCCTATATGCGAAAATGTCGTAAACTAACTTTACGACCATTCCACAACTCTAGGGGAACCTTAGGAACAGATTTGGATATAACTACATTCAAAATGTAGATCGCTGTTTGTAGTGCATATCCCTAAAAAGAGTTTGGTAATGTTGAGAAACTAATTATACATCTCATCATTTCTATCAGGGTTTTGTTTCTCTTTTCCGCAACACCATTCTGTTGTGGTATTCCAGGAGTTGTGAGTTGGGACACAATCACATGCTCAACCAAGTAGTCTTCAAACTCTTGGTTAAGATACTCACCTCCATGATCCGATAGTAGAGCCTTGATTGTCTTGCCTAATTGGTTATCAACTTCAGTTTGAAATTCTTTGAACTTTTCAAGAGTTTCTGACTTTTGTTGCATTAGGTAGACATATTCGTATATTGAGTAATCATCTATAAAGATGACATAATACTCATAACCACCCATAGCTTTAATATTCATTGGTCTGCAGGCTTCTAAATGTATAAGCTTAAGTGGTTCTGTAGCTCTAAGCCCTTTTTTCCAGTAAAATGTCTCTTGGTCATTTTACCTTCTAAATATGATTCGCAGACAGGTAAGGTGCCTACCTTTAACTGGCTTATAGGCCCACTTTTTACTAGTCTATCTATCCTGTCAAGGTTGATATGGCCAAGTCTTAGATGCCAGAGATATGTTTCATTATTAGGAGAAACTTTTGTCGTTTTGTTTTAGGTTTTTCAACTTTAAACATTTCAGCATTGAGCAGTGTTGCATGTATTAACGGCCTTAATACATACAAATTGTTTTCAATTAAACATGAACATATATTAATTCCATTTCTTGAAACAACAACTGATTTATTATTAAAATAAATAGAATAAAATTGTTCCAACAACTTGGATACCGAAATCAGGTTTCTGGTAAATCAAGGATTAAAACAAATAGGATTCGCGGACAGGTAAGGTGCTGACCTTTAACTGGCTTAAATGCCCACTTTTTACTAGTCTATCTATCCTGTCAAGGTTGATATGGCCAAGTCTTAGATGCCATAGATATGTTTCATTATTAGGAGAACGTTTTGTCGTTTTGTTTCAGGTTTTTCAACTTTAAACATTTCAGCATTGAGCAGTGTTGTATGTATTAGTGGCCATAATACATACAAATTGTTTTCAATTAAACATGAACATATATTAATTCCAATTCTTGAAACAACAACTGATTTATTATTAAAATAAATAGAATAAAATTGTTCCAACAACTTGGATACCGAAATCAGGTTTCTGGTACATCAATGATTGAAACAAACCTTGTTCAAAACAATAAAACAACTATTAAAATAAAGTTTAACTTCTCCCACTGCTATTGTTGAGACAACATCCCCCGACCCAACGCAGCCTCCTCCTTTAGCTCAATCTAAGAATCAGTCCATTATAAAGAAGAATAAACATGATTAGTGACCCCCTAAATCTACTATCCAATGTGAAGAATCATCTTCCATTAAATATGATCGATCATATGACAAGTAAATCGTATTTACCTTTCGCCTTTTTCTTCTTGGCGAGCTCCTCAAGGTACTGCGGGCAGTTCCTCTTCCAATGACCGACTTTGTCGCAATGGAAACATTTCCCTTTTGCTTTGTCGGTCGAGGTGCTCTTTTTCTTGCTTTGGGCTGGTTTTTTCTTGGGCTTTGCTTCAACCTTACCATCAGACCTTTTCCTATTTTTAGACCCATAAGAAGATAGTTCAGTAACATTTGCCTCACCGGTCTTACCTTTATGGCCCTTAGTCATGGACTAAAAGGTAGTGAGCTCATTCAGCAACTGAGTTAGGTTGAATTTCAACTTGTTCATCCCATAGTTGCTTTTAAATAGATCGAAACTCTTTGGAAGAGTCGTCAGTATGATGCTCACCTGGCTTGCCTTATTAATGGCCCTGCCATTGACCTCAGCTGTGTTGAAGTGGGACGTCATGCCCAAGACATGTTCCCAGATCGATGAACCCTCTTTCATCCTAGCAAGCATTGCAGAACGATTCGTGCCGCTTTTGCTCTGAGGCTGCCTAAACATAGCCTGCAATTACTCCATGATTTCGAATGCTACAGTCATTGCCTCGTACTTGATGACAAACACATCTGTCATACTGGCTAACAAATATATTCGGGTCTTCTCATCAGCTGAGACCCATTTCTGGTGTGCCTCACGAACATTTCATATGGCATTGGCAGAAGGCTCTGGAGGATATTCCTCTGTCAGCACGAATTTTAGGTCTTTTGTTACCAAGATTGCGTTAATATGGTTTTTTCCACTTAGTGTAGTTTTCACCGATTAATTTGTCATTAGCGAGGATTTGTAATAGTGTAGATGACATTGCTGGAAAAAATAAGTAAAAGATTTCATTCATCTCATACATTCATCACATGCAAATGTTTGACATAAAATTAAACATGATGCATGAACATGTTTAATAAACAAGAAATAAAACCCTAAAAAATGTTACTACGCCACGACAATCCAACATACCACAAGCAAGTGCCGCCTTAGGATCGGTCAAGTACTTGCATATTGGACCGAGACATTCTCAGTCAAATAATATACCAGAATAAATCTTATTCTTATATCATTTAACCATCGTTTGTTTCAGTCAGGATCTTAATAAACCTATTTTATTAAATCATTTGTAAATGTGACCCATCATTTCAGATCTCATGAACTTAACTTGAGAATTGCTGCCTTAGGGTCAGTCAATCCCAAAATACATTTCTAAAATCCTATCTGTTAGGAAGTCAACATTGATATTGACTCTCATGGAAACCTTCCTTAGGGAAGACAAAAACAAAGCCGTCTCGAGGCGCCCTATTTGAATCTCATGGTGTTAAACTAACGATGGAGACTGTGGGACATATTGTAATATATCCCTCTCCTATTCACTTATTTTCCTGTTAGGGTTTTCATTTATTAATGCACCTAGATTATACTAAGAATTATCGGCTAATGTAACTCTAAGTGTCGAGGGCATTTTAGTAAATTAATAGAATTTCATTCTTTAGACTAATTATTAAACTATTTGATTTTTTTTAACAATTAAAAAATCTAGTTTATTAATCAAACTCTAATCTATGTAAACCAATTTACTAATACTAGAATTAATAATGTGATTTACCAAGTTTTAACTATTGAAACTAATACACATTTTTCAGTCCGATTATTATTAGGGCCTTAATCAAATTAATCCTAATAATTATAAGAGGACTCAACTAATAGCCCATTATGTGAATTACCAATTATAGTAATCACATGAAAAAAACATATAATATGATAGACTATTATGCATGTATGACATTTAATAAAAAATGCATGTGTAGGCACTACTAATCTATATGGCATGTGTATGCATGACAATGCTTTAATTATCACATAATAAAAGCATACATAAAGCTGAGTACAATGGGTTTATCTAACTTAAAAAAAAATTACTAATTACAAAAAATTATCCAAGGCATTCCTTGGTCTTTTTGTAATTCCATAATCTTCAAGTCTCATCTTCTGAATCTTTCGGGCCCAAAATCAAGGCCAACTTGATTTATTTTAATGGATCTGTCACATGGATTAAATCCTTAAAGCCCAAGTGTTACTCTATCACTTTTCAGAGCCCGGGATTTCCTAAATCTGCCCAAACACGCTCTCGTTCACGCAGCCCTAGCGCTTGCGAACGTGCAGCCTTATACTGCACCAAGCGTGCATTGCTGCTGCACCATGCGCAACAATTGCGCAGCGTGCATAACCGTTTAGCAGTGCATGTGCATGACCATGCTATGTAACACTTTCGCATGGGTGTACTTGACACCTGCACAAAAGCATAACAACATAATATTGTGATGTAGCAGTGTGATGCACAAATTAATTCGAACGTGCATGCCCATTGTTGCAATACTGATAATTCACATATGTGTTGTGCATGACTTGTGCAAGTGCAAGCATGAGCTTTGCACATCTGTTGCTGCACCAAAAACACATGTTGCAGCCGTGCAATATAATTGCACAATTGCATCACAATTGAGTTGTGCATCGCTCAACACATGTATATTGCATGACATATGTGTATTGCGCAACAATTGTGCATGGGTGTGCTTCTGTTGCGCGTGCTGCTGCTGTGGTATGTGTTTCGGATCGTTGTTCTTTGCCGTATTACATTAAATAAACAAATAAGAGCAGAACAAAAAATATATATATATATATATATATATATATACACACAACCCAGAATTAATATTACATTAGAAAAAAAATATTACATATAATATCAAAAACCCACCGTATCATACAATTACCGATCAATCATACTTAAAAAAAAAATTAAAATATCATACATTCAATAGATTGTGCCTACACATATATACATGCAATTAATCAAGAACAAAGAACTATTTTCTTCGAATATATCGTACTGGGGCTCTAATACCAATTGTAAGCTCTAGAGTCGCGCAACGGAAGGAAATTTCTAAACTTTTTTCTCAAAAAATATTTAAGCAACTTTAAAACCGTGTATGATATATAAGAATAAATAAAAAGGTAAGATTCGTAATCAAACCTCAAAACTAACTATGTCGTTCTTTAATTCGTAATCCCGTTGAGAATGCTCAGTAAAGGAAATAGAATATATATATATATATATACATATATCGTTAATAAATAGCACATGAATGCATGGAGTAGACCTGAAACATCAAAGGCAAACGACATCCCTACTATGTAGGCACCCCGCTAAACCTATACCGTGAATGCTTGCCTATCCAAGTTAATATTATTAAAAAAAAAGATACAATAAAAAAAAGTTAAAAGGTACAAGGGCAAGAAGACCTAATCATAAAAAAAAAAACCCAAAGCAACAAGCCCAAATAAAGCTAACAGAATAGAAAAACTTGTTACATCCCACATCGCTAGCGAGTGAGGTTCATGACTTGTATATAAAGCCTTGGTATCTCCTACCTAAGTAGATGCGTTTTGGGCAATGGCTAAATGATGCTTGTGTGAAGCCTATGATCCAAATCAAATTCGTGAGGGTGAAGGATGCGTGCGTGTTAGGTTTCAGATTTGTGTTGGCTTGACTTATAATAAAACTCTATTTGTTTGTATTGACTAGTTGCTTAGGTGGTTCATGTTTGATATGAGCCTCAAAGAAGGGAAACAACTTCTCATTCAAAGTCCCTCTTCAAGAGAAAAGATGCTTACTTGGATGCTAAGGTATCGAGATTCTTTCTCCTCTTACAAGGCGTAGACACACACACACACACACACACACACACACACATTGCATTCATATATGTCTCGGCATTGTTGTGATCATGTGGTATAACATACACACACATATTAATGTATGCACATACATTAGATTTAAATTGACAAATTTTGTAAAAATGCATGTTCTAGGACTATCTCTAGGAAATTGCAAACTTGTGTTTTCTTGTATTTCTTTGTTTGTGATTTATTGATATCGGACTTGAATATATTCTTATATTGTTCCTTATTGAGTTCCGAACGTTTAGGTTACTCATTCATAAGTTTTCGAGTTTCGAATTGGAAGTTACGAAACTTTCCGTGTGTTTATGGTCCTTGTATATCGAGTCGAATTCCAAGTTTTTGATAAAATTTTTGTGAACGTCCATGTCCGTGAGTGAGTTAGGGTTTGTAATCCAAAAACGTATTCGAATTTCGAGTTCGGAGGCCGGAGAACGGTAGAAGAACGCGAGATGTGTGCTAAAAGGAGTAAAGGGGAAGAGGGGTGGCAAATTGCCAAAACACCCTCTCTCAATGGAGGCTTGTGGCCTTCACGGGAAAGGCACCCCTCTGCCCCCGTGGAGGCCACACGTCTCCATGGGGAGCTGATGTGGTGTGGTGCATGCTCCTTCCCGTGAATTCCAAAGTTCTTCTACACTCATGAATTCCAAGAAAGTCGAAAAATCAATGTCAAACAAATACAGTCTACAAATAATCTTGCAGATTGATTTATTAAGATCTTATCGACAACAACATTAGAGAAATTGATCTATGGCATCAGAATGCGTCAACTTAGCAATCTACAAGATTGGGAACAAAGCATTTTTCAGGGGAAGAATATTCTTTACTTTTAGACATTTGTGCACTACACTCTTTTTCCTTTAATCAGGTTTTGTCCCACTAGGTTTTCCTACAAGGTTTTTAATGAGACAATATTTAAGCACGTGCAATATTTAGAAGAATCTCATAAATTATTATCTAGGTGATGTATGTCCAATGGGGAGTGTTGTGAAATAATTGACTTTCACCACCTAGAGAATTTGCAATTAATTCTCTTGATCTCATTTCCAATTTCAATGTAAAACAATTATCTCTCTTGATCTTATTTCTTATTTCATTGTAGATTCAATTCTCCATATACCTATATATAAACTTATTGTGTAAACATTCAAAATACACATAAAAATAAACTAATAAAATTGATTTGCACACATTCTTTTTTTTTTTTGGGGTTAACATTGCTTTCTTTACTTTTATGCTGTGATTTATAAATATCTTTATATTTTTATTTATTTATTTTAACTTTCATCCTCTATCGAAGACGGATGACATGTGAGAACAGCACACATCCACATAAAGGAACACGTGAATTATTAGAATTTAGAAGCATGATTGAGCACTACCCGATTTTAATTTATTTATTAAAAAAATCCATTTGGATCACTTAATCAAACGAGGCGACGATCTTAATTTTAGCCGCCTAAACTCTCTCAGAAGTCAGACCAACAACCATCCTAATCCAACGGCTTTGCACTTGTCCACACTTATCTTAACTATGTGGACACCCTACTGAATCATATAATCTCTTCACGGTAACGGAAGTTAACTAACACCGGAGAATTTTATCCGACTGTCTCTTCCTGCCAAAAGAAGAGCCCACGAAAAACACGCATTTGACACCTCACAGACACGTGTCGTTCAACAAACATAAAAAGCACAATGTTCAAAACTACTACTTGGCTTTCGAAATTCGAGCTGTGGAAGTTTCATTAGACCAAATTTCTGCATTATTTAATAAACAATTATTGTAGTCGATCGATTGACGATTGCTTGCCTTTTACGACATCGTTTTAGTCCAAATTTTTAATTTTACCCAGTTAAACTACACTTGAATCACTTGTTCATCGATCAAGATTCAATAACTTCTCTCTCTCCATTTATAAATGCTTTGAAAAACTTGTAACTGCCCTACTCTCTGAAAACACTTTAAAAGCCCAAATTTAGTCAGATTTGGATACTTGATTTGGCAAAAGATGACTAGTATAATGGAGATATCGATAATGCATCATGTGTGCATTGTGCTGTTATCGCTTTGGTTTCTTTCTGCTTTCAATCTGTCTCACCCACTCGTTTATTTCGTCTCTCTAATCTATCTTTACTTGGTATGTTTTTTAATTTCTTCTAATCTCATATATATTTTTAAATATTTTGTGTTAATGATCTGAATGATAATCGAATCTTGTCGTGATAGGTTCATGAGCGATATGTTATGAGATTGCGGAGGAAATTACAGTTTGAAGAGAGAAAGCAATCTAATCAGAGAAGGGTATGTTTATTATTATTTTTAATTTGCAAGAATTGGGGGTTATGGTTGATTTCATGTGCTCTTTTATTGTTAATGAATTGAAAAAGAAGTTTGATTTTCTGGTTTATGCTTTGTTGATTCCAGAAAAAAAAAGAGTAGAAACTGACCTTTAACAAATAACAAGGACCCTCAAATAGATTAGTTGGATTCGGTGGAGAGCTGGTTCCCTCTTTTTTACTTACAAAAAGGGAAATTGATCATATTATAAAGTTTTGTTCTATACATTTCTTCTAGTTTTACTGTATGTGCTTTACACTTTTTGTTGGTATATTTTCTTAGTGTCAACATATATGAGAACTAATTTGGCTTTTGTGTTCTTCATCTGATTCTTCACCCCCGATGTTTCACTACTTTTTCTTTATTCTCAGGTTCTTTCAGATTCTGAAACAGTTAGGTGGTTGAATAATGCTGTTGAAAAGATGTGGCCGCTATGTATGGAACAGATTGTTTCACAGAAGATTCTGCTACCGATTATACCATGGTTCCTGGAGAAGTATAAACCGTGGACCGCAGTATGACTTTGTTTATTGTACAATTGACTTTATCATGTCTTTTGGTTATGCCATTGCTGTTGATTTGGATTACTACTTTTCTTCAAAGTTTCTCTGGACTATCGTATATGTATGAAATCACTGTACAATGATTCTCTGTTTTGGTGGTAACCTTTATGGTGACTATATTGAGGGAGCAACTTTTCTAAAGCATATTTTGTCCATGCTTGTAAAATTAAATTCTTTATTTTTTTTTCTTTTTATATATGTAATTTTTTCGAAAACCTTATTGGAAATGCACTAGTGCATATAAGAGTTGCTGAAGATATTGTCATAATTTGAGGTTAACAAAGTAACTTGTATATCAATACTGCGTTTGAATAGTAACTCATTTCAGGCCATGTGGTTCTAGCTTGTGTGCATGCTAGAACTTAATAGCTTTTCTCTAGTTATTATGTTTTGATCCACTTTTATATATTTCTTCTAATATATGTGCTGTGCAGAAGCAAGCCGTGGTTCAGCATCTGTACATGGGTAGAAACCCTCCAATGTTCACAGAAATGAGGGTTCTTCGCCAAAATTCTGATGACGACCACTTGGTATGTGACACCGAACAACTACTCTAGATAGGCATAGGTTTTGTTGGTATATATATTTCGAGTATATATATTTAAATGGCAAGGGGGGGGGGGGGGGCTGGGCTTTTGTGGTTTCTTCTTAACAACTCTAACATGTTTGATCATGTCCTAGTTGTATCAGGAAAAAAAAATAATGTCCTAGCTGTATTGAATATGGCAACAGTTTGTTTTATTGCAATCCTCAGAAATATTTTATGATATAAAAATGGCAGGTGTTGGAGTTGGGAATGAATTTTCTCACAGCAGATGACATGAGTGCAATACTTGCCGTGAAATTAAGGAAAAGACTGGGATTTGGAATGTGGGCAAAGTTGCATTTGACTGGCATGCATGTCGAAGGGAAGGTATAATGTACATATATGTATATATTTTCATATGAAGTAAGGTTCAAGCTGTATCTTTAGACTGTGGTTTATTTTATATGAACGATATGTTCAAAATACATGTGAATGACTAATATTTTGTAGAGGAATTTGAATGGTAGGGTTTCTATCCCAAAGGTGCATGTGGTTGGTCGGGTATGGGGTTGTGCTAAAGGAACAACAAACAAAAGAATGCAAATTTTCCATTAACTGGGAATAAAATTTCAGTTATATTAAGATGCTTAGAGAAGGATGCAACTGCTTGTGTATGGAGATATATATTCTCTATCCCTCAACACGTGACTTCTGATTTTCTCCTCAAATTTATAGTGACATTCTTGGAAATTGTTATAATCAATTTTTTTTTGAAAAGGAAATTGTTATAATCATTATTTCTGGAAAAGCATCTTTTTTAAAAATAAAAAAAAGTTAAGAAAATTTCTCTGTTGTATCTCCTGAATTTTCTACAACATGATGGATGATAGTAACATTTGATCAAGGAATGTTTTTGTTGAAGGAACATAGTAGCTTGTCATATTTGATACATTTTACTAATTGAGTCCTGTACACTCAGAAGCAATGACAGTGTCAATTATTCTTACTCTTGACTGTGTAATGAAATTTGAGTGATTTAATGTCTGGGTTTATGGAGATATGGACCTCTAGTTATTTTCTCTTAAGCTTTAGCTGAAACATGTTATACTCTTTTCTTGCTTCAAAGTTTCAGAATGTGGAATTTGTATGATATCTAGGATCACTATTGGAATGTAATATCATTTACTTATGTTATGTGTACATGCACAGTTACAGGTATTGATATCATCATTGGAAGTGAACTGCAGCAATGTAATTAATATCATTTTGAGCTTAAGCTTTGCCCTTGTTTTTATATTGCAGGTTTTGATTGGAGTGAAGTTCCTTCGTCGGTGGCCTTTCCTTGGTCGTTTGAGAGTATGCTTTGTTGAGCCACCCTACTTCCAGATGACTGTGAAACCTATCTTCACTCATGGGCTTGATGTTACAGAACTTCCAGGAATTGCTGGATGGCTAGTAAGTTCAATTCAGATTATTTGCTGAATGATTTTGTGAAGTTTTCTTGCATTGATTCTCTTTTTCTCCTCCTCTCTTAATTTCTTATGTATTATGTTTTGTTTGAGCAGGATAAGCTTCTATCCATTGCATTCGAGCAGACACTTGTCGAGGTAATGTTCTTTCTACTTAGTCCACATTAGATCTTCCCATTTTTTTTCAATGATTTTTTTGGCTGCTTAAATTTCATGACCCCATTTTTGTTATCCATTTACTTCTAAATGGGAAGGTGACGATCTTAGGATGCTGTTTTAGGTTACCAAAAGCAGCAACACTTTTTGATGGATGGACTTTAATATATTATAATTCAATCCTTTTACAGCCCAATATGCTGGTTGTTGATGTGGAGAAATTCACTTCACCACAGTCAGGTAAGTCCTGCAGAATTCTTCATCTTGAGTTTTTGCTCTACATTTTAGGAGTTGTGGTTCATGCTTTTGATTAGTTCATGGTTTCTTTTATCTACCATGGTCCACTAGATTGGGGTATTTGGGTTATGATTCTTTCATAATCAGGAGTTCATTGGATGATGTTCTGCTGGTGAAAAGCTACTTGCATGATGAAGAGAAAGGTTTAATAAATGGGATTGCTTAGTTGCATGAGTGTAATTCCTCCTTGCTTATGTGAGCTTTAGTGAAAATCTGGATGCATATTTCTTATGTCCTTTCTAGATCTAAGGAAAAATTATGATAGATACAAAGATCTTGGAGAGAGCCATCATACTTCTTACTGCTCTAGGTATTATAACATATTGCCATATTGGCGCTCAAGTTAAATTACAGTAGCTATTAGCATGACTTCTAGTATTAAATGAAAATGCACAAGTTACTAAAATGGTATGGGCGATGATTATGATTAAGTTGGATCGGATGTGAATCACATTATTGTATATTGAAAGGGTAAGGGAAGGTAACAAGAAGGTGGATGTGCCAGATTCTAGAATTTTGTATCATAGCTAATAGATTTTTATAAACTCATATAGATCATTTAGTTGAAGTTTGGATGATGTATAAGCTACAAACTTTTAAGCGTAGGCTCTTTGCCAAAAAGAAACATATAATTCACGTTGTTTCCGTATCACCTTTCATGCTTTATTTCAAAAAAGCTAAATAAGAAAAGGATGCAGAAGGAAAGTTTTGAGATGTTCAAATTTAGTGTCCGGCAACAGAGGATATCATATCACAGGATTATTGATGTCGAATCACAGTTTGCTATTTGTAACGATTTATTAATTCTAAATGAATATCAGTCCAGTGCCTATTGCTTGTCATTTTTCTGTATCGTAAGACATGGATATGGAGATTTTGCTAGCTTCTATGCGCATTATAACTTTTTGTAAAATTATTGTAGATTTTATAGGGTTCAACATGATTGCTAGTTACCCTGTCCATTGTCTAGCAGATGCTAAATTTGTTACTTTTGATTAATTATATGTTTGTCAGAAAATTGGTTCTCTGTCGATGTGAAGGAACCTATTGCATATGCCATAGTTGAAGTTGTTGAAGCATCTGACATGAAACCTTCAGATTTAAACGGTTAGATTTCAACTATATTTATTAGTGTTTGTCCATCCATAATATTTCAAATTTGTGCGTAATGATTGGAGTAATTGTAATTGTTCCAGGCTTGGCCGATCCATATGTGAAGGGGCAACTTGGCCCTTACAGATTCAGGACAAAGACACACAAGAAAACTTTGACTCCCAAATGGCACGAAGAGTATAAGATCCCCATATGTACATGGGAGTCACCTAATGTACTATTGATTGAAGTTCGTGACAAAGACCATTTTGTTGATGATAGCCTTGGGTATGTCTCAAAACCTCTCATAACAATGGGTATTTATGGGCATTGCTTGCTGTTAATATAATGAAAAAAGCGATAAATATTTATTTTTCTAGTTGTTTTCTACTTTATTTTGTTATTAAGGTCAGAAGATACTATTAATATATTTAGTAAAAATAAATAAATTAACATATAACTTATTCAATGAGCTGTTATGAGTAATATAATTGTAGTTTTCTGATTAAATAAACCTAGTATACAAAGTCAAAGTCCGTGTGCTCTCTTTTTTACTCTTTCTTTTTGAGAATTTTGCATTCAATATTTTGCTTTAACTGTATTTGTGAGGCATCAATTATAAATTCATAGGGACAATTCTTTGTTCTGAAACCAAGGGGAAAAAAATTCAAGAAAAAAGTCAAGTACTGGATCACTATTAAATCTCTTCACTTTCTTTTTTTCTTTTAGTTTTTCAAAATTTGGAAAAAGTTTATGATACTATATTGAACGCTTTTCGGATACTAAAATTACTACGAATACGATTCACCTTTTCGGATTGTATATTAATTTCTTGAAATTGTTTTTGTATCGTGAATCAATTGCTTCCATCCATTTCTTCATAATATTTATGTGCTAACTGCTGCTCAGTTTTTTTGTGCACCTTGGAATGACGATATTAGTAGCTAATATAGCATTTGTTGTCCCCTGCTTGGAGCTAGTCCACTCACAGAACACTCTGGTAGATGACAAAGCATAGATGCCGCTATAATACGTACACATTGTAGTATAAAATTGAAAAAGGAAAAAACAATTGTTAAGAGTGTTATTGTATATATGTGAGAAATACCTGGTGGATATCTTGGTGCTTCTTACACCATTGTCATTTGGAATTATTTATGCCAATTTAAGTTGTTTTGCCGGCTATAATTTTTAAGATCTCTTAATGTTTGAATTCTATTTTTAGTGGCTACAAGGTTAATTGGCCCTCATTACAATGTTGGGTTGCGTTAAATTTTTTCATTCACTTATGGTTTTGCCTTTAAATTTTTTTGTAAAAGAATGTCTGGACCATGGATATATAGATATTGGTTCTATAGGCTATATGCACATTGTTCATTCAAAATATTTTTCATGCAAACAATATTTTGTTTTGTACCCCGCTTTTACTTTTGGCTGTTTCTTACTTTCTTCCTAGCTTTCACTTGTCGAACTTTTTCTGACTCTAATTTATTGTTTACATTTAACATTTGACCCTCATGCTATTGACACTGCCTTATTATAGTGATTGTAGCATTAATATCAGCGACCTTAGGGATGGCCAGAGGCATGACATGTGGTTACCTCTTGAGAACATTAAAATGGGGAGGCTGCATCTTGCAGTAACAGTACTTGAAGACAATGCAAAGGTACTTTGTAGAATGGTTCATTTAACTACAAGTGAAAATTTTCTATTAAATTATGATGGGATCTTTTCATGAATTGCTGAAGTGCCTAGTGTTGTTTGATGTGAACTTGTGGCATAATTAAGCAAGGGGTTGATGATGCATATAATGAAGCAACGTTTAACAAGGAAGGTATACAAAACAATGAGGAGCCAAGAAACAAGGAAGATGTGTTGAACTCTTTCACAAAGGAATCTTCTCTTAAAGGTTCCTTTTCATCTGTGACTGAAGAAAAGTCCCCAAAGGTGGCAGATAATTTTGAACCTATCAACATTGAAGGGCAACAAGAGACTGGGATCTGGGTTCATCACCCAGGTAGTGACGTAGTACAGACTTGGGAGCCAAGAAAAGGGAAGAGCAGGCGCTTGGATACCCAGATTCACAGAGTGACTAATGATTCATTTGGCAGTGCAAATTCAGCTGTAGCTGGGTCATTAAACAATGGAAGCAGCAGCAGCAGTGATGACAATCGTGAGAGTAAAAATCCAATGAACACTGTTCGACGGGGTTTACGGATGATCGGTTCTGTGTTTAATAGGAGTCCTAAAAGTGAGGATCACTCAGGCAGCATTGGAGCGGTTTTTCAATCTCCACATGCTAACCTTAAAGCTGTCAACACAAAGGAGATTGGGATGAAGTTCATAGTAGAAGATAGCCTTTCGGGCCCCATTACTGGTAAGGATCCGATACCGAAAGAAACAAGTGTCGGTTCAGAGGGGAGTGGTCCAGAAAGCCCGGGCAAAGGAAATATGAAAGGTATGGCAAAGAGTATTTTGAAACATGCTGGGAAACATGCTCGCCATATAAAGCATGCACTTTCTCGGAAGGGGTCGAGAAGATTTCAGGGTGATTCATCAGGGGTGACAGAACAAGACATTTTGCTGGATGGGGACTCTTCTGACGATGAATCTCTTTCATCTCCCAGAGTTGAGAGGGTACCTGCTGTTTCCAATCCTCTATCTCCGTGCTCCGGTAATGATTACATTTATGATACCAAGGAGCATATTGTTCAGACTGGATCAAATGATCCTGCAATGGAGATTGAGGGTCAAACAAAGAAGAAGAGTGTTGAAGACCAGAAACGGAAAGATGATGGTGAAATAGGCAAACCTAATGGAAGTGGGAACGAAGAGATTGAGTCCTCAAAAACCAATATTTTGGAAGAGGATTTGAGGGGGAGAGAAGACAATAAAGTTGGAATAGTTGAAAATAAAATCTCATAGTAGTTGGCATTGTTTGCAAACTGCAGAGTGAATAGAAGGGTTCATTTGTTAATTTTTGTAGATACGCATATAGAGAATGTTTGATGCAAGCTCTGAAAAATCTTGGCACAGCATTACAGCTGTAGGTGTTGTATGTTCATTTTGTGTGTATGGTTGTATTTTTTACGTTGGCAAATATGTAATAGCAGTTTACCCTCAGATAATTACATCGTTGAATGTGATGTTCATAGTATATTTGCCTTTTTAAATACCTGGATGCTTAATGCACAACAAGTTTTAAAAGCATCACATCTGTAAATTAAACTTGTCAACGGACACTAGGGATTTAAGGATGTGTTCGGTAATGTTTTCTGTTTTATCCATTTTCATTTGAAAACAAAATATTTATTTTTATATTTTCAGAATCTAAAAATGTGTTTGGTAACAAACAACCTATTGTCAATGGCCGGCCAGAGTTGCATCTTCCAGTCTTGTATACTAAGCAGTTAGCAATGTCTGCCGACCGCCGTCCATCTGCTATTCACACAAGCAGAAAGGAGTTTCCTGGCTTCCTCTCTCTTTAACGGCCTTTTCGATAACTTCTTAGATGTGCAAGATGCTTGCTGCCCCAAGTCAACTACTTTTCCCAATAGGATCATGTGCTGTTGATCTATCAAATGGCTCCACAAGAAAGAATGACACAATTTTATTAATTCATTAATTGAGATTTTGTTGAGCATTAAGGAGTACACTTGCAAGAAGGGTGGAAACATAAATATTTTATTAATTGAATTTGCATTACCACATGAAAGATAACCTGAGTTTTGGGCAACTCAGAGATTAGATTGGGCAGTCCTTGTCGTTGAAGTTGAAGTTGAAGAATCACCAACCCATATCTTATTAAGAAAAGCAGAAGATTCCAATATGACTTACAAATGATTAGACCTACCCGTTCAACTGCACCGCGATCTCCATCGCAGAAGAAGTTAAAAGCCACATAGAGCAGGATCAAGACATGTACAACTAGTACAAAATCTACAAACATGTCTTTGTGTAAGCATAGCTTGCTTGACTGAAACCTAGTATCAGAAAGCAAATTAGATTCCAGACTTCCAGTTCCAGGCTTGCTGGTGTCAAATTGAAGCCAATGTGTCTGAAGCTAGCTGCAACTTGCAAATCATAATCTGCATAGACATTTTTCATTTACTTTTTCAAGGACCGTACTCATAATTTGGCCTAACTATTGACAACTTCAGATACGTTACTAGAAATGCAAGTGTTATTCCTTGAAAGCACACATTGAACAATCTCCCTCCACATCCCCATCTTCGGAACAAAACCTTGTTTCACCATCCGCTTCAAAACCCAATCCAAATCCTCCGCTGACATCTCCCTGCAAAATCCGTGAATCATCTTCTTGAATGAAACAAAACTAGGACTCATGCCCTCGCATATCATCCGACCAGCAAGCTCTTTAGCCTCCACATACATAGCCTTATCAAGCAGTCCATACAAAACCTCTTGATAAGACCCCGGATTCGGATAACAGCCCTTGAGCTTCATTCTCTCCAAAAGCTCCATTGCTTCCTTAACCCTGCCTTGCTTTCTAAGCCCGGAAATCAATATATTGAAAGTGATGGTATCAGCATCAACTCCATCTTCTTCCATTCTCTGAAGCAACCCAAATGCATCTTCAATCTTACCATTGCTCACATAAACAATGCATCAACGTAGAAAATGTCCTCACATTAGGCCTACAATTTTGTTTAGGAAATTCATCGAGCACGTAAAAGGCAGACTGTAAATTCCCATTTTCACATAACCCTTTGACAAGAATATTAAGACAACAAGCGTCAATCTCAATACCCAGTTTAGGAGCACTCATATAAATCTCATGAACATAATCAAATAACTTGGCAGATACAAGCAAATTTAATACAAAATTGAAAGTTTTAACAGTTGGCCAACAATTATAACAAGGCATATCGAAAAGGGTGTCGATTGCTTTCCTGATTCTACCAGCCATATTCCCATAAATCTTGATCACATTGTAGAAAAAACCATCAGATAAACGGCAGTTGTTTTCTGCTTTGATTCTTTCCATTACATGATCGATGGCATCAAAGCTTTTTGCTTGAGCTAGCTGGTTGATAACAAGGGTGTAAAGAGCTTCATTGGGTTTATAGTCTTTTCTCTTGGAATATTGATTCAACACTGAAATAACCGATTCTGGGTCTTTAAGGTTGCTGAATATTTTCAAGACTTGGTTAGGTGATAACCAGTCTTTGGTATTGAGTTTATGGAGATTATCTGAGACTGGGACTGTAATAGAAGGAGTTTCTGAAGACGAAAGAGAAGCAAAGGGAAGAGCAAGAGTTGGTTTCTGGGTGATTATTGGATGACACCTCTTACACTGACCAAGAAATGAACGCAACATCATGTTTTGGTTCTGGCTTGGGATACAGGGGGATGGTGTCTCAGACTCTCAACTGAGTGTCTTCTTCCCTTTTTACCGGAATAAAAGAGGAAATTTCGCGATTTTAAACTCTTTGTGATATCCGTGACTTTCATTCTTAGTCCGATGATAAACCTTTCATATATATAACTATAAGGTTAAGGGTTCGAAGTCTTTCTGATAAAAAACCTGAATTTTAAAAATTATATATCAATCAATATTGGAAATCTAGAGATCCACCGTTGATGAAGGCTAATATAATGGTAGAGATCCATCTCTGAATCTACACCAGCATGGAGATCTAGATTGTTGAAACGAAGGAAATCCAATTATCTCCGCTGTTGAATCGATCCAGATCAACCAGTGGAGATCTATTATCTCCATTTTTTTTTTATTTTTTTTAATTTTTTTTTATTTCAATGGTTTTTCATTTTCTTAAAGAATTATTTTTTAAAAGTATTTAACTGTTTTTTAAATATTTTAATTAATATTTTATATGATTTTATATTTTTAAAATTATTATATATTTTCTGTTTGTTTTTTTAGAAAATAATTTTTTTTTATTAGTTTAATTTTTATAAATTCTTTTAATATTAAAATCTTGAAAGTATTTGAGAAAAATTCAAAAAATATAGGTGTAATAACAATAAGGGACCGTTTGGTATGAGGTAATCAAAATAATGTGATTCCTAGGAAAGTTAAACACAGTAATGTGATTCCTAGGAAACCTGTATACGTATGTTTTGGTTGTGCATATGAATATTGTGTCAGATTTCTGGGAATGTTAGATAACTGTGTTTGGTTGTACATGAGAATCTTTTTTGTGGTTGCTAATAATCAATTTTTTCATAATTACATTAAAAAAAACTATGACTATAATATTTATTTTCTTTTAAAAAAAATATCATACAATATATGGTGTCTTTTTCTTAAAAATTATGTATTATAAAAATTGTTTTTGTGAAAAAGGTTTTTACATTCATAAAATTGAAATAGGGACTTGGCAACCATTCGCTGGAAAGTGATATCTTCATCGTCTATTTTGTCTTTTCCTGTACCCCACTTCTTGTCTGCAAAAAAATTCAATTTTGAAATCAATTGGATTTGTTGATTCAACGAAAGGAGTCACTGAGATTGGTGTATTAACAAACTTCTCTTCCTGCCATCGTAAAGAGTATGCATTGTAATTCTTGTGGTTAAAAAAAACAAATTATTAAATTAAAATTAAAAAACCAGATCGTGATCTTATTCTTCTTCACTGAACACCTCTCAATCTCTTCTCTAAAAAAATCCAGTCTCTCTCATCTCTCTCTTCTTTGTTGCTCTGATTTATCATTTCTTACCCTGTTTAAGCTTAAAGGTGCTTCACCAACACAACCTCAACTGCTACTCCAAATCCTGCCATAGATTCAACGACATCATGCGAGCCAATCACCAACAAGCAAATCACCACACCCACTACAGTCGCCGCCACACTCCGCCTCTTCTTCCACGACATTGTCCTCAACGGCGTCGACATTAGTTGCCCAATCACCTGTCTCCTGCATCATCGCCGTCGCAATTCGCTATCTCGTCACCATGTTCGGTGGACCTTACTATAACGTCGTATTGAGTCGAAAAGACGGCAGAATCTCGAAAGCTTCCACCGTCGACAACAATCTCCCAAAACCAACCATGCCCATGTCTCATATTTCAGAGATCTTTAAAGAGAAACTAGAGAATCTTGATTTAGGTTTAAAGATGATGAATCTGGAGGATGATGATGGTTTGGCTTGGGTTTCATTTGGATTTGAATCTGAATGATGACGATGGAGAGTGGTGAATCTGAAAACGGGGTTGACTTGAATTGAATTAAATTTGTTTTTGTTTTTATTTTTTTTATTGAGTGTGAGTCACACAATGGGAATCAGATGGAGGGTAATGTGAAACTCACCTATTGGGATGGGTTTCACATTATCCTCTTGGAGGGTAATGTGATTCCCATGGGATTCACTTTCCTAAGAATCGAAAAATACGAATCTAGTAACAAACATGGGAATGCTATCAGATTCACATTCTCATACAAACATTACCCCATACCAAACGGCCCCTAAGGGAAAAATTTACTTTTCAGCTTGAATTATATATTAATAGGGACAAAATCGTACTTTCATACTTTTATATGTATAATACCCTTTTTATAAAATGTTTTTTCTTAGTTTTTCTAAAATCAACATTTTTAGTTTATATATTTCATAATTATTAGTACATTTTACAATTAAATAATAATTCAAAAAAAAAAAATCCATGCCCATCTCCATCACCATCAAAAACCTCATCTCTAGTTAACATCATCTTCAACCATCTCCAACTCAATCCCCATTTCCAACTAGACATTCCTTCAGGTTTCGGTTCAATCCGGTTCTCGGTTTCTGAACCGACAGTTTGGTTCCTTTATTTTCTTTTATTTATTATTATTTAAAAAAAATTAAAAAAAATTAGACATTTAAAATTGTAAATGCATTTTATTGGGTCACTCGAAATTAAAATAAATAAATATATGACAAATTTAAAAAAATTAAAATAAAACTAAAAAAATGTAAAATTGGTCTTGCACTTAATTTTTACTATAATTAAGTTGTCTATGTATCCTCTTAAGGTTTAGAGGAATCAAAGACCACGTAGTTTTCTTACATTTTATTGCAAGTTTGGTGATGACGTGGACACGTGGTGTAAGGTGGCACCGTAACTAATCGTTGTCATGATCATCTGTTTCACTTCCAGCACCAGCTTGGTCATCTTTGAAGAAATCGTATGGTGCATGTGCATCTTGATCGATATCTTGTTGTTTGTTTTGCGTCTTGATCCAATCATCAACACAAACATGTATCTAAAATGATTGCGGACTCAAAAGCGAACGTCTTGCATTCATAATATTTCCACCGGCGCTAAACTTTTGTTCCATAGCCACCGTAGAAACTGGTGTTGAACAAATTTGTTTGGCTATAATAGCCAAGATTGGAAAAGTACTTTTCTACTTATTCCACCAGTGTAGGATATCAAAAATTTTAACAGAACTATCTTCCATAAATTCAAAAGAGGTACCTAGATAAGATTCAAGCTCGAAATACGAGTTCGAGCTTGATGAAGAAAAACCTCATAATTTTTTGGTTTTTTTTTTACTACTAGATTATACCCTAAATTCATAAATCCGGAGGATGATGGGGACTGTGATACATTTTGAGTTGGTGAAACATTTATGTCCAGTGATGGACCATAAACTCTAAGATATTCATCATATAAATCATACAATAATGTCTTAATTGTTGAAGGAGACATTGTAACATCATAATCTATTTTTAAACATTGATAATAAACAGTTAGATATTCAGACAAATTTTCTAATCTACAATGTGGATCAAAACACATTGCAATTAAATAAATATTTGAAAACTCCTTATAATAGTCTAACCATTTTGATTTCATAAGAGTAACAGACTCCGGTAATTCTGTGTGGGTTGCACAATGAGAAAATGCACCTGCAATATTAACACTCTCAACAATAAATAAATTAGTTGTAGGATAAATAAACATCAGATAAATTGTTCGTAAACATTATTAAAGACTTTTAACAAACCACAAATTTTTGTACAAGCATCCCAATGGGTTGAATAAAGATTAATGTGACTAACATTATATTGAATAAAAGTAACTAATAAATCCCTATAATCCTAACTTTGAGCAAGCAATTTATAAGTAGAATTCCAACGTATTTGAATATCATGAGGAA
Organism: Dipteronia sinensis; assembly: GCA_033220585.1. Classification (NCBI taxonomy): domain Eukaryota; kingdom Viridiplantae; phylum Streptophyta; class Magnoliopsida; order Sapindales; family Sapindaceae; genus Dipteronia; species Dipteronia sinensis. The sequence goes on from CM065642.1 coordinate 29,495,744, forward strand.
ATCTAATGGCACGCCCACCATTTTGTTTACAAAATCTTGCCTATGTTTTCATTACAGAAGGATGGTTCCACAAATAATAGAGGACATCTTTAATAGGTTCAATAAAATCTTGAAGAGTATCTAAACCTTTTTGAACACATAAATTTAAAACATGGCATGCACGTCTTTGATGAAAAAAATTACCACCAAGATAAGATTTGCATAAATCAATTAAAGCATAATCAACGAGCATTAAAACCAACTGAAAAAAATTTTGTTTTCAATTGTATACTCTTCAAAAATAATTTAAGTTGTCTAAAAATAATAGCAGCAGTGTGTACATCACTAAAAAGTCTAAATGCAATAATTCTTTTTTGGATAGTCCATGCATTATCATATAATATCAAGTGGCACCTAAGTATTAATTCATTTGTCAATGGTCACTCCATATGTCGGCACATACAGAAACACGACAATTATATATTTCAAAATATTTTTCCAATAGCATTTTTTCTTTGTAATAAATATTTTCAAGTGTTTCTGTGAGAGTGGTTCTAGGAACATGACATGCAGCATGATTTAATGCTCATTGACAATAATTAATGAAACCAACATTTTCACCTAAACTAAATGGTAAGTGTTCTACTACTACAATTCTAGCTAATTCTTCTCCATTTTTTTTCATCACTATATTTAAATATTTGTTGGTTAGGGGTATCGTATATGAAAATTTGGGATTGTGAACTCGATTTGGCCTGTGCGCCTAGATGTCTGTTCGATATACTACAAGAAAATAGAGCTATAGGGACGAAATTTTGTTGGGACGAATTTTATTGGTCCCAATAAAATGTCTATTGGGACGCAATAACATATTCGTCCCTAAAAATTTCAAACCTAAAGAAACCTTTAGGGACGAAAAAATTCGTCCCAATAGAACGTCTATTGGGACGAAACAATTTATCCGTCCCTAAAAAGGACAAACCTAACGAGACCTTTAGGGACGAAAAATATTTGTCTCGAAAGATTGTCTATTGGGACGAAAATAATTATTCGTCCCTAAAAAGTGCAAAAATAACCAGACATTTAGGGACGAAAATAATTTGTCCCAACAGAATGTTTATTGGAACGAAATAAATCATTCGTCTCAATAGAAATCCTATTGGCCTAAAAAGTTTGACATTTTTTGTTGAAAAAAAAAAGAAATTATAGACTTGGGGACTTATTAAGACAAATATAATATTTGTTGCTGATAATGATTTATTGGGATTTAATTTTTCTTTTTTCTTTATCATTATTTTTTTAAGTTTTTCCTAAGAGACATATTAACAATTAAATTTGCTTCACTTTTATATTAATTCAAAAAATTAAGAAAAATTATATATATATATATATATATATATATATATATTTCCATGTACTATTAACGATAGACCCTTTGATCTGACAATATATGTTTTTAAAAAATAGTTTAATTGCACATCACTTCTTAGTAGATGTGGCAGTGCACCTTCCTTCCACATAAGTGGCATGTGTGGGGAGTTTTCTTCCCGGGTTGTGGGAAGCAGTTATCTCCCATTATAGGAGTAGATAGTTCTTGTAATATTTCAAAAAAAAAAGTTTAATTAAATGGTACAATAAACGTTTTTAAATATCAATTTTTTTATTATATAAAAATAAAATTTAAATTATTGGAATTAATTTACAATAAAAAGTTAATAACATATAGAGTTTATATATAAATAGTATGCTATTATTGACAAATTTGAACCTTTGCTTAAGTGTTGGTGTTGGTCATGAGTTCAACTCTGGCTGAGAATCAAACATTTAATGTGAAGCTATGGGCGGGTCGAAGCTGGTATGGTGGGTGTGGCTGGCGGATGGGTGGGTCGATGGATAGTGGGTTCTAAATTTTTTTTTTCAAAATTCGTCCATATATATTATCAAATGGGACGAATCAAAATCGTCCCTATAGGTAGTCTTTAGGGACGAATTTTAATTTTCGTCTCAAAGAAGCTATTGCAACCCACCTGAAGCGACAGATTTTGTGACTAATTTTATTAGTCCCAATAGGTAAATATGGCCGAATTTTGGGCTATTGGGATGAAAAAAAAATCATCCCAATAACCCTTTTTTCTTGTAGTGATATAGGCTTCTGATATGAGTCATATCCTCTAGATTTGCTCCACTTAAATTCTTTTTTGCAGTATTTGCAAACCGCTACAGTGCTTCCATATACTTTTATAATTTTCTTCATATAAAATACGAAGAGATCAGATCTGGGCTGCTTCTGTAACTTCTCTTCCATAGTGTTGAGATTTATGCCCTAAAGCTTGTAATTCATAAATTCTAGAAAAATATAAATAAAAGAAGTAGTTATTTCATTCAATAAATAAGAATCATACGTTTATATCATATGTGCTAAACATCTAAGATTGCTAGATGTAATCTCAAACTGAGTATATGAGTGTCATATACAGAGGTATTCAGTTTGAGACGTACAATCTAAAGAGTCTGTAGAGAGAAAATAAAGTTGTATACTTTATTTGTGGATAATCTACAGCTGCGGTCCATTCCATAATGTACGGTGGTCTTATCTTAGACTATTCATATGGTGATATGAGAATAGAGACACCTTATATGATGTGATCATATTGGACTAGGGACACAATCTATATGAATCTCTCACCAAGATCTGTTAATGTGGAGATTCATATATATTGACAAATGATGGATGTATATAAGTGATCTTAATCCTGAGTGTCTTACTGACTCTTTTAGGTTAGATTGTGGTTTATGACGTACCATGGGTGAGATCGAAGTAGCATTCCCGATCGATAACTTCGTATCTTGGAATCACGATTTGACTTGTAGCTGGGAAGGTATGCACATAATAAAGGAATCCGCTCATTCTTGTGAGAAGTAGAGAAGCAGTTCCCTTAAGGGTTGATTCAGGACTTGAACAATATAAGCGCTCTCATTCTTTTATAAAGAAATGAATGATATAATTGTTCATTAGAGAATCAATGATACTTAAAGGAAAATATATAATTAGAGAGGTGTAACAGACTTTATGACCTAGCTCTAATTTTGAACTACTTGTAGAGGATCATACCATATGTAATAATTATATCGATGGACACTAATATTTTGGTTTGTGTAAAACATCTACAGTTACGAGAGTACAACCTCGAGTTTTTAGTGGAATAACTCTGAGGTTAATGATCATGAAATATTAATTAAAGAGTTTAATTAATTTTTTCTAAGTATAAGAGCTCAAAACTGTAGGTCCGTTAGGTCCCTTTGCTAGCCATTTACAATTATTGGTAACAAGGTTCACGGTTAATTGGATGGTCCAATTAATTATGTTACGAAAGTGACTTGAATTTATTCCGGGAATTAATTAAATAATATGATTATTTAGTTAATAAGTTATTTAATTGATTAATTAAATATAATTAAATTAATATTTAAAGAATTATAAATTATTAATTGGAGGTTGCAGGTTCGTACCCTGACAAGAGCAAATGATCAAAACAATAGAGATTATTTTTATTTCCTTTAAAGAGGTCAAGGGTTCAAGTCTTAGTGACAATACAGATTAATGTAGGATTTGAAATTCTATCTTAATTGGGTCACTAAAACCCTAGTCTCCTGATACTATATATATATATATATATATATATATATATAATATTAGGAAACAAAAATAACCTAACCCAAAAGGAGAGAGAGAGAGAGTGTGTGGCAAAGAGAGAAAAAGAAAAAAACCTTCGTTTTGCTTCTACTTGGCCTGAACCCTAGAAAGAAAACAAGGGGTTGTCTTCTCCATCTCTGTAGCCTCCATCCAGCACTCCCGAAATCCATGATGTGTCCACGCACAGTTACTAGATCTCGGAAGGCTTGGTGGTGACGGATTGAAAAGAAATGAAGGAGAAAATCAATAAGGTATTCTTGAATCCTTATCTTAAATTCATGCAAATGTGAATAAAGGTTTGAAAATAAATTTTAAAACCTATATTTTTCCACTACATCGATTTTTTGAAAATCACAACTCTGTGTTTTCGATCTTCGGGACCTACACTTAGGTGGTTCAAATTCAAAATCTGGAGGGGGATCAAACATATTTCTTGATTGGCTTGTGAAATGGGGGCGGCATCGGGATCGAGTTCGGAAATTATTTGAGGGGGATGAAGAGAGTTTAGGGCTCTAAAATAGGATTGGGCCTGTAGGAACTCATGATCGGTAGTGTCGTCATAACCGACATTGTCAGGCATACGACCCTTACCTTTCATCGAAATGGAACACCTTGAACCGTCTCTACTTCCCATTTAAAAATTGAATTGTAAAAATCCTTGAAGAAAAAAAATGAAAAAATTGATGGAAATAAATGGTTGAAATAAATTGGAAAAATAAGTTGGAAATGAATTTTAATTGAGTAAAAAACTAAAAATAAATGTAATTGCAAATAAAATAAATTTTATTAACTTAGTAATTGAGAGAGAATTGGAAACTTGGGACTTCAGAAAGAATTGGGAGAAAATTGATTGGGGGGGGGGGGGGGGGGGGGGGGGGGGGGGGGCTTGGGGCGCTCCAACGGCTCACAACTATTTAGAAAGGAAAAAAGAATTCAGAGACTGGAACCGTCGGTTCCAGAACCGGAACCAGAACTGAACCAATGGTTTGAACCGGCTGTTCCGGTTCACGGTCCGGTTCCAGTTCCGATTCCGAAAATGAAAAATCGGTTTCGGTCTGATTCGGGACCCCATGGTTTCGGTTCGGTTCCAACCGTGGAACCGAACCAGCGTCATGTTTATTTCTAAATCCTTCCCATCTCCAAATCCTTTCACACAAATCGTGAACATCAAAAATGAAGAGATCCATTGCCCAAGTTTATTTAATTTGTTTCATTATTTTTGTTATGTTTTAATATCTTTGACTGGTTTTAAATAAGTTAAATAGGAATTACAGTTTTGTCCCTATATTTTAATGAAACAATACTTTTTTACTCGACTTATATGTATCAGGGTTTTAATCATCAACTTTTTAAAAATACATCAAAATAGTTCATAAATTAATCAACTGTTAGTCAAAGTTAACTGGTTCATGGGTAAAGAGTTACGTTCAATCATGTTAAACTTTTAAAATTTTTGTTGTTGTAAGTTCCTCATATTTTGATTGGCTTATTTCGTTGACAAACCACATTGAGATTATTTGTAATAGGTAGCTTATGTCTCTTATTGTGATTCTTCACAAACAAGCTTCTGAGGTCCCAAAGAGCTTCAAGAAATGTATTTGACTTGTTTTTGACTTCTTGAAGAGATTAGTTGCATATACACACATGCATTTAAATTTGATGATTCTTCTTAGTGTTGTGCATTCATTACACTAATAAACTTGCACTTTTGTTATAGAACTAAGTGTGGTGTAATTCATTTCCGTTTATGTGATTGGAAACGTCTGCGTGTGTACTTCTCATTGCATGACTGATCAACCACTTGAGAAGACATCTTTTTCTCTAGATCTTCCATGAAAGATAGAATTCTGCAGTTAGAGTGTTCGGCGGTTAGGGGCTGCAGATTTGAACCGCCGTTTGAATCCAGTGGATTTGGTGGTTGAGGGCCACCAATTTGAACAGCTGTTTGAATCCAGGGGATTCTGTGGTTGGTGTTCATTGGTTGTGGACCGCCGATTGAGCCGTCAAATGTTTCTAGTGGATTCGACGGTTGAGCATTCGGCAGTCACCGACCGTCGAATAGTCCGTTTTCTGGGTATTTTTGTAATTTTCCTAGCTCATTTTTCTTGGCCTCTAAATACATCTTTATATAGTCTTGGCCAACAAGAACTCCCAAATACAAATCTTAGAGTGTCTCTTAGAGTTCCATTGAGAGAGAGGATCCCAGATTGGATTTTTAACTCTCCAAATCCCAAATCGTCATGCACTCAAGCATTATCAAGTTGGAATTAGGCATAGGTCTTCATACCATCTTGAATTGGTAAGTTAGATTCTTCACTACTCATCATCTAGTATCTTATCTTCCAAGATATCTCTTTGATTGCATTTCTTGATTGCAAAGTTATTGTTTTAATAAATTTTGTGACAATATGTGTTGATTGGGATTTGTTTGATGACTAAGGTTTAGATTTGCTTATCTTTATTTAGTTAGGTCTTTATGAATATTCATATAGACATATTGACATCTAGGATTGTTTGATTGCTATCATAAATCTCTAGTTAAACATTTAGTGTTGCCTATCATTGTTTATCTCCTCATTGAGTGTCAAGACTTGTGACTACAAGAGTGTAGTGCACAAACAAGGTCTAGAATCACTATAAAAGGTATACGGGTAGTAGTGGTGTGTTATGTTCCGAGAAAGGTGTGACTAGAGGTCAACCCAGGTTATAAACATCACTACATATAGTGGATTTGAGGACTGGAGTGGCTAGGCGTCTAGCCCATGAGTTTTTGCCCAGTCGGAGGGTTTTCTCACGTAAATCAATCAACGTATTTTTTTTATTATTTTCCGCACTTTAATTTCGTTGATTATTTTTTCCGTTGTATTTGATTGTGTCGGGTTAATTTTGTAATCTTGACTAATCCGAAAAATTGGTAAGTAATCGAATTTTGTACTCATAAAAGTTGTATTAGAAAGGGTATTTACCAACTCATTGACAAGTTGGGCTTCTAATCAATTACAATCAATCACTAGTCAACTATTCATGTAAGAAAACTAATTATACCTCATATACGGCTCTATGTCAACACACCCACTCAAGTTGGAGCATATATGTCAATTGAGTTGAGTTGTCAATACTGTTGCAATGGTAGCTCTGCTGCCACCACCTCCTTCTTGCTTATGCTCACCCTCAACTCTCCTTTTGTAACCATTTTCTCTCTTGCAAATTTGGATGTTTCTTAAGGGCTCAAAAAATAAATAACACTATTTGAGGTGGGTGTTGTGCAAATATCACCACATTACTAATTCATGTTTAAAAGACACCAATATAGGTGTCCAGACAAAAATACCCCTTCCAAGTGAGTTTTTGTCAGTTTTCAAACCTAGTGAGAAAAAACAGAGAGAGAAAACATCTCTTGGAAAAAGAACCGGCGTTGGAAGATCAGTGGGTTTCCGTCTGAAAAAGACTTCGAAGTAACCGGCGGTAGGACAACAGTGTTTTTTCGGGTGTTCAGACAAGAGCATCTTCAATCGACGGTAAGTTGAGTCAGATTATGTTGTTGATTTTTTTTTTAATAAGTTCATGTTTGATGTTTGTTGTTGATTAAACTTGTAGATTATGTTTGTTTGTTGATCTGAGAATGGTTGTGGGTTAGGTTAGGGTTTGTAAATCCGTTGAAGATCTGGGTTCCCGAGCTTTTTCAAGGTGATTCCGAGCTTTTTTCAAGTTTTTTCGAGCTTTTTTCAAGCTTTTTTCAAGCTTTTTTCGAGCTTTTTTAGAGCTTTTTCCGAGCTTTTTAAAACGTTTTCCGATCTTTTTCTGGGTTTTCAAGCTTTTTCAAACTGGATTCCGAGTTTTTTAAAACGTTTTCCGAGCTTTTTCTGGGTTCTCGAGCGTTTTCAAACTGGTTCTGAGCTTTTTCTGGATATCCGAGTGTTTTAGAAATGAGTCCGAGCTTTTTTAAAATGCCCGAGCTTTTTGAAACTGTTCTTGAGCTATTTTAAAATGTGGCCGAGCTTTTTAAAACAGTTTCCGAGCATACAGAAACAGTGTCCGAGATTTTTTAAACAGTCCGACCTTTTTTAAACAGTGTCCGAGCTTTTTGAAACAGTTGCCGAGCTTTTTGAAACAGTTGTCTGAGCTTTTTTAAAATGTCCGAGCTTTTTCAAACAGTTGCCGAGCTTTTTTAGACAGTCCGAGCTTTTTTAGACAGTCCGAGCTTTTTAAAACTGAGTCCGAGCTTTTTCAACAGTCCGAGCATTTTCAACATGTGTCCGAGCTTTTTCAAACTGTGCCCGAGCTTTTTCAAACAGTGCCCGAGTTTTTTGAAATAGTTTCCAAGCTTTTTGAAACAGTGTCCTAGCTTTTTGAAACTGTCTGAGCATTTTCAAATAGTTGCCGAGCTTTTTTAGACAGTCCGAGCTTTTTAAAACTGAGTCCGAGCTTTTTCAACAGTCCGAGCAGTTTTCAACATATGTCCGAGCTTTTTCAAACTGTGCCCAAGCTTTTTGAAACTGTGCCCGAGCTTTTTTTATATGAGTCCGATCATTTTCAAATTGTGTCCGAGCTTTTTTCACACTGTCCGAGCTTTTTCAATATGAGTCCGAGCTTTTTGAAACTGCTTCCCTACTATTTTATATTATTATGTCCGAGCCTTTTACAGTTTACTGATGGATTCTTTCTGTGAAAATGCAGATGGGTAGTGAACTAAAGGATTTGCTTAAAACTCCAGAGGATGAATGGTACGATGGAAAAATCACTCGGCATGACCATTTCAGCGACCTTAAAGATATCGACGTCGCACTGGACAGTGTACCAGAACAATTCAAGGTCGAAGACCGACGTCGGTATACAGAGTCTTGTTTTGTTCATTTCCTTAGGATAGATCGGGGGATGAAGTTTTCTGGTAGCGTAGTCCATCGACTGCTATTGCGCGAGCTACATCACGATGGGCCGCAGGATGAGATGAGATTTATGTTAGGTCCTCGTTCGGTCCGGTTCCCCAAGGTTGAATTCTGTCTGATCACCGGATTGAAGTTTGGAGTGATTCCCGACACGACGAGGTATGAGATGGTTCAGAACTGGGATACACCAACGGATCGGTGTATTTAAGGAGCAGTACGATGCTGTGAAGCTGTGCCTCCTTTATATGCTAAACTGGATACTGATGGGCTTGGACGAGAGAGAGAAAGTTCCATTATGGCAGATCCGGCTAGTCGAGGACTTGGACGCTTTTGATGCATTCCCGTGGGGTGCCCACGTGTATAGGCAGTCCATTATTGGATTCAAGAATGCCTTAAACGGTCGACGTGTGCGGTATGAGAGACGACAGCAGGAAAAGGGTGCTGACGTTCACACGGTGGAGACGTACAACATTTACGGTCTAGCTCACGCACTGTTGGTGAGAATTTAGAATTTGTATAGTTTGAAAACCTGAATTTTTTTTACATGAGTTACAGAATAAATGATTGGATTCTGAATAACTTGTTCTTTTACATAGGTATTTGTGTATGAGGTTATCCCCGAGCTTGGGACCCGATTTGGGACTTGTAGGCAGATTGAGTTGTCCCCGTATGCTGAAATGGCAGTTGCAAAAGCAACCAAGGTCGGACAAGCTGGACAAAAAAAATTTCTTAGCCAGGGTAAGGATCTATTGTGTTAAAGTGTTTACATATTACGATTATACAAATACAATGATCTAACAACGATTTCAGATGTTTGCGAGGACTGCACTGGTGCTGATAGCAGCTGAGAGGGTTGCACGGTACTATGAGGGCATAAATGAGGGAGGTAGTCTATATATGGCTGCCGATGGACACGACGGCTCGGTACCGGATCCCTTACATCATACGACTGCTGGACCCTAGTCATACGGAGGGTTCCAACCAGGAGTTCCCCAGTGGGAGTCCCCTCAGGCACAGGCCGGATACGGAGGGTTCGGACCCGGAGTTTGTCGCTGGGAGTCCTCTTAGGCGCAAACAGGTTCGATTTGCGATGCACGGTGGAGTACATTCACGAGAAGACGTTGGAAGGCATCGCCAGGTTATGTCAAAAATGGTGTAATGTATTATTTATGTTGAAACAAGTGTTGGGTTTTAGTACTGACAATAATGATTTTGTTTCAGGACTGTTTGGAACGAAAAATCCAAGATGTGATGGATGCAGTCGCTGCGTTACGGGAGGATATCCAAAAGAGTGATCGGGAATGGGATATGCAGCATAGGGAGGTGATGGACTTTCTCCGGGGGCGGTGGGGTTCGACATCACAGTCTGGTAGGGATGGTCCACCCTCCCATGATCGAGACTCTCCCCGTACACACAGAGAACGGAGGGACAGACCCAGCCACCGGATATACGACGAGGCTGATGGACCTTAGACGCAGGGTCCAACAGCTGGAGATACAGTACGAGACCAGCAGATGCAAGTCCCTGGTGGCACTGGATACAAGAGTATTTGGGGAGACAGTTACCCAGACGATATTAGAGTATCCGCTGCTTATGGAGGTACAGGATGTGGATCCTCCTGTTCATATCCAGGACCACACAGCGGACCCGTTCAGTCCACTGGGTCAGAGTCCCTCCTCCCGTACAGTCCACACTCCTGACTTGACCAGGCGATCCATAGGAAGCACCCCTGCGGTTCATCCGACACCGCTCTCCTCTACTCGATCCCGTCACACCTCACCCTCTAGTGACACTGACCGGTCCATCCCGACACAGCCCATCCCACCGGAGCCCTCGTACGTGATCCACGGGGATAGAGTTCCTCCTCCCAACACCCCCTAGTGGTCTATAGTCAGCATAGGTAGTAGCGGATGCGCAAACGAGGCTGGCAGTTGATGAGCCCATACACTGACCCTCTGTCGGCCGAAGAGGCCAAGGAACACTGCCCATGTCATCAGCACATATATTCAGGCCCAATGATTTGGTAGACGCTGACCAGCTTGTGGCTTACAAAGCCTATAAGAGGATCGTGACGAGGGAATTGTAAGTATTAAAATATTGTGAATTTATTTTGAAACACCTAAGTTAAATTAATTGTTTTCCTAAATAATTGAAAATTACGCAGACGTGATGTGGATCTGATGACCCCCGTGCCTGTGACTTGGTTCCACCGGTTGCAAACAAACTTTATGGAATTGGAGGACACGGTACTTTCCTTACTTTGATTGTCTTTTAAGTTTGTTTAACTTATGGAAGAATACTAACAATGTATAATGTTTATATTGTCAACATATGGACGCGTACCTGCATATTTTACAGAAGCGTCAGCGAGCATTCCCCACTGTCTACATTCAGAGGATGAACCAACTAGATTCTCAGTTCTATGTAAGTGTTTCAAATGTACTGTTTTCGTACGTCTGTTTGTTGTGTTTCATCCTGTTTCTAACGTTTCAGTTCGTTATCTATTTTCAGTCAATGCTGGAGTTTCAGTGGTGGAGAATCATGCCTCGCGATGATGTGGGCAAAGCCCCGAAAAACTGGTCTGTGTTGAAGTACATGTGGTCCCCTGAAGATCTGATGTCGGTACGTGGATTGCTCCCGGTAGGGAACCGACCATGGCACGAGGTTGACGCGGTGAGCAAAATACAGTTATGGTTTCAATGTGTTTAATTAAAAATTCTTATTTTGACCATAACAATATCTTGAACACTTGGTACAGGTCCTTATTCCGTACAACATTGGCTCTTGGCCAGCGTTGACCTTACTGTCGGGAAGATCCACCTGCTAGACCCGTTCAAACAGGAAGTCCCCCTACAGATCAGGAAAGAGCAGGTCGCTCCATTGCGGTGGTTTTTACCCTCGATGTTGCATCAGGTGTGGTTTCACGATGCCAGACCAACCGGCGAGGCGAAGTACGAGAAGCGGAATAGGCCCTTTGGGGTAAACATGGTGTCTACAACACATGTGCCCCAACAGACTAGAGGGTATGACTGCACGAACATCATTTAAACTTTAAGTTTGTTTTATTAAACTTCAATTGTAACTGTTGTTCATGTGCTGAGTCGTAGGGGTAACTGTGGTGCTCATACCTTGAGATTGATGGAGTACGTACTGGCGAACAGGAAGACGTTCGACTGGTCAGAAGAAGATATGTGCACCATAAGGGAGAAGATGGCTGTGGAGATTTTTTGTAACTCCAAGCCCCATTAGATGTTGTAGTTGTCGATGTACAAACAATTATAGTAATGAACTTTCAAATTTCAAATTTTTTGTTTAAAATTTAAAGTGTTTGCATTTACAAGTACAACACACGCATTTCATACAATAACGTAAGTAATAATTAACACCCCAACTTAATTAAACAATAAGTATGAACGGCTCTGTTCACTCCTCAGTAGATTCCTTGTGTTGGCACTGTCTGTTTGTTATGTCCTAACTTGATGACATACGCTACACTTGCGACGGTATTCCTCGGGAACAATTCTGCTCGGACCTTCATTAATCAAGGGCAGATTAGAACACCTCCTGCTATTATGACCTGATTGTCCACATCTTCTACACGATTGGGTGGTTGTCCTCTCAGGAAGACGATGCATGTCGACCCTCCATCGGGCGACCTGATTGTCTCTTGGTCTTTGGATTTAAAACCACCCGCTCAGCGATGTCGGACGGCACTACCCATGAAGAAGGATGGCCAACATGCATAATAGGAACTGAGTATGCATCAATAAGTGTCTGTCTCTTGTAGTAGTCCGAACACAGCGATGTGAAATCCAAGTTCCGCTCCCTGCAAAAGCAATGCAAAAAGTGACAATCACGTTTGCTTAATATAGCGTATAATTGTATACTGTTAATGTACCTTGTCGCTGCGAGTGCGTGAGAACACGGAAAATGATCCATTTGGAATTTGTTGCATGTGCATGTCTTCCGGGCTAAGTCAACAGTCCACTGCTTTCGAAACCGTTTGACAGAGAAAATTTTCTAGTCCACTGGATTGACGGTCATATAACCGCACTTCTCGACCCGTTGTAGCATCACAAGATATGATGCGTCGGTCAACAGATGACGCATGGACTGTGCAGCTCGATGTCGATCGTGAAACCAACGCTGTAACATATTCCTAATGAACTCTGCCAATGTCAACATAGGGAGTTGTCGTGCGAATTTAAGGCATGAGTTTATGCACTCTGCAACATTTGTTGTCATCACCCTGAACCTTCGTTGGGGACAGTGTACACGAGACCATTTGTGTGGACCGGCAGATTCAACATAATCGAAAGCATTCTTGTGCAGGTTACGTAACTCACCCATGTACTGGTTATATTTGAATTCAGTGTACGCTCTAGCGGCTTTGTCCATTAAGCTGGCAACATCTTTTCTGTGAAATCGCTTCTTCACATTTTCAGCAAAGTGCCAACAACATATGGTATAGGTTGCATAAGGGAACACTTTAGAAATCCCTGCTTCAATGCTTGCATGTCGATCGAAAATAAAAACCAGATCATCTATATGACCAAGGGCACCTTTCAAGCAATCCAAAAAACCATTCCCATGAAAGGTTGTTTTCCGAGTCGCCGTACCCAAAAGCAATTGGATACACCTGTTCGTTTCCATCTTGGGCAGTTGCAACAAACATTGTACCCCCGAATCTTCCCTTCAAATGGGTACCATCAACTGCAATAACCGAACGCATGCACCTCCGAAAACCTCTAACTGAGGCCCCTAACGACATGAAAAAGTAAAGAAATTTACTGTCGTCAGCGCACTGTAAGTCAGTGATTGTGCCGGGATTTTGTTGTTCCAGCACGTAACCAAAAGACGGCAGTAGTTGGAAGGTTTCTTCATGTGTCCCATAGGTCAGTAACAATGCATAATGCAAGGCTTGATATGTCTTACTGTACATGATTTGGATGCCATACATTGTTTTCATATCGGCGATTATATCCTTGGGACGCATGAGACGACCATTTTGTTGTTGAAGTCTAGGTTCAACCACTTCTCCAATTATAACCGCACTAGCTTGTCGGTGGCGACAGTGAATCTCCTCCAATGGACAACTGTGTTCATTTACAAAACTTCTTACTTGGAAGTACGTCCCTTCATCTCTTCTCACCACTCTTAATTTCCATGTACAGTTGTCAATCAAACAAACAAGATGTAACGTTGTCTTATTGGACCTTTTCACCTTCCATTCGAAGTTTCGCCGCATTGCAAAAAGGCCAACTAGTCTCTTCAAATCCTTTTTAGTCGGAAAGAACTGGCCTTTATAAATCATGCTTGTAGGTTCTTCTGCTACCAAGGTTGTGCTTCTACCAATCCCAAACGAGTATGAATCTGCTCCGGGAATAACCCACATTGTGGTATTATCAGAATCATCTGCAGATACATTATGCCAGACCTCGGAAGTACCGGGCATATCTGCTCTAGTGCAACTAACTCCTTCTACACATCTTCCACGTATTTGAATTTGGACATGATCTTCATCGGTGTTCTCTACATGATCTACCAGATCAATATTTGCCTCATTATCCACCTCCTGGTTAGGCCCAAGGTTCGGTTCAGTGTTCTCCTCATTATACATCTCATTGTATTGCTCATTGTATTGCTCATTGTACCGCCCATCATTCATCTCAAATAGACAACCAAACACATCGTCGAATTGAGGTTCACCAACATCTGCATGGTCGACCATTACCGGTTGGACAGCACATATGTTTTCCCCACCTTCAGTGGCACTCCTTTGTGTGAACACTTGGTTGCTACCGCTAGCGGATCCAAATGGTTGGGTATTTTCAGGAGCAGGAATATCATTCCGTATCACATCTCCAGTTGCCCTCTCAATTAGACTAACACATACTTGAGGGATCACTAGATCTTCCCCTAGCATAAACTGAACATCATCGTCATTTCTTACAAATGTGCGACATGTAGCGCCAGGAACGATTGATATTGACTGTAGATCAACATTGTATTTGTTTACATCATACTTCACAACGGTATGCACGATCGACACCAATTCTTCGTAACTCATATTCTTTGACACATACATTCCTTGGTTGTCGGATCCAACAAACCTCTGACTTCCGTCGGGTAACTGCTCCCATCGACCGTTGTAAGATATTACTATTCTCACCCGATTCATTCTCCTGTAACATTCATCACCACAAACCATTATGACAAACATAAAAGCTATGGAAAAGGCTCAGAGCTTTTTAAAATAGTTTCCGAGGTTTTTACTATGATCTCCGAGCTTTTAGTAAATGTTCCAACCTTTTTTCCAAAGATTCCGAGGGTTTTCCCAAAAGAGCCGAGCTTTTTTACAAAGTCCCCAGCTTTTTACAAAGTCTCGAGTTTTTTTACAAAGTCCCGAGCTTTTTTACAAAGTCCCGAGCTTTTTTACAAAGTCCCGAGCTTTTTTACAAAAGTCCCGAGCTTTTTTACAAAAGTCCCGAGCTTTTTTACAAATTACCGAGTTTTTTACAAAGTCCCGAGCTTTTTTACAAAGTTCCCGAGCTATTTTACAAAGTCCCGAGCTTTTTTACAAAAGTCCCGAGCTTTTTTACAAAAGTCCCGAGCTTTTTTACAAAGTCCCGAGCTTGTTTTCTAAAGGCTCGAGCTGTTTTACAAAGTCTCGAGCTTTTTTCAAGTTTCCGAGCTTGTTTTCTAAAGGCTCGAGCCTTTTGTCCAAATGCTCGAGCTTTTTCAAACAGGCTCCGAGCTTTTTAAAACAGTGTCCTAACTTTTTCAAACAGGCTCCGAGCACTTTCAAAGGCTCCGAGCTTTTTATTAACAGCATCGGAGATTCAAATTTCACAGATTCAATATTCACAAAACCAGTTTCATATTTACAAAAAGAACGTTTTTTAAAAATGAAGGATAAAAAATAGTATTTCAGACAAACATATTACCTTGTTGTGCTGACTGAAGAACGTTGAGTAGTTTTGAAATTTATTGTAGAGAGAGAAAGAGAGGAGTTACTGCCTTCAGTGTTTCAAGTGTGGAGATAGAAGTACAGAGACAATTAAAAATTGATTATTTAAGGGCAATTTTGGTAGTTCACCAAAATAGGTGCCTTTTAAACATAAGTTATTAAACCGGTGAGGTTGGTGCAACAACGAGACAAAAATATGACATTTCTCACCATTTCCACGTTTCTTAATGGTCGTTGATGAGAATGTGAGCAGCAAATGGCGTGGATTTATAGGCAATGTGCAACATGATTTATTAATAGTACACATTTGTACGTATATTTATTATTGTCTTTTTTTTTTATTAATTACTTGTTACTTATTCATGAGTCATAAAATTATTATTCATGGTTTGATGATGTGTAATTTTATTACTGTATATATTATATTAGTTTTAGACCGAAACAACTTAAATTTGTGACTTAAAATTTTGACTTCAATATCTCAACTACTCATGTGCTTTTAATCCAAGAGTTATAAATGCATTTAAACTATAACCATTGGATTAAGAACATATGAATTGTTGAGATGTTAAAGTACCAAAGAGTTCTTTATGATCGAATTCGCTCTGATACTATGTTAACAAAAGGTATTTCGAAATTCTGAGTTACTTTTATTCTTCTCCAAAACAGAGGTTTTGCGGTGATACAATAATAAGGAAAGATTTTAAATACCCCTAATTACTCCTAATCAATTACAATCAATCTCTAGTCAATTATTTCTCCTAATCAATTACAATCAATCAATTGCTACTAATCAATTACAATCAATCACTGGTCAACTATTACTCCAAATCAATTACTTCTAATCAATTAAAATCAAACACTAGTCAACTATTCATATAAGAAAACTAATTATACCACATATTCGGCTCATGTCAACACTTCCGTACACTTCCACTCAAGTTGGAGCATAGATATCAATTGAGTTGAGTTGTCAACATAATTGACAAATTGAGTTGAGCATAGAAAAATGATTTTTTCCGACCAAACATTTTTAATGGAGCTAAAATTTAGTTAAAATTGGTTGTTTTTCTGACCGTAAAAATCATGTCGTCAAAAAAGGATAAAAATATTACATATCATTTCCGACAACAAAAATGCCCTCACAATTAATATCGAAATTCCTCAAAAATACTGTGAAAATGACACCAAATTTAGGCGCCAATACTATTTCCGACCGCGTGTACCTACCCTTAGGAAATATAATAGATTTTTCCGACCATATGTACCTACCCCTCAGAAATGAAATAGATTTTTCCGACCATATGTACTTACCTCTCAGAAATACAATAGATTTTTCCAACCACAAATACCTAGCATTTGGAAATACAATATTATATGAGTATGATTCATTGTATTATGCAAGACGATTATTGTTAATGCATAAAATTTCGAATTATTATTTTGTTGAATGTTAAGATAAAAAATTAAAATAAAATATACTAGTATCATGTTAAATTTTAATTATTTTGATAAATATGGCATTATATATATATATTATATTCAATATATTACTTTTTTTCCTATTATTTATATTCACAATTTTATATAATTATTCCTTTTATTTTAGGCGCTATTATATTTCCTTTTCTATAATTTTCAATTCTCACTTAACACTTTTACTCTACTTTTTACTTATTTCTTTTTTCTTTTCTTTTAATCAAAAAAAAAATTGGCCCTCATGTCAATTTTTTTTCCTTTTTTTTTTGTTCTCCACTTTTTACTATTTTCCTATTTTTATTTTTCCCTAACCCTACTTATCTTCACCAAGCCGCCTATCTTCTACAATTTTCTTGTACAGTTTTATTTTGTTAATCTTTACGCTTCTTACTCTCTTTTTACTCTAACCCTAAGTATTGACTCCTCATTCTTCCAATCTGTTGTAATTTCTCTAAAACCTACAACTAAATCTCTCAGAAGAAACCGTTATTTTTTTTTTTGTTGAAGACTTACAGTACAGATCAGTACTCCTTTGGTAAGCCTTTTACAATAACATTTGCAAGAAATTTAGGAGAAAATCATTTTTATTATGTTGGTTTATTATTTGGGTGTTAATGTTTGTTGATTAATTTTCATTATTTTAGGACTCTTTGTTTTGCTATATGTTTTCTCTGATGATATAGTGATTGTATATAACATATTCAATAAAATGCCTATGAACTTGGATTTTAGATTTGTTTATAAATTTAATATTTCCAAAGGGGTCAACTTTTTTATAATATTATAAATCTTGTATTCGAATATAGTTTAATTGTAAAGTAGAATTAAATAGATATACATGTAATTATTTTTTTTTTCACATTCTCACTTATTTTTTTGGACTGTTGTAGGTTTTTTATAATTATTGTGGTACTGAGTTTCAAAACTTTCATATATAGTGGAGGATGGAGTTTGGCCTAGTGAAAAACACCATGGAAATTCATGTAAGTTTTCTTACGTTTTATTGGTTAAAAATATTTATATTTTCAATTATATTTTTTGATAACTTCTAAATTTTCAATTATATGATAATGTGTATGTATATATTTATTGGAAACATTTATTTATCTACTGTTTTATTCCATTGTAGTAAAAATTGGACTCGCAATAACCTACTGCAACAACAAATTCAAGGGTTGTTTTTCAATAAATTTGCTACTTCAACAAAAACAACAAATTCAAGGGCAAGAGAATGAGAAATGCTAACAAATTATCAGCATGTATTCTTATGTTATAAGTTGATAGTTTTTAGATTATGTATTTCAATTCACTCTTAATTTACATTATACTTCAATTATATTCATTTATAAATATTTGTAGATGTCTATTTCTTTTTTCGTTTTGATATTCTAGTTCTTTTTTGATATAAATTGTAATAAGTATAAATTATTATTTGAGCATTTTTTAGGGTAATATACAAAAAAAAAATTGTATTTATGATGGCATTATTCAACAAGAAAAAATAAATTATTTCCATTCTAAAATAATCTTCCCGCAAATTTTTATTTTTAACCATTACATTCATCGATAATAAAGACCATAATATTTATCGATTTTTTTTTCGACCATGACATGCATTATTTTCTAGGGCAAAGGCTATTGAAAATGTTCTCATGATCCAATTTTTCTAACATTTCTAGCAACCATTTTCCGCCATTTCCAACGAATTTTTCCCTCGGAAATTATTTTATTTTTGAGGGATGGTCAGAAAAGGGTTATTTCCTACGATACTATTTCCGATGGAGATCGACGGCTTTTTCCCGTCGGAATTGAGCATTTCCAACGATATTTTAACTTCTTTTATTTTGACGACTTTTGGCTCTTGGAGAAGACCCTTTTTCTTGTAATGATTGACATTTATGCTCCAACTTGAGTGAAAGTGTTGACATGAGCCGCATATGAGGTATAATTAGTTTTCTTATATGAATAGTTGACTAGTGATTGATTGTAATTGATTAGAAGCAATTGATTGATTGTAATTGATTAGGAGAAATCATTGACTAGTGATTGATTGTGATTGATTGTAATTGATCAGGAGTAATAGGGGTATTTAAAATCTTTTCTTATTATTGTATCACCGCAAAATCTCTGTTTTGGAGACGAATAAAAGTAACTTGGAATTTCGAAATACCTTTTGTTAACATAGTATCAGAGCGAATTCAATCCTAAAGAACTCTTTGATACTTCAACATCTCAACCATTCATGTGCTCTTAATCTAATAGTTGTAATTTGAATATATTCATAACTCTTTGATTAAAAGTATATAAGTGATTGAGATATTGAAGTCAAAATTTTAAGTCGCAAATTTAAATTGTTTCAGTCTAAAACTAATATAATATATACGGTAATAAAATTACATATCATCAAACCATGAATACTAATTTTATGACTCATGAATAAGGAACAAGTAATTAATAAAAAAAAGACAATAATACATATACGTACAAATGTGTACCTTTAATAAATCATGTTGCATATTGCCTATAAATCCACGCCATTTGCTGCTCACATTCTCATCAACGACCATTAAGAAACATCCATATTTGCAAGAGAGAAAATGGTTGCAAAAGGAGAGTTGAGGGTGAGCATAAGCAAGAAGGAGGTGGTGGCAGCAGAGCTACCATTGCAAGAGCATTGGCTGCCTCTGTCCAACATGTACTTGCTTCTTCCAGCCGTCGACGTTGGTGTCTTGTTTTGCTACCAAAACACTACTAGTCATGGTTTTGGGGCCATGGTCGGTGCCCTAAAGAAGGCCATGGCTAAAGCTCTTGTTTCCTACTATGCTCTTGCGGGTGAGATGGTGCCCACTCCGTTGGTGAGCCTGAGATTCTATGCAACAATCGAGGGGTCGATTTCATTGAAGCTCATGCAGACGTTGAGCTCAAACACCTCAATCTCTACAACCATGATGACACCATTGAAAGCAAGCTTGTCCCTAACAAGAAGAAGGGTGTCCTCGCTGTCCAGGTCTACCAATTCCATCATTCACTAAAGTCGATACTCGATAGGATCTAAGTGCATATTTTTATCAATTAACTTCACCTGCATGAATATAAGAAAAATATGGTATAATATTTATTTATTTCATTTGTAAATTAATGTAGCAAATTAAAACATATTGGAATTTGGAAGACAGAGAGAGAGAAAAAAAACCAATACATCAATATCATATAATTAATTAAGGATATACATACATAATACATGTGATAGTTGACGCAGTTGACCTGTAGGGACAAAGCGTGCCAACCACACATTAATTAATATCATTCTTTTTTTAATAATTATTTACAGGCTACACAACTCAAATGCGGGGGTTTGGTGGTGGGGTGCACCTTTGATCATCGAGTAGCAGATGCATACTCAGCAAATATGTTCTTGGTTTCATGGGCTGACATGGCTCAATCTAAACCCATTTTTCGGCTACCATCTTTTCGCCGATCTCTTCTCAACCCTAAACGACCAGGCTGCGTTGACCCAACACTAGATGACATGTACGTCCCCACCTCAACTCTCCCACCTCCTAAACAACCTCTTGAAGATGATGATGATGATCTCATAAGTCGCATTTACTATGTTACAATTGACCAACTCAACCACCTCCAATCACTTGCCACCTCCGATGGCCACAAGAGGACTAAATGGTGGCACAGTGTGACACCAGAAACGACCACAAAATTACAAAAATGGGAATCGTTGTTGATGGAAGGAGTAGGTTATGTGAAGGAGGAAGCGAGGAGTATACACGGCTGATGGGTTCATATTTTGGAAATGTACTAAAGATCATTTCTTGGGCCTGATTGATTGGGTTGAGGCGCACAGGCCTGAGCCAGCTTTGGGTAAGATATACAGCGGTACTGGGAGTAGTAGTGAAGATGGACCAGCTTTTGTGGTGTCATCGGGCCAGAGATTCCCGGTTTCCAAGGTGGACTTCGGGTGGGGTAAACCATTTTTCGGGTCATACCATTTTCCGTGGGGTGGCAACGCCGGTTATGTCATGCCAATGCCCACTTCGACTGGGAACGGTGACTGGATAATATACATGCACCTAATGAAGAAGCAGTTTGAGTTGATCGAGACCCAGGCATCTAATCTCTTCACTCCTTTGACTTTTGATCATCTTAATTCTTAACTCATTTACCTCCGAACTAAGGCTAGACATGACGCCGGTTCCGGTTCTGGTTCGGAATCGGAGTTTCCGGTTCTAAGGGGACTGGAACCGGAACCTCCCTTGGAAGGTTTCAGTTTCGGTTCCGGTTCCACTAGTTCCAGTGGTTCCAACGGTCGGGTTCCTTTTTTTTTAAAACAAAAACGACCCAATCCAGCTACACCTACCCAGTACCCAGTACCCACCCACGTGACCCAACCCCTAAATTCCCAGATCCCAATCCCTAATTACCTTCATGGCTTCATCAGTTTTCATAATAAATTCACAATATTATACACTGATACACACCCACACACCACACACCAGTACGGCAGTACACCACTACACCATTATACACCGATACACACACACACACACCACACACCACACCATCAATGACCAATCAAACCAATATTCGTCCAATCCAAACTCAAACATGTACACATACAACCCACCCCAATCTCATCTCTCTCATTCAATCCAAGATTCCAAGGCTCCACACAAGAAGTAGAAGAATGAAGAATGAAGAAAGAAGAATAAACCGAGGAAAACGAAGAAGAAAGAAGAAGAAAGAAGAAAGAAGAAAGAAGAAGATGATCGACGCCGATGATGATGGCAGACCGCCGATGCCGTCGCCGAACCTCCGAAAGAAGAAGATGGTGGACCGGTGGTGGGCGGTGGCCGAATGGGTGAGTGGGTTATGGGTGATTTGGGGTTGATAGTTGATTTGTGTTGTATGTGTGTGTGTGTGTGTGTGTGAGAGAGAGAGATGAAGGAAGGCTGGAAGGGGATGATCTGAGATTGAAAATCTCAGATCTGGTTTTTTTTTTTAAATTAAAATTTTAAAAAAAAATTTTAAAAATAATAATAATAAGGTAGAACCGTCCGGTTCGAACGGGAACCGAACCACCAGTTCTGGTCCGGTTCGAACCGGACGGTTCTGCAACAAAAGGAACCGGAACCGGAACCGGAACCGGAACCGGCCTAGACGGGTTCCCGCTTCGGTTCTGGAACAGAAATCAGAAAATCGGTTCCGATTTCGGTTTTCAACGGCTGGTTTCGGTTCGGTTCGGTTCGTCAGTTCGAACCGAACCGGCATCATGTCTAACTAATGCCATGTTTGATTTTTCCACTTAATACTGAATAGTATTTAGGGCCCGTTTGGCACACCGTATAGTATTGTATAGTATTTGAATGTATTGGATTGGATTGTACTGGATTGGACTAGATTGTATTATGTTAATATAATTGTATGTTTGGTGAGGTATTGTATTAGACTGTATTAAATAATACAATGTTTGATATGTTATTGTACTATATTTAATAAATAATAAAAAGTAATAATGATGATATATTAATAAATTTAAAATTTAAATTATTGAAAATTTTATTATTAAAATTAAAATTAATTAATTCATGAAAAAGATCATATATATAAAATTCATGTTTTAATATATTCATTTTTCTTTTATCAAATTTTTTTAATAAATTTAAATTATTATGTATATAACTATATATATATATATATCAGTTTTTCTATTGCCAGTTCGAACTGATATAAGATATATCAGTTCCTTGCATGTTGACCATTGGATTTAAAAGATG
Source organism: Dipteronia sinensis (assembly GCA_033220585.1). NCBI lineage: Eukaryota > Viridiplantae > Streptophyta > Magnoliopsida > Sapindales > Sapindaceae > Dipteronia > Dipteronia sinensis. Next base: position 29,518,542 of record CM065642.1, read on the forward strand.
CTTTGACAAGTGCATACAGCCAAGTCAAAGCATTTAAATCCCATGACCCACATACAAGGAACAAGAAATATCAGTTTGAACTGACAATAGAAAAATTGTATATATATATATATATATAATCACCAAGTTAACAAATTTTTTGTTAAAATAACACAACCCAGATGAAACGTTGACCCAATCTCTTCAATCTCTCTCTACCGACAACCTTCCTCTTGATCGGTCTTAATTTTGTTATGTTTTTCAGCCCTGTTTCCTATTTATTTAACTTGTTTCTCGATGTATTTTAGGTTTTTTGATGAGTTTGTTGAGCATGTGCAGGTCATATTCCCTTAGAAGAAGTATTAATTGATTCCATCAAGGAAGGTGTTTAAAAGTGAAGAAAAAAAGGCAAATCTGTCAACTACCGCTGTGTAGGTCGCTCGCTGTGCATGGTATAAGATGCGGTATATCGAGCGGTACATTCCAGTATGCTATTCTTTGATAACCACGGTCCATACCGTTTGACAAGCAATGCATCGGACGCGGTCCACAACGCGCTAAAGGTCAGAAGGTACACTGCTGTCAAGATCGCGGCCAAGGCATGTGTCCGCCAAGCGGTACATAGAGCGGTCGTGCGTATTCCTTGTTTTTGGAGGAATTCTCGAAGCCCTAATTTTGGAGAAACATATAAATACTTCTTATTTCTTTTATGAAGGAGAGTTTTTTTGAGTTTTGAGAGGAGAAGAATTCTTTGATTTAATTCCTTGATTACAAGAACTTTCTCAACCATCTTGCACATCTGAAGATTCGAAGATTAAGAAGATTTCAATTGAAGCCTGGAGATCTTAATGGGTTTAATCTTTTCTTTCTCTTGTCCTTTTATTTTCATGATGTGTATCTAATTCCATAACTATGGAATCAATGTGAACCTTTTGTGAATGCTCATGTTTGGATTAATTATTATTTCATCAATTCAATTCTTGATTTGTTCATTGTTCTTAACTGCTTAATCCTCATTAATTTTAATATTTATTCACACATTGACCAAAGGGTGAATGATTATTTGGCATGATTTTAGGGTTAAAACTATCTGAGAATTAGGGTTAGTGTTAACCAAACTTAATCGTAATTAATGATTTTTTGAATGAATGAATTTTATCTTTAGCCTGACCAAGACAAAGTAGTAGAATTTGGTTCTTATTTCTTACACTTAATGGGTTTCCGATTATTGTTCACACCTTGACCATAGGGTGAATAACGGTTGGGAATACGTGACTCAACCCGAGACCGAACGGTAATAGTCACATTAAAGACAAAGAATGAACTCTAGAATTGATTGAATCTTGTTTATAAGTTAATTTCATCCATTGAGTGTTCATATTCGGGGATCATTGATGACCTAGTGTTTTCTCTCCAGTGATCATAACCATTTGTTTTTATTGTTTTCTTTAGCTTAATTTAACTTAGTTTTAGTTTAATCAATCAATCAACAATTTTTTGGTTACTTTAGTTTAACTTTAATTAAAATTAGTTTTCAATCAATAAATCTATTTTCCTTGTGGGAACGATCCTTACTTGTCACTGTACTTATCTTCACGATTCGTACACTTGCGAGTGAGTATTTTATAACTCGATTTTACACATCACCTCTACCACAAATATCAATCTCTCTCTAATCTATCTTCAATCTCTCTCTAATCTCTCTTCTCCCTCTTCAATAACAAAGAACTCAATCTCTTCTCTCTTCAATCTCTCCCTAATCTCTCTACCAACAATCTTCCTCTACCACGAACCAATCTTGAAATCGATCTGGAATTATCGATAAACAAATCAAATGGAGCATGAGTTTTCTGGGATTTTGTTCTTGGATTGTGTTGTTTGGGGGCCAAGAAAATGTATGGTGATTGATTGAGGATGATTTGTTTTTAAATTTTTTTTCTCCGGAATGCAGAAAAATAGTGATTGATTGAAGATTGATGAACTGGGTTTGTAAAGATTAAGGGTGATCTGGGATCATCGATGTTCATCTTCTTCTTTCTTAATTCTGTGATCTCCATGTTCATCTTCTTTTTTTCTTTTTTAATTTTCCTTTTTTTTTGTAATTTATCTACTTTTTATAAAAAAATTCTGGGATCTCCATCAAACTCCATCAATGTACATCATCTTCTATTTTTCTAATTTTTTGTTTTATTATTATTATTTTTTAATTCTGGGATCTCCATGATTCCATCGATATTCACCTTCATCTTTTTGAGATTTTTTTTTGTGAATAGAGTTTTAAGAAACAAAAGTTTTGTAGAGAATTTTGATTTGATAAAAAAAAAATCATAATTCATAATACTGCCTACACCCACCTCTGGACATTGTATTATATAATACAGCAGTGGTTGTATTAGAGCTACTGTTTGCATTAATCAATGCAATACCAAGTTGCTCGCCAAACAACATAGCAGTACTACTTGATACATTTTAACTCTCCAATACAATGCAATGCAAAGAAACAAACACGCCCTTAACGTGTTCCATTCAATTATTTTGTTTGATTTTTTAAGTGTTAAAATCACTTAATGGACCCCTAAAACCACTTGTTTTTCACTTTATAAAAATCCAATGGAATTTAATACAAAGTTTTACTTTCAAAACTATCCTTACTAATTTAACCTATTTCTAATTTTGTCTTGCTTTGGGTGTTTTTTTTTTTTTCTTTTCTCCTATAGTAGCTACAGTGCCATCTTTGTTTGCTTATATTGTGGTTTTTATCCTCCTTGACTCCTTGAATAAAATAGTTGTTCAATATATATATATATATATATATATATATGGTATTATGGTTTGCGTCGTTTAACATCATTGAGTATACATGAGCATTGATCAATTAAGTAGTACTGGTGGACATTTAACAGTTAAATAGTATTGGTGGATGTAAATCAACAACATTAATCATTACAGTGAGAAATTAATCATGTTGTAATTCATTGGTAATGATATTCAATTTAGAACAAAAAAAAAACCAACATGTCCAAAAACAACCTATCCAGAATAATATAAATTTGAAATATTATTATTAACTAAATAAATTTATTTTAGAGTTATTAATTTACATGTTAGAGTTGTCCTGAATATATTAAAATGTAAATATATAACAAATAATAGTTAGAAGAGCATAGATGTAAAAATATTTATTTTCAAACATTTATAACTTAAAAAAACAAACAACTTATCACTTATATTCAGTTTTTAGTGAAAAAAACAAACAAACATGTTTTTCATGTTCAGTTTTTAGTCACTATTCAGTCTTCAGTAATATTCAGCATTGTTTAGTTTTCAGACAAAAAATCAAACGGGACCTAAGTTTATTAATAATTACCACTACGTACGTAACGTACGTGTTTTGTATATTTTGGCCAGACAACATATGTTGTCATGTCGTTTTCCATTGTTGTCAGTAATTTCCTCTTTTATTTACAAGTGTAATTCCATCTCTTCATCATGCCTTAATTCTATTATTATGTGATTCATCCAATAATATTTATCATTAACATTCTAACATGCCTTCCTCTTCCGCATATAAACCATAGGAATCTATTGACGGTGATTTTTGGTATTACGTAAACAAGATCATGAGTCGAACAAGTTGTGATGAATTTAACAATAATTTTATGAATAAGAAAGGGATAGAAAGCATGCAAGCACAATTTTAAGTGGAAAAACCCGAAAAGGGAAAAAACCACTGTTGCCGGTGACGGCGAGAGAAAAACTTTACTATTATAAATCTTGTTACAAACTCAATCTCTCTTACGCTCCTGAATCTAAGGCTTCTTTAACCCTTCTATGAGCATTTTTAGGGTCTATTTATACATGCATAGGACCATAATTCTTGGAGTACAAATAAAAGAAAAAATGATGATAACCTAATAAAACTCTGACTTGTTGGAGTCATTTTTATCTTCTTTCCCACTTTGCATTGTTTGTGTTTTAAACACATCAGGTCTTTTGCCTATTCTGGACTGTGATATCTATAAGGAAATTTTTTTCCTTATCTGAGTATGCTTCATGACCCCTTATTTGAATAAGATTCTTCTTTTGTGTATTTGAGTCTTGATTACATTGAATTCTACGTTGTTGACATGTCATGCATCTGAGCGTATCTCAAAATTGTCCACGTGTCGCTTAGCCAACCGTCTGCCAAACCCGACCAAATCTCTTTCACCCCCGACTAGGGATCTTGTTAGGTTCTTGAGTCTTGTGTTGGTATAATTCTATATCAAAATAGCATTTGCTTTGTATTTATTAGTTGTCAAGGATTTGTGGATAATCAAGCTTCAAGGAAGATTGGACAACATTCAAGCAAAGTGGTGGCTACAAGAGGAACAAAGCTAAGTTGCTTAACAAAAGATATATCGAAACCTCTTTCCTCTTGCAAGGCTTATGCACACACATACATTGCATTCATATGTGTCACTGCATCATTGTGCAAAATTGGGTATAACACAACATACACACTTATACATGTATGCACATGCATTAGATTTACAATTGACAATTGTCATAAATAACATGTTCCAGGACTATATCTAGGAAATAGCATACTTGTGCGTTCTTGTGTTTATTTGTTTGTGTTTCTATGTTATTGAACTTGATTTTTATCTTATATAATTTCTCATTGAGTTCCGGTTGTTTCGGTTACTCATGTATTAAGTTTAGAGTTCAAATTAGGAGGTTAAGAAACTTTCCGTGATTTTATTGTAGATGGTTTTCATCATTGTTTTTTAAGTTGAATTCCATATTTTTTATGAAAGTTGATCTGATATCTTTTGTATATGAGGGAGTCTCGGTTTGTAATCCGAAAACTGATTCAAAAACGGAGTTCGGAGGCCTGAGAACGGAAGAAGAACAAAACAGTGCGCGAGGGGAGTTAAATGGCCAAACTATGGGTGCCTTGCATCTCTCCCCGTGGAGGCGCGTGGCCTCCACGGGAAAAGCGGCACTCTGCCCCCATGGAGGCCATGTGCCTCCACGGGGAGTAGAGCTGGCATCCCCCTATTGGCTCCTCAACTCACTTTTGTTTCCCTCTCCTATATAATTCATTTTCCCTCTCATTTTTGAATAAGAAGAAAATTTTGAAAAACATTGTGCATAATTTTCTCTCAAACTTTCTCATCTTCCAAACACCATAACTCACTCATACTAACTCCGTTTTGAGTGATTCAAGTTTGAGAATTTTTGTCTATCAATCCTCTATCATTTCCACAAAGGTTTGGAGTCATTTGTTCAAGGTTTCTGGTAGCTATACTCACAAAAACGTGACAGCACAGTTAGATTTATATTGATTTATATTTTGTTCTTGATCTTCAAGTCTTCAATCACCTTGGGTTTTCTTCTTGAATATATGTATATTTGATGTGTAATCATTGATTAGAGAAATGATCGTTAATTAAGCTAGTTTGAGCTTCAATTGATTAACATGTTGAGTTAGATTTTTCTAAATCTATGTTTTCACATGTTTGAGATGTTGTATTGTGCTAGCTTCAAATCTAGGACTATGTTGTATGTTTATTGACATGATTTTGTTAATTGATAGTCTTTTCATATGCTAAGTCATTTGAATTGAATATTTATTTGCTTGCATCATGTTTTGATCCACGTTTTAAATTAGAATGTTTGCAAGATTATTTAACTCATTATTACAAAAGTTTAGATTTAGAAGTTGATGTTCTTAGTTATTGTAATTCCATTAAGGCTTTGCTTTATGAATTATATGATGAATATCTTAAAATATATGGTCCGTCTTTGAACATGCCGGTTTCACAACATCAACCGACATCTGATAGTACTGGTACTTCCTCTACTTTTAAATTAAAGGGTTTAGGGGATCGATTGTTTTCCCAAAGAGCCAAAAAATTAAGAACATCTTCTTCATCCTCATCCGGCTCGATTTCTGAGCTTGACCGGTATTTAGAAATATCTCATGAATTTTTAGAAGATAGTGAATTTAGTATCCAGGTTTGGTGGAAGGATCATGAACAGATTTTCCCAATTTTGGCTATTATTGCCAAACAAATTTTGGGAACACCGGTTTCTACCGTAGCTGTGGAACAAGAATTTAGTGCAGGTGGAAATATTTTGGAACCAAGACGGTCGGTTATGTGTCCGCAGACACTTGAAGCTCAGGCGTGTCTTGATGATTGGACAAAGGCAAAATACAGACAACAAGAAATCGAGGCGGAGATAGTGAATGATTTTTTCGAAGATGACCAAACCACGGGAACAGAAGGCAGCGATTAGATTCCATTCCAACTTCCAACCTTCAACACCGAACATCTAATTAAAGGTAAAAGAACTACGTGGCCTTTGATTCCTCTACTACTCTACATTTATGGATGATACGTAGGCAACTTAATTGAGGTCAAATTAAGTGCAAGGCCGATTTTTTTATTTTTTATTTTTAATTCAACTTTGTTACATTGTATATTTGAATTCAATATCCATTTAATTATTTTTTTAATACATCTGCAATTGTAATTTTGTATCAATTTATCAATGTCAATTTCTTTTATTTTCAACATTATTAAATACCTAAATGCTTCAATTGTATATTATATATTTATATAATTGTATTGAATATTTTATATTAATTTCATTTTATTACAAATGTTTCATTTTATTACAATGTTTCAATTTCATTTTATTACAAATGTTTCAATTTCATATTATATTTTACATTTTATTCATTTGTCAAAAAACAATTCTGGAACATTATTTTTCCCATTATTTTAATTACGTTTAGTAATTATTGTAATTAGGTTTTGTTTGGAAAAAATAAATAAAACCGAAACCGAAACCGAAATAAACCGAAACCGAAACCGAAATAAACCGAAACCAAAACCGAAACCGAAACCGGCGGAACCGAAACCGAAAACCAAACCGGTTTTCTCGGTTACGGTTACGGTTTGGGTGGCCACGGAACCGAAACCGGCGGTTTCGAAACCGAAACCGGCGGTTTCGAAACCGAAACCGCCCCGAAACCGAACCGTGACCACCTCTAGATATGACTATATCAGTTAAGTAAAAGTCTATAGAGAAAATAAATTAAAGATGTCCATTTTAAGGAAACCGATGTCTTATATTTGTGAGATTAAATAGACATTTTTTTTTCCCAAAAGTGATGTGGATTTGTTTTACCTTAATATATTAGTTTTTCTTATATCCGACATCTTAAATATTATGAAAATTAAGACATCCCTTTATTTTGATTCTGACGGATTTTTGATTATCACTTGGATCGTATATGGTGTTCTGAGTGATGTGGCAGTCTTTAATCACTTGCTCAAATATTTGGGATCAATTTTTGGAGAAAATAATTGGGTTAAACAGTATTTTATTTTAGTAATACTATATTTCTCAATTTTTTATCCAAATGATGTGGTATGTGAGTTGTCAACAATTAACATCACATCTCTCATCTCATAATCTCATGATTTACAAGATGTTGACAACTCACACGTCACATAACGGTGTCGATATTGTCATTTATAAAACTAATTAGTACATTGATTTTATAAGTACATCAATGTCTAAAACTTTAAAAAACTGTTGGTGTTGAATCCATTTGTTATGTTTGTTAATGGGTATTTTTTTTTTGTTTGAATGGATAGAGAAACAAAGTTGAGAAAAACAAAAATCAAATTTTGACTTAACATTGTAAGTAATTTCTTCGATAGAAGTTAATATTTTGTTTAATGGAGATTTTGCCATTAATTTTGTTTATTTTTTTATCTTTTTGGTTCACACTAATTATTTAGTATGGTTACAGGTAGTAGTGGCAATTTGGGCCGGGCCCAAACGGGCTGCCGGCCCGGCCCGGTTTTTTGGCGGGCTTGGCCCGGCCCGCCCCGCCAGTTAAACGGGCTAGGCCTAAGCCCGTTTAGCTGGCGGGCCAGGCCGGGCCCCCATTTCAAAAAATCGGGCCGGGCCCGTGAATCCCACGGCCCAAAAAAAAAATTCAAAATTTTTTTAATTTTTTTTTAAATTTGAATTGAAGGGTGGCTTTTGTAATTAGC